>CM067506.1:35763684-35926184 GCA_034509495.1 Acestrorhynchus altus | reverse complement strand
AGAGAGAGGGGGCGGGGATATTGACCCAGATATTGGGTTATTGAGGAAAATAACAAGGGACAGGCTGCTTACTCTCTTTCTTTGCTTAAACAGTCAAATTTCAAAATAAAAGTCATTAGAAGGGATAATACTGGCACATGCATAAATAACAAAAATAAAAAAAGGACATTTTGGTTGTTCTTTTTATTTGATTTGGACCACTGTCAAGTATGTTGCACAACTTATCATTAAGTAAGTATCATTGTCAATCTAATTATTACAAATAGGCTCTAATTGAAGGGATAGACAGACCTAGTTATACTTAAAAAAAATCTATTGTACTTTATTACATTATGATCCTGCTAAATTATGATACAGGAACACGATTCTACCAATACTTTATATATATATATATATATATATATATATATATATATATATATAATTTATTAAATGTGATTGTTAAAGAGTTAAGAACATTTAGTTTTACTTTTATTTTTCACAACTCAAGAGTCTGACAATCGTCAATGTTTTCTGATTTGGGATTTGCTCACTTTCCGAGGGATCTATCATTATAAGAGCATTTCTGTGACTGATTCCCAGGCCTAAAAATACACCATCACTCTTTTTTGTCTGGACTTTTCTCAAGAACAAACACAGGAGAAATCTTAGAAAGATGTTGGTGAATGAGGCCCAATATTCCCAATCCACAAGCCAGCAGGACATCCACCGGCTGCAGCGGCGAACGCGAGCTGAAGACTGTTTTGCTGAGAAATAGAGCAGGGCACAAAGACCTGTGTTCTTCCTCATGCAACCAAATGGCAAACTTATGTTTTGGCTTTTCCTCTTGGAGAGATACTAAGCTATCCAGTGACACAGGACCCCTGCTCTGCAGCTGTATATCTTTATTCATAATTGATGGTCTGAGCTGGGGCTGACACTACAGCGAGCTACACATGTAATATGGATTCTCTCAGTGTCTCAGATCCTGAGCCTCATCTGAAGCACAACAACACCCGCTCGTCTCAGTGGCTGGAGATCCGTCTGACTCTCTGTCAGTCTGGCCTAATATAGATGCTGAAGAGGGTACTTTCAGAATACCTGATTTGTTACCAGTATGTATTTTTGTCAATATCACTATAATGGGAATCAAATGGAAGTCCAGTGTTCTTGCACTGTTGAATCATAGGCTTGTTATTATTATTATTATTATTATTATTATTATTATTATTATTATTATTAATGTTTTTTTTCTTACCTACACCATCCTGTGATTTGAGATCTTGACAGGATTGAAGGGTCACTAAGCAACACCACAGCAACCTACCTCTCGCAGCCATATAACAACACCATAGCAACCACCCTGAAACACCACAGTAACCACCAAGCAACCACTTAGCAACTCTATAGCAACTCATGGATACCATAGAAACCACTTAGCAGAAAGTCTAAAACCTGTAGGGCAGTGTTAACTCCTTCCCATTGTTGGTGTGTTTGTGCGTTTGCAGAATTCACACTGCACTCACGCTGCCACTCACTCGTCTTTTTGCCACTCAGTGGGCGTGACTGCAGTAAGCAATCAAGCATTTTGAGAGATGTTTTCATAGCACTTTTATTCACAAAAAAATAGAACAGTATTCATAGGAGACAGTCACACATACCAGATATTGTTATTTTCTGGAGATGTACATTTATTAACAAAATGTAGATATTTGTGAGTGTTTTTGAGCTGAAAAGGCAATTTGTAATGATTAGATTGACAAAGATATTTACAATAATAAGTAAAAAGTGGTCCAAATAAAGTCATTAAAAAAAACAAACAAAACATCAACCTGAACTTATTATTTATATAACAGCCCCTCCCTTTTTCATCTATAACTGATGGTCTGAGTCAGTGACATCATCAGCCCCGCCCCCTCTCTGATCAGTCAGAGTCTGCGTGCAGGTTGAGCATGTAGATGTGGACAGAGCAGTAAACAAGCAATGGAAGCTCCTTTGGCCTTTAATTTTGCGAGCTGAGTTCTCGCTGATATTTGTTTCCTACACTGATGGGACAAAACGTTTTTGATCCTGAGATATGAAGCCTAGAAACAGCATGTAACCTCCCACAAAATACAGATTTCAGACTCTAAAAGTGAAATGCACCCTAAGAATGGGGTTCTCCAGGGATTCCTTGGTAGAGGAATTGGTTCTATATAAAATATGACAATTTAAAGAAACCTTTGGATGATTGAAACATTGCTTTTCTAGGAAAGTCATTCAAGACTGAGAGAAGAGAAGCATTCTGTAATTTCATTTCGAGAAGTCAGTCCAGATAAACCAGATTTTAAATGTCCATTAATAATCACATTTGCTTCTGTGGGCTGAAATTGATTTGTATGATCTTATTTTATGCCTGTATTGTTTTGTGTTATTTATTGCCATGTTTTGTCATCAATACAGCAGAAATCACCGACCGTAACAATACAGAACGTAATTCAAACGTAAACATCATCATCACCACATACGTAAATATATAACAATGTAACTGCAGATGAACAGAACAGTAATAACCGTTATAATGATGTATGACCGTTTTAATGCCCTGGTCCAGATGACCATGCAGAGGACATGTGTGTGAATGGCAGCATAAGTAAAGGCGAGGGGGGCCTTGCCACGCAAGGCCGTGCTACTGTAACTCCCTCGGCTCAGAGCACAGTTCAGCGAGGACATGGTCCTTCCCCTGCGTTCCCATGGCAACACACGCCTCGTCGACTTCAGCTGAGCGGATGTCACTGTCCTCCTCTAACTCCATAATGGGTTTGACCTCTGACCTCTGCCTTTCACTCCTCTGAGGAGGTGACACTCTCCTCATGTGTGAAAACACAGGCTTAGTCTGCCGCTCTGAACTCCTTATGAGATATGACAGCTCCCGCAGCAAGGGTTAAACACCACTCCGGTTATCAACTAACGGGCAGTTCAACCCTCTAAACCGCAAGCGCAGAATTCACGAACTGATCTCGGGATTCTTTAGGAGCTGCTATGAATGATTCACTTCCTGCTATGAACTCGATATTAAACGTTATGTCGTCAGAAGAGTGAAGACCTTCAGGACGCTCTGAAAAATAAAGGTCCTAGAAAGGGTTTCGTCCACAGTGTCATCGGAGAGTCTAGAAACGTCCAGGAGATGGTTCTTTGGAGAATGTTCTTTGTTAAAGAGGTGTCCTCATGATGCCCGCGGATCTCATATCAAGGGTATTAAAAGAGAAACTCTACTGTCCAAGGAATGCTTTCTACTAGATGTTTGAGTGAGCACTGCTGTGGGGATTTGATTGCATTCAGTGACAAGCATTAGTAAGGTCAGGGTTCTGCATGATTGCCACCCCAGCTCATCGCCGACTCTTAATCTCATTCCAAAAGTACTGGATGAAGCTCCATCATTGCAGACAACACAGTTCTTCTGCTCCACAGTTCCTAATGTACTCGAATTAGACTGCTCCAGAGAGTCCTATTCTATTGGCAGTACTTCTCTACAGGGATTAGAAAAGCGGTGTGTGTGCATTTGCACCTCTGTGTCAGGAATGGCTGAATGCTTTCGATAGAAGGTGTGTCCACAAACATTTGGACATATAGCATAAATAATACAAAAATAGTTGCACCCAGAAGGAATCTGCCGACATAAATGAAACTTGGTGGATACATTTGAAATCATGAAATATGCAAATGATACAACTTTCACACCCGTTCGTGCATGTGATGTAAGCTAAGGACCATATAAGGTCATTGTGCATGCGTTCTATTCTGACTCGTGCTCTTGTGTTGGTAGCATACCTTGTAAGTATAATATGTTTCAGAGAAGACTCCAAAAACATGAGGGATCAGGGAGACCTTCACAAATGAATGACTCATTCCAGACTACCTTGACAGTGATTCAGAAGAACAGTGTGAAATTATCACTGATGATGATGTGTTCTATTCCAACAGTCTCGTCTCCAGACCTGTCCCTGATTGAAAATGTGTGGGACGCTATTGGACGCTCTATCAACACTCCACCCCTACCACACCATCTGCAGAACTGAGTGAGAACATTCAAGCTGCATGGGATGGATCATCACAGGACACCATTAGGAACCTCTACACCTCCATGCAGAGACCTCTGGCGTGTTGCGTTAAACCCGACGCCGTCCTGAGAGACACCACTTCTGTATGAGTAGATCAATAAATATTGATCAGATCAGACTACAGTTATAACGACTGTCAATATTTAACGAGCCAATTAAATTGGACAGAATTTCATTTGAAAAGGAATAAACTTTTTATCAAACCCCTCTTAAACCTGATTGGATTGTTCTTTGGAACACCACTACTGGAACTCCTATCCTGTTTCTGGAAGTTGTATTTTCACTTTGCACTCAATCTGAACTTCTTCCTCACCATGTTCACACATCTACGTTCAGTAAGCCACCACATCTTTTTTGACAGTATTTGACAGTCTGTCCCATTGTCTCTGGTTCATCTCCCAGATCTCTCCTCCATAGGATCCCAGTGGTTCTGTTAGATCTATTTCTCTGTGAATCCTAAATGCACTAAATCTGCTGCAGTCCAAAGGAGGATGGGTTTCTTTTTTGAGTCTTGGTTCCTCTCAGTGGTTCCTCGTCATGCTCTTAGGTAATGTTGGTTAGGGATTTGTTCCTGCACCTGTAAAGCTGCAATGGGAGAAGATTAATGGTACAGAGCCAAATCAAATTAAAGGAAACTGTATTGTGTTTAAAACACACACACACACACACACACACACACACACACACACACACACACACACACACATTACCTGCTTGATAATTGTAAGTATTTTGAGTATTTAAATATTTAAACTAAATTAATTTGCATTTCTCCCGTAGTTGTGTGTCTTAGTTGCGAGAGTGTGTTGAAACTGACCTCGTTTAGAGGCTGACCTTCATAGAGCCTGACCACCTCTCACTGAGAGGTACTTATATAATGTATATACTGTGAAATTACATTACATTACATTACATTACATTAAATTACATTACATTACATTACAGCTGTGAGTTCTGTTATATAATTCTGTCTATATTTCAAAATCAGGACAGAAATTTATCATCATCACCATTATTATTATTATTATTATTATTATTATTATTATTATTATTATTATTGATCATGATATTAACTATTCATGTTTTCATAACTTGTTATTTTACAGTTTTCTTAATCATTTAAGAATTGTTGCGTTTAATCTGGCAAATGTTTTTAGCCATAAGTGTGTGTGTGTGTGTGTGTGTGTGTGTGTGTGTGTGTGTGTGTGTGTGTGTGTGTGTGTGTGTGTGTGTGCGTGTGTGTGTGTGTGTACATGGGACACATGCATTTCTGAATCAGGGAAGTGTGTGTGATCTCGCTGAGTGTGATGCTGTGATTTCCATGTCTGTTTAAGGAGAGATGACTCTCTCAGTGCCTGTTCTGAGGAAGGTGACCACTTCCAGCTTCAGAATCAATTAGCCGGAATAACTGCATGCTCCAGTGCAGGAGAGAGAGAGAGAGAGAGAGAGAGAGAGAGAGAGAGAGAGAGAGAGAGAGGCATTGGGAGGAGCTCTGTCCAGCAGGGGTTGTTGAGAAGCCAAGGACGCCGTGTCCCAGGAACGGAAGGTTAAGGTGGGTACGTATCTGGTACTTTATGATAGTGTGCCTCTGAGTTAACCCTGAGATATCCTGAGCTATTTTCACGTAACCTTCATTTAACCCTGACCTCAATTTACAACATTACACATATATGTTCTTACATCATTAATTAAAGTTAATTAAGTTCAATAATTAACTGCATTTGCACACAATCAACACTCTGTATAAACAAATGTGTGTCTGATTTTATGTCTAAAATGTAACTCAATCATTTATTTGTTTGTTTGTTTGTTTGTTTATTAATTTTTATAAATATTGTTTGTTTTTATGACTTGATTTCCCCGGCAGTTTACTTTCACCTGTACCACGTAACCCTATTTGTGGGACCTGAAGTTCCAACATGTCAATTAAAACAAAAACATATAAACATGCATGTTGTTGATCAAGAGATCCCATCACATCTGAATCACAATCACAGTCAATTTACAATCACCCACAACATTATGACCACCTCCCTGATTCTACATTCACTGTTCATTTTTTTAATCAGCTCCTCTGATCACACAGGAGCTCTTTGTGGTTCTATAATTCCAGACTGTAGTTCATCTGTTTCTCTGATACTTTATTCTCCTCCTTTCACCCTGATCTTCAATGATCAGGACCCCACCGGACCACCACAGAGCAGATATTATGTGTTGTGGTGGGTCATTCGCAGCATGTTTTACACAGAGATACATGTTTTGCTGACAGAATGTACCAACAAAAAGTATTTTTTTATGATTATATCTGACTTCAAAGGCCAGGACACACCGAACAAACACGGATATTGGGTTGGTGAACCACAGCTGTTTGTTTTTGTTTGTGTTTGTCCAGAAATTTGTGCTCGATGAAGTTGGCCAGGACTTAGAACAGACATTTCCACACAGCAGTGTCTCCACAGAAACCCAGCAGAGCATCTTTTCTTTGTTTCAAGGTCTTTCTGGACTTTAGTCAATTCATTCTAACTGTCATTGTTAAAAACACAAGATCCTCATGGAACATTTGGAGGTTCTTCAAACTGAAACTGTGGAGGAGCCTCTTAAAGCCAGTTCTAGAACCTTCAATAAAAGGTTCTTAGAAGAATCAGGACCAAAGCCTTTGAAAACATAAACTTAACAAGGTCCTCATAGCTGGGTATTAAGATAGGATCTTTGAGGAACCAGATTTCATACAGAGGAATCTCAAACGTTCTTACAGGCACCTCTAAGAGCATCGAGGAATGTCTGAGTTGTTAGAGGAGCCTGTGGGTTCTTGGAGAAGAGATGTTTTTTCCTTAATGGAAAACTTTTAAAAGAAGGAATGCAAAGCCGATTGACTGCTCATTTTTATGAGGAACGAGATGTTTTTATGAAGACATGCTGCTTTTAAGCTCCTGTTCTGGCCCTAATTTTCATGCTTTCAGTGTCAGAACAAAAATTAAAAGCAAAAACAAACTTTAACAGAGTTTATTATGTCATCTAGGTACAAACAGGTGGGCCGTAAGGTGGAAAAGGTTGAGGACCCCTGCTCTAGACCACTGGGTCTCCAAAACCTCAGGCTGGTCTTGTGGGGTGTCCCTGGTATGCAGTGAGCAGTAGCTACCAAAAGTGCTCTAAGGAAGGACACCCAGGAAACCAACAGAGTGATGAAGGCCCACTTCACAACCTACAAGGCTTAAGATCTGCTGTCTTGGTGCCAGATAGCACAGGATGCCTTTAGAGGTCTTGAGGAGTCCATGCCTTGATGGGTCAGTTTAGATGGTACAAGTTCTAGCAGAAGATCAAAGGTGTAGAGTTAGAAGGTAATATTTCTGAGTTAGTCTTTGGCATTGGTCCTGTAGTTGGGCCAGGTCTCGAAAAGTCTGGGTGCTATCAAATCATACCGAGTGTGGAAAGCATGGGCAGAGCCAAACCCCTGGACCACTGATGGGACCGGACTGGTGGTGGTGGGGTGGCAGGAGAAAGTTCTAGTGCTGGTAGAACTTTTGCTAGAGCTTTCATGAGGTCCTACTCTATGTTTGCAAGTGTTTTTAATGTTATGGCTGATCATGTTCTTAATACATATGGGGGATATGAAGATGGTATGCACATCAAAAATGAATTGGTTTTGCCCAAACACTCTGCTATAGTCTGTGTGTGTGTGTGTGTGTGTGTGTGTGTGTGTGTGTGTGTGTGTGTGTGTGTGTGTGTGTGTGTGCACTGATGAAGATAAGACGTGACCCTCTCTGCACCCACAGAAAGATCTCCAGCTTCAGTTGCAGTGGACAGCTTTCACATCTGTTAGCTCCTGCTTTTCTCTTCTACACACACTTATTGTATTTGATATCGGCCCCTTGTGACGCCTGGTGTAACGAAGGGGTGTGTGTGTGTGTGTGTGTGTGTGTGTGTGTGTGTGTGTGTGTGTGACAGGGATTCACCTTTGAGGCAGAGTTGTGCATGCATATCGATCTCATATCGTTTCCTTGAACCCAAACAGCTTCTGCTCTCTCTCTCTCTCTCTCTCTCTCTCTCTCTCTCTCTCTCTCTCTCTCTCTCTCTCTCAAAGCAGGCCCAAGTGGACTATAGAGGGATACATTACTACAGAAGTATCTGAGCATGTGTGTGTGTGTGTTTTCATACATTTTTAAGGACCTTGTTTCCACAAACCAGAGGCCAAACTGGGTTAATCCACAGCACCAGAGCAAACAAACAGTCGGACTGTCAGCGTGTTTATGTATTATGTGACTGAAGAGCTTAGGATGGGTGAAGTTCTGATCATTAGGTTTATATCTGAGTTCTCTATGTGTATGGAGGAGGCTGAGTGGCAGTGATGAAAGGAGATAAAGTGTAAGTATCATCAGGACTGAGAGGAATCATTCACTCTCATTCCACAGTGAAGGAACCAAAGGATTACAGCCCCATCTAGAGGTCATACTGGAAATCATCTTCAGAGTGAAATACTAGACTGTATCATTTCATGAACTGTGTCTGGTTCAATAATATTTGGATAAAGGTGACAATAACTGTAACAATAACAATATTACTACTACAACTATAACAACTACTACAACTACTGCAACTAATAATAATAATAATAATAATAATAATATTAATAATAATAATAATACTATTACTACTACTACTATTACTACTACTACTACTACTACTAATAATAATAATAATAATAATAATAATATTAATAATACTATTACTACTACTACTACTATACAACAACTACTACTACTACTGCAACTAATAATAATAATAATAATAATAATACTAATAATAATAATAATAATACTAATAATAATAATAATAATACTAATAATAATAATAATAATAATAATAATAATACTATTAGACTACTACTAATGCTAACTATTACTACTACAACTACTTCTACTACTACAACTACTAATGGTATTTATACTACTACTAATAATAATGCTATTTATACTACTACTACTACTAATAATAATAATAATAATAATACTAATATAATAATAATAATAATAATAATAATAATAATAATACTAATAATAATAATAATAATAATAATACTATTAAGACTACTACTACTACTACAACTATTACTACTACAACTACTACTACAACTAATAATAATAATAATAATACTATTAAGACTACTACTACTACTACTACTATTACTACTACTACTACTACTAATAATAATAATAATAATAATAATAATAATAATAATAATAATAATAATAATAATGCAGTGGATAAAGCTGTGAAAAATAAAACAAAGTCCATGTTAACATGTTATAACTGTATGAATAAAATAAGTAAATAATAATAATAATTAAAAAAAAATAATTATATATATATATACATATAACATATCTCCAAAAATTTATAGGAGAACAAAATAACTTTCTTATCTTTCATAAAATTTCATTTCATTTCAATTTTCATTTCATAAAAATTCCATAATATAAGAAACAACTGTCATTCACATTTGAGTGTCAGAAACTAAAAGATGGATGGATGGATTTTGTATCATGGCAGCATTAGTGATTTCATCTTTACACTCCTATACGCCTGTGTGGCTGCGTATGATACATAACTGCTATTATACATCATCGTTTTATTGATATGAAGTGAAAATAAGTGAAAAAATCAACAACTTAAAGATGGAAAGATCTAAAGTATACAGGGTTATAATATAATATAATATAATATAATATAATATAATATAATATAATATAATATATACTGTGCCACTACTTTTCTACTTGTCACATTAAATATTATTTACTTTATTTTAATATATTTATTTAGCAGATTAGTAATCAGGCTTTATTTGCACTCAAAAATTCACCATCACCTGTAATTTGACCAGGTTCCCAAACTTTTGCACATGACAGTAAATATAAAGTCTATATTCCACTGCTTTCTGAACAGCGCCTCCACCCCTTTCTGTCGTAACATTTTTATATTTTTTCTAAATCATTCTAAACAAATGAAACATTTAGTGCCTCAGGATTTGATCCCCACTTTTAAAACACCAGATCTTCCAGATCTTCATTTTATTACAGCTTCCTGATGCCCTGCAGGTCCCTCAGACATTTACACTCGTCCATGGCACCGTTCATCATCCTGAACTCATACAATATTTATTTCAGTTCGGAGTCAAAGTTTCTTACTAATGACCGGAAACGTCCTGCGTGTGTACTTTTACATGTTCATACTGTATGTCCTGTTACAGTCAAATGCACTTCAGCTTTCTGCTGCTGCAGCTACACTTTCATTTCACTTGTATTTGCTGCTGTTTGGTACCACCTGCATTGAACATTGTTGACTGCATGTGTACTTTTTTATTGCTTGTTTAAATATTATACAGTGTTTACACTATAATCTGTACACCGAGTCCTTACGTGGGCTGCGTGGACTCGCAGATGTTCTGTTGATGTTTACACGAACAGAAAACTGAAATCATGACCATCTCAAAACAATAATTTAATTTAATTTAATAATGAAGTTACACTCTCATATATTTTGTATTCTTTTATTTGTATTTCTGAAGATTTCTTATTTTCATGAGCTGCTTAATTTTTTTTTGTATGAAATTTTGTACATGAATTAATTTTTTACAATATTTAATTTTTTATTAGTACATACTAAGACGGAGCCAGAGCAGCACAGATAACACAAAGAGTCTATAGACGAAATATTTAGGCTATAGACCATGTAAAACAACACCGATATAGAAATAACAGATATAATCGTTTGAACCGTGCAGGTAAAAGAGATGAATTTTAAGAATCAAACCTTCGTTTTAAAGGTTCTTCACGCTCTCGATCTCGATTACATGCCTAGTTCTTAATGGAGCTAAACGGGGCTCTGAGAACCATTTGAAGCACCTTTGTTTGTCATAAGAGCTCAGACTTAATACTTTGAAGATTGATCACAAATAACTGAATCAAATTAACTGAGAAGCTCATTTTGTGATTGTTCTTGTTGTGTTTAAGAGGTCACATAAACCAGCCATTAGGGGTGAAGTTTGTGCACTGCTGGTTCTGGTCCCAAGCCTGGATAAATGGTGAGGGTCGTGTCAGGAAGGACATCTGGCATAAAACTTGTGCCAAAACAATAATGCGGATCATAAATAAGATGATTCACTGTGGCGACCCCTAAAGAGAGCAGCTGAAAGAAGAAGAAGAAGAAGAAGAAGAAGAAGAAGAAGAAGAAGAAGAAGAAGAAGAAGAAGAAGAAGATGAAGAACAAAAAGAAGAAGAAGAAGAAGAAGAATATCAAGAAGATAAAAGTAAAATAGCTAAAGACAAAGAAGACAAAAGAAGAAGAAGAAGAAGAAGAAGACAAAGAAGAAGAAGACAAAGAAGAAGAAGAAGAAGAAGAAGAAGAAGAAGAACAAATAACAACAACAACAACAATAAGATTTGAAGAAGAAGAAGAAGAAGACAAAGAACATTAAAGAAGTAGAATAAGAAGTAGAAGAAGAACAACAACAACAACAAGATGAAGAAGACAAAGAAGAAGAAGAACCAGAAGAAGAAGAAGAAGAAGAAGAAGCAGAAGAAGAAGAAGAAGAAGAAGAAGAAGAAGAAGAAGAAGAAGAAGAAGAAGAAGTTAGAGGTCACATGACTTCTGTAAATATTTTAAAGTTAAATTGTGATGTAACAACATGTCGTGAAAAGTGATGTTTGCAGCTTGTATTCGATCCTTTACACACACACACACACACACACACACACACACACACACACACACACACACATTTATTTACATCTACTTAAAATGCCTAAAATTAGAATCATCCATGAATCCTTAGTCCATCATTAGAGAGGACCATGGAGGAGGCTGCCTTATTTAAACCTCAGACACTGAAGTGGGAACATCATTGTAGGATCCAAAGAACTCTCTGAGGCCTTCAGAAAGAAGGTTGTAGATGCAGATGAGTCCGGGAAGGGATTTAAAAAGGTCAGTTCAGTCCAAAATCAGAACCAAGAACAAGATGAGTAAAGAAGATGCAACAATCCTAAAATGTTCATCACAGGATCTACAGGAAGCTCTCGTTCACAGTTGTCAAAGTCAAAGTGCAGCTTCTACCATCAGAAAGAGACCAGTTGGATGCTCATGAGAGGTGTGCAACAAAAAAAACACCAGCTGTGAAGCATGGTGGTGGAAGTGTGATGAGAGCTCTCCGGAGTCTGGAGATCTCTCCATCATCGAAACGAAGGCTGATGCTGAAACACCACAGAGCTGAAAGAACTCCGCGTGAAGACTTAGTTCTATCACACACATCTCTCGATATGGTATATACGATCAAATGTCCGTATGTTTATATATGTCACACACACACACACACACACACACACACACACACACACACCTGAACCTTCTCACTGTTTAACACAGTCCAGGTTAAAATGAGGAGGAACGACAGCTCGGTGCAGATCCAAATGGAGGAGGGGGGAGTAAAGCATGTCGGATAAGGCAGAGGAGGAGGTGCGCCACTTCTAAACGAAGCGTCGGCAGGCACGGGCGACACACACCTTTCATTTTTTAATCAGTGTCTTTCACTCTGCATATGAGAAAACAATCTGTGATCAGGAGGAGAAGTAACCAGCGCGGGAGAGGAGGGGGAGTTTAATACCATCTGACAAAAGTGCTACTTTGATATGTTCCGCCGTGCCACTCGTTAAGGCATTAAGTGGGGCTGATAAGATAGAATAAGAAAAGAGATACAGAGAGAGGGGCTGTCGTCTTTTTAAGTGTTCGGTGAGGTGTCATGCTGAAAAGCAAGCCAAGGCGTCTCCTCCTGTCTTCCGCATTGTGTCTTCGGAATTATTTGGATTAGAGTTCGTTCGCTGATATGCATTCATGCCTCCTTCCTGCGCCAAAAGTCTAAAGTGTGCTTCAAAAAGGCTTCTCTCGATGTTTCGCTTGAGGGTCCAGGACCAAAGGCCATCCGTGAGACATTGAATGCAGTCAGAACCTGTTTGAAGACAGAATTCAGCTCGGAATGACTTCCAGCTTTAAGTGCTCAAGATGTTCCAGGCTAAAGGTGGAGATTCTGTAGTATCAGTTTGAGATCTTGATTAGAAGATCTCCACCTTCTGTCTGGGCTTAGATGAACCACTTGGTTTCCATGAGCTTCTGCAGTGTCACAACATTTATTTCTGTCCAGAATTGCATTTCCCCCCAAGATCTTTGAGATTTGGACCACTGCGTAAGGTCTTTTCCAGCATATCCCAAAGATTCTCACTGGGGTTCAGGTCTGGACTCTGTGGTGGACAGTCCATGTGTGGAAAGAATGTCTTCTGCTCCCTGAAGCACTCTTTCACAATCTGAGTCTGATGAACCCTGGTAATGTCATCTTGGAACATGTCCGTGCCATCAGGGAAGAAAAACCCGTTGATGGAATAACCTGGTCAGTATATTCAGGTGGTCAGCTGACCTCATTCTTTGGCTCATAATGTTGCTGAACCTCGACCTGACCAACTGCAGTGACCCCAGATCAGAGCACTGCCCCCACAGGCTGGTACGGTCAGCACTAGGCAAGATAGGGCATCACTTGAGCCGCCGCTCTTCTTACCCTGATGTCCATCACTCTGGACCAGGGTCAATATGGACTCATCAGACCACATGACCTTCTTCCATCACTCCAGAGTCCAGTCTTTATTGCTTCTGAGCAGACTGAAGCCGTTTTTGCTGGTTATTCTCACTGAGACCGCTGGACACTGAGACCGCTGGTCAGAGCCCTTTGCAGTGAGCGTGGAAATGCTCTTACTTTCACTATTAAACAGATGAGCCTGAGTTCTCCTGTTGTTCCTCTATGATTGAGTTTCACCAAATGTTTAAGTGATCACTGACCACCATCATTCAGGATTTTTCCTGACCGATTCCTTACCGTACTTCTACTGTTCAATAATGCACTGGTCAGTTCGAAACCTGCTTTAAGTCGTTTCAGCTCCTTAGATGTTTTCTCTGCTTGATGCCAATAATTTGACCAGATGAACATCTTTTCCACGACCACAGGACGTGTCTTTCCACGCGGTTGTTCATCAAATGGGAAGCTCCTCGCTGCATCAGTTACGGTTAAATAACATGTTGCCAGTTGGAACATAATCACCCCTGAACTGAGCTCTGGGGTGTAAAAGTGTAAAAGTAAATGTGATGCCTTATAATTAAGTGCTGTAATGTAGCATTAATTTTATAGACTTTAATCTCATAAATCTAGATTATGATTTAAAACAATCTGCTTAAACCACCTTCAGGAGGAGGTTTGATAACCTGGAGAGTCTGGTTATAGAATTATAGAATTATAGAATTCCTGATTTTAATGGGATTGTTTGGACGAGAAGCTCATTTGTCTTTTTATTCTTTTTGGTTGTAAAATGTAAATTTGGTTAAAGATGTAAAAAAAATGAGAGTTTATTCTGATATATTACAGCTTTACCTTCAGCTTATGGCATGTAACACTGTCTAATCTCCAGTAATCACGAAGGAATCGGGCTGCGTTTTCTGATATATTTATATATTAAAAACATATTATGAATAAATATTTATTTATTTATTTATTTATTTATTTATTTATTTATTTATTTATAATATGTATAAATATATATATATACTTTATCCAAATGTACACCCATTGCCCACCTGAGTCATACAGTATGACCCCCCCAACACACACACACACACACACACACACACACACACACACACACACACACACACACACACACACATTTACTCCTCATATTAAGGATATTCATAGTTTGTGACTTCAACTGTGTGTCTGATTTTTTATTATTAATTGTTTTTCTTTATTCATTTTTACAGGCACCGCTTTTGACGCTGAAAATCCTTGTACATTCCAGAGCGACTGTAGGCCAGTGAAGTGATCGTGACTAGAAAAATGATGAGGCTAAAACATTTCTGTATCTCCTCCTAAAAGAGAGGGATCCAGTCTGGAAATGGTGGCGCTGTGTGGCACAGAGGACAGATGACATAACAGGGCTTTAAATATGCGAATACAGTCAGACTCCCCTTTTCTCCGAGAAGACTCTGCAGTTTCACGATTCAAAACGCGCTGTTGGAAAGGTTGTGTTTCCCGTCACACTGAAAGAGCTCACGTCTCCTTTACTTCAGTGATATTTATTTAAAAAAGGGTTCATTTTCATTTTCTTTCAACAACAGAAACTCATTTGACTACTTTTCTTCCTTTTAGCTCCTTAATCACGTACTTCCTTAATGGTTCATATTAAGCTGCTGAATAAATACAATAGACAAGTACATGTACACAATGTGGATACTGACAAATTCACACTGGATACTATATGATTCATAGCAGATCATGAATAATCAAATGTGGACACTTAATAAATGAGTGTTAAATGAT
This sequence comes from Acestrorhynchus altus, assembly GCA_034509495.1. Classification (NCBI taxonomy): domain Eukaryota; kingdom Metazoa; phylum Chordata; class Actinopteri; order Characiformes; family Acestrorhynchidae; genus Acestrorhynchus; species Acestrorhynchus altus. Next base: position 35,910,698 of record CM067506.1, on the reverse strand, counting down.
TATTTTACTTATCTAAAATGTGTTGTAGGTACTGAAAAATTCATAGTGGATTCTGAATAATTTATAACAGATGTTGAAAAGTTCATAGTGGATACTAAATAATAATAATGGATTCTGAATGATTCATAGTAGACAATAAATAATTCATATTGGATTCTGAATATTTCAAAGTAGATTTTGAAACATTCATACTGGATACTAAATAACTAATAGTGGATTATGAATCATTCACAATATATAATTCATACTGGATTCTGAATAACTCTTTTTTTTATACCGAATCATGAATAAATACCAAACAATTCTAGTAGATATTGAAATATTAATCATGGGTATGAAATCATTTCAATTGATGTCAAATATCTGCAACAGAATCCAAATCAAATTATACTGAATTATACTGTAAGACATGTAATGGATTCATCTCAAAATCTGTAAATAATTTCTGCTCTTCTGTTTACTGTTTACTGGCCTGTAAGATTTCATCCTCAGGAACCTTCTATGGAATGAGTTGAAACACTGGGAACATTAATAGATCATTTCCGTGAATGTACAGTATGTTTCAAACAGCTGAGTGCAGCAGAGGAAGCCTCACCGAGAGGCTCATACTGACCGCAGTCTTCCCTTCACTTTTCGGTGACTAATGCATTTGCAGCTACGCTTTCCCAAAGTGTATTTTTATATCTGAGAAAGCATTTTAAAGCCAACACTTCATCTCATATGTCAACGCAGGTGAGTGTGTGTGTGTGTGTGTGTGTGTGTGTGTGTGTGTGTGTGTGTGTGTGTGTGTGTGTGTGTGTGTGTGTGTGTGAGAAAGAAAGAGATAAATAAAGGGAAAGTGCAAGCTCGCTCACTTTCCAGTCTGAGGTGAAAATGTATGAGAAAAGGCAGACTGTGTGGATCAGCAGAAGTCGGGATTGTTGTGGCAGCTGTGGAAAATTAGCTCACCTGAATGCTTTCTCAAACGTTTCTCCACGACACCGTCGCTCAGTGATCTCCCTCCATCTGCACCTCATGACCTACATACAAAACTCCTGGATGTGACACCATTCACGGAGGGGGCAGAGACCGGAGAGGAGAGCTGACCTCTTAACCTGCTGGATTAGGAAACAGTTGCAGTGAAGATGAAAGTGTGGTGTGATTTGATGTGGAAATGCAGTTGAAAATATAAACCTTCAATGTCATTTTTGTAATTTTAAGATGAGATATTTTACTTTGATGTAAATCTGACCAGTTAGTCAAGGAGCTGCAGGCTGTGCGGTGAGTGGGTGGAGTTTAATGTGTTAGTGTGTGTAAGCAGCTGGAGAAGGAGCTGCAGGCTGTGCAGTGAGTGGGTGGAGTTTAATGTGTTAGTGTGTGTAAGCAGCTGGAGAAGGAGCTGCAGGCTGTGCAGTGAGTGGGTGGAGTTTAATGTGTTAGTGTGTGTAAGCAGCTGGAGAAGGAGCTGCAGGCTGTGCAGTGAGTGAGTGGAGTTTAATGTGTGGGTGTGTGTAAGGAGCTGGAGAAGGAGCTGCAGGCTGTGCAGTGAGTGAGTGGAGTTTAATGTGTTGGTGTGTGTAAGCAGCTGGAGAAGGAGCTGCAGGCTGTGCAGTGAGTGAGTGGGTGGAGTTTAATGTGTTGGTGTGTGTAAGGAGCTGGAGAAGGAGCTGCAGGCTGTGCAGTGAGTGAGTGGAGTTTAATGTGTTGGTGTGTGTAAGGAGCTGGAGAAGGAGCTGCAGGCTGTGCAGTGAGTGAGTGGAGTTTAATGTGTTGGTGTGTGTAAGGAGCTGGAGAAGGAGCTGCAGGCTGTGCAGTGAGTGAGTGGAGTTTAATGTGTTGGTGTGTGTAAGGAGCTGGAGAAGGAGCTGCAGGCTGTGCAGTGAGTGGGTGGAGTTTAATGTGTTGGTGTGTGTAAGGAGCTGGAGAAGGAGCTGCAGGCTGTGCAGTGAGCAAAGTAGGGTCATGTTGTGTGAAAGACATGCAGTTGACTAAAATGTGCCTCACAGCTCTCCAGATGCAGAACATTGAATAAGTGGTGGAAACAGAGTGGGGGGGGGGGCAGTGTAGGGGGATGCACAGGAACATGAGTTCGGGAGTCCAGGAAAGTGGATAGATAGATAGATAGATAGATAGATAGATAGATAGATAGATAGATAGATAGATAGATAGTAGCAATAGTGCAAAAACTGAACAGTGCAAAAGTTCTATGAGTGAATAATGAATAATAATAGATGAGTCTGGCGAGAGTTTGAGAGGTGGTGTGTGGAGTTCAGCATAGACCGCAGTTATGATGTTAATGGAGTGATGAAATGAAAGATCCTTACATAAGCACCACAGTTATATATATATATATTTATATTTATATATATATATAAAGCCAAATTGATCAACAGTAAAACCAAAAAAATATGAAATATGTTAAATGTAATGAATATAAACTCTGACACTAACTTTTTGTATCAAACTGTGAACACAAATGAACTTTTTCACGATATTCTCTTGTTTGTTTTTATTTTTAGATGTGATTATTAAACTGCAGCTCTGAATGGAGCCGACAGAAAACGACCTCGGGCGTTCAGGAATTACACACTGCTTTTAGTGGAAAATGTATTTGAATGAAAGTGTTTTAAAAAAAAGGTGAATTAAAACAAAAAGATGCATCAACTTAAAATATCGACGTTGACGTGTTTTCAGCGTCAATGTCATCGATTATGTCAAACAACCGCAGCCCTAATCGATCTTCATCTACAGGGGATCGGCGAAGAGGCGGCAAGGGAATAGTTAACGGGCATTGAAGTGATTTGTTTCTTAATTGTTTTATTTGAATAATTCAACTTTATTTCATTTCGTTAATACATGGACATTTAGTGAGGTGAGCAGAGCTCAAACAGCTCATATAGAGAAACGGAGGACACACCGACGATGGCACGACTGTGAGATCACACTCAGCAACAATTAGGGCTGTAAATTCGACTCATTATCAGCAAATGATCTCTATTATTCTACTTTCGACTCCATTTACTTTTCCCGTTTTTGCATTCTACCTCGTCGCGTGTCGGAGCGCCAGCTCTGTATATTCAATAGAAGAAAATGTGTATAAATGAATATTAAAGTGCTGCTCTCTGTACTGCAGGAACACTCGCTTCTCCTTTGATTTTTTCTCTCTCTTTTTTTTTTTCCCCCACTCACATTCTACCTTTCGCAGTCTCTCCCAAGGCCAAAAACAGTGCTTTTACATATATTACCTTTTGATTAATGGAGTTGTATTCATTATTCTGGCCTTGTGCTAATTAGAAAAAAAACCCACCACTAATGATATACAGTAGGAATAATTCTTGCCCAAAAGGCACGAGTGCTTATCGGGTTCCTGCGGATGCACTCTTGATACCTACAAACCTGCACACGCAGGCCAGTCTGCCTCACGCGGGCAGAGATGCAGGGAAAACCAGCAGAGAGACCGAGGTTTATTACACACTGGTACGGACGGAGACTGAAATGCAGCCGAAATGGATACTTTTCCGAGATTATGATCAAAATCCTAATTTGGATGCCTGCGGAGACACGCAGCGGGCATGTGGTGGACATACAAACAGGCTCAATGCCTGACCGTCTCACTAGGACCTCAAGCAGAGGTCTGTAGATGAGCAAGACAGGTTCACTATCTGAACACCTGCCCTAGCATGGGGGCAGCCGTGGTAAGGGAACCAGCCTCGTGACTGGAACGTTGCCCGTTTGATTCCCTGAACTGGTAGGAGGTGACTGAAGTGCCCTTGAGCGACACTTAACTCCCCAGCTGCTCCCTGGGTTCTGTGGATAAGGATGCCCACCACTCCAGGCATGTGTGCTCACTCGTGTGTGTGGGAATTCACGAGTGTGCACAATGGTTGCTTGTACATATTCATGCATGTGTATGAATTACTCTCGAGTCCAGGCTGTTTGGACATCAGTGATGTCATTTGCATGTGTCTTCAGTGCTCAGTGGGTGAACGGTATACTAGGCAAGCTGGATTCCAGTGCAGTGATACTGAGGTGGGCAATTAACTCTTAGAACCCAAGAACTGCACTTTGGGGGCAGTTGGGGGCTGTTCTCTAGGTTTCATAACTCAGGACCAGAGTAACCCAATTGTCAACCCAGAGTGTCCCAATTGTCCTCTTTTTTGACAACCAAATTATGGCCACCATTGTAAATCTCACTTTGTGCACATCTGGGTCAGAACACCTCCAAAACATCAGGCAGATCTTGCGGAGCCTTCCCAATATGCAGTGGTCACTGTCTACCAAACGTGCTACAAGGAAGAGCAACCACTGAACTAGCAACAGGGTCACCGATGCTCACGGAGGTCCTACCTCACAACCTACACTTAAAGGACACTGTTAGTCTTGGTCACAGATACCACACGATACCTTCTAGTGGAGACAATGCCTTGAATGCTCAAAACTGTTGGGGGTGGCTCAATATTGGGCAGGTGGTGTCAATGCCATGGCTGGTTGGTGTACAGCTGAAGGAGAATCAGACCTTGGCGTGTTCAGATGTACAATGTTTTTGGAGCAGAAAGTTTGAAAGCATGAACACCTGTGAAATACCAAGGTCATTAAAAAGAACTTTCGTTTGAAACACCTGAGGATTTGACGAAATTCTTATCCGCTTTAGTTGGACGACCGTCTCAAAGCAGGGGCAGCATCACAAGCACCGTCTCCAAACGTCCCCAGGTCTCTCTGCTGCCTCTTTCATGAGTTGAGTTCGAGGTGAAATTAAGACGATTCCGAAGCAGCCAGGGGAAGGAGTTCACACAATTATACAATTATGAGCTCAGCGCATTCCCTCTCTCGCTCCTCCCGAGTGCTTCCCGAAAGATCCCGAAAACCGGAGAAACCTTTGGTTGCTTTGAACAATCCCCTCACGCCTCACAAGATAACCTTAGTAGGAGACTTCTGTCACAGGAAGGATAGCAAGAACTTTTTTTTTTTCCTCCCCCCCCCCGCCCTCGATCTTTTTTTATGTCAGCACCTCAAGCTTCACTGTTCCTTTGGCAGTGGTGTCTGCTTAACACTGGGCTTTGGCAACATGACAGAGAAGAAGAAACAGCGAGTGCCACCGATGACATATTTCCCATCCCTTTATTCGCTTGTCAAACTCTCTTTTCTGGACACCTGATTGATTGTGACAGCCGTATATTGGGGAGATTTCATATAAAAGCGAATTTGCCAATGAAATGTTAATGACTTCGAATCCCCTCACGCTCCAACCCCACCCCATCCCGCTGCTTTTTTATTATAGGCCGGCATTTTTGAACATTTTTCAAAGTAACACACCCAAATTCCACTGTTTGCGATGAATTAATAATGGACGTCTTGTCACTGAAGTATCGCGCATTCTTTAATCAGATGCTTGAAACAGAAGCTTCTTGAAAGGTATTCTTTTTTTTTTTTCAGCCCAGCATCAGAACAATTAGAAACTTGCCGAGCGCTGACTGCTCCTCATGCATTTATGGGTGACCCCCTGGCCCGTCCGCTTCCTGCTCCGTGGCCTTTGTTGTGTGATGTAGCTCAGATGGAGACGATGGAGATGAAGCGTTATGAAGAACTGAAGAGGAATTTGTGTCTGATACTTATAAAAGAGTTCAATTTCATCAGAGAAACACTGTAGATCCGTTGGACCCAGAAGATAACCCCAGCAGACTCTTTTTGTCTGGGACGGGCAGTTCGCTGCATATATTTCCCTGCAGCTTTGACGTGAGGCCCGCTTTAAGGTTCTGATCGGTGTGTCTAGATGGTCCAGGCTGATGTTCGGTAGTCTAGACAACACATAATATCCAATTTTTTGCAAATCAGATTCAAACCATTGTGGTGTCTCAGTCTGGACACTCAATAATGTCTTCTGCATCACTCACAACATGAGAAAAAACATCAAATCCAGAGTGTCAGAAGAGCAGGGAGGGTCTAAGAAGAGCATGGCACCAGCATGTCTATATAGTTAGATACCTTTGTCGTTAACATAGCAACCCAAGCAAATAGGTTTCTGATGTCCAGACATGCAAATCTGATCTGATCTTTTATCAGTTCATCTATAATTACAGACTGTAGTTCACCTTTCACGCTGATCTTCAATGATCAGGACCCCACAGGACCACCAAGGAGCAGGTACTATGTGGGTGGTGGGTCACTCTCAGCACTGCAGATGCTCTTCTGCTTCAGACGTCACCATGGCAACCAATGAGACAGTCATCATTCACAAGGCTGCCGCGTACTACGATGTAATAGAGGATAAAATCCGTCCGATTTCATCGTAAACTTGAGTTACGGTCACAGCCGCATGCAGTTTTCACCTTCTTGTGGGCACACGAGTCAGGTTTGGAACAGGAATATGAGTGAAAATGTATGAGTCCTGAAAGTGACATCCTGCATAAATAAATATAAGTTGTCTCTACAATTTACCAGAGACATTACCTTGTTTGACCTTTCGCCACTGGACGGTGACTCTCAATGATGCAGAACAAATGCAATTGTTTTGGAGATTCACCAACTAAAATAAGCTGTAGACCAGAGATTAAGAAACGTGTATCTGCTGCTCTGAGCTTTATATGTAGATTCTGGAAGAGAGCTTCAATCAAAAATCATTCTGGAAGGGAGAGTCACCAAAAAGTCACTCTGAAACGGAGCGTCAACCAAAAAGTCACTCTGAAACGGAGCGTCAACCAAAAAGTCACTGTAAAGGGAGAGTCAACCAAAAAGTTGTTCTGAAAGGAGAGTCAACCAAAAGCCACTCTGAAAGGGAGTCACCAAAAAGTCACTTGAAACGGAGCAACCAAAAAGCCACTCTGAAACGGAGTACAAATCCAAAAAGTCACTGTAAAGGGAGTCAACCAGTGTTGTTCTGGAAAGGAGTCAAATCAAAAAGTCACTCTGAAAGGAGAGTCAACCAAAAAGTCACCTGAAACGGACACAACCAAAAAGTCACTCTGAAACGGAGTCACCAAATCAAAAAGTCACTCTGAACGGAGCGCCAACCAAAAAGTCACTCTGAAAGGGAGAGTCAACCAAAAGGTCCTGAAAGGGAGACCAACCAAAAGTCACTCTGAAACGGAGCACAACCAAAAAGTCACTCTGAAACGGAGCAAATCCAAAAGTCACTGAAAGTGAGGAGTCAACCAAAGTTAGTCCTGAAAGGAGCATCAAACTAAAAAGTCACCTCTGAAAGGGAGCGCAACCAAAAGTCTCTGGAAGGACTGTCAACCAAAAGCCACTTGAAGGGAGAAAACAACAAAGTCTTCTAAGTGGACTGTCAACCAAAAGTCACCCTGGAAGGGAAATGTCAACCAAAAAAGTCTGGAAGGTGATCACTGAACCAAAAAGTCTCTCTGGAAGGGACTATCAACCAAAAAGTCACTCTGGAAGGGATTGTTAACCAAAAAGTCTCTCTGGAAGGGACTGTCAACCAAAAAGTCACTCTGGAAGGGAGAGCCAACCAAAAGTCACTCTGAAGGGACTGTCAACTAAAAAGTCACCCTGGAAGGAACAAGCCAACCAAAAGTCTCTGGTTGCACTGTCAACCAAAAGTCTCTCTGAAGTGACTCACAACCAAAAAGTCACTGAAGGGACAGAACCAAAAAGTCTCTCTGGAAGGGACTGTCAACCAAAAAGTCACTCTGGAAAGGATTGTCAACCAAAAAGTCTCTCTGGAAGGGACTGTCAACCAAAAAGTCACTCTGGAAGGGAGAGCCAACCAAAAAGTCACTCTGGAACGGACTGTCAACCAAAAAGTCACCCTGGAAGGGAATGTCAACCAAAAAGTCTCTCTGGAAGGGACTGTCAAGCAAAAAGTCACTCTGGAAGGGATTGTTAACCAAAAAGTCTCTCTGGAAGGGACTGTCAACCAAAACGTCACTCTTGAAAGGAGCGTCAACCAAACGCCCCAAAAGTTGTCTGCAACTTTCAGTGCAATAAGTGTGTTGCGCTCAATCACTGTTAAATAATTATTAGTGTTTTTGCCCATTCTGTCCTCCCCTCCACCTCCCCTCCACCTCCCCCCTCCCACAAGAAGCAGACAGCACTCATTTAAAAAGTTACTACCGCGCCTCAGCAAACGGCTGCCTGAAGCCCCCACAGGTGAGGACTGGTCTAATTAGTTCCCATCAAATATGTAATTCTTTCTTTTTTTTTTCTGTTGGAATAACGCCGCGAGGGAGGTTGAGTAGCCAAAAGCTACTAAGCTACCTGAAAAATAATGTATGAAAATAGACACCATAACCCGAAGCTACAGTACATTTATATGCCTGATGTGCCCCTGACATCAGCATGGGCTTGAATTCTAATTGAATTTCATGCGAGACGTATGTGTAATGTTACCATTAATATGAATGCTGTCAGCCTAAATATTTCACTAACCCTCATGGATATTGTGGACCCATCAGGCCGACCTCTCAGAAAAGAGCTAATTAATAGATTTTTGAGGTAATTGAATACTTTTTTTAAACATATGCAGCTTTTTTTTTTTTTTTTTTTCATTAAAAAAGTGGATACTCAGGTAACTCGGCTAGGAGGTACAGGAGCTCTCTGTCGGCAGGTCACGTGATCCGGAGACGTAATTCCTTTGAAAGGCTCAGCCGGGCCTGTTAACCGAACAACTCAATTAATTAAGACACTTAATTCCCCCCAGCCTTCTCCTGGTTGTACTTCAGCTGGCGAGTCACTTTAATTTGGAAGTCGACGAGATCCTGTTGTTCATGTTGCTCGTTTTTGTCACAACTCCCACCCACCCCACCACACTCGCGCTCCCCCCCCCCAATCCCTCCGTTAAAAGCTTGCGAGTGCCACTTGTCTCCGGGTTAACAGAAACGAGGAGATATGGGCTGCTTGAATTATTCAAACTCCCACAACACATGCACTTTTGCTTTTCAAGCATGAGTTATAATTTCATTAGAAACTTTCGGGGCTGCGTCGCCAGCTAGTTAAATATTAAACCCTTCCGCTGATCACTTTCGATTAGCCATGCCCGTGAAATTCCCTGAGATGTCAGAGCTGGTGTTTTCTCTCCCTCTCTCGTTCTCTATCTCTCTCTCTCTCTCTCTCTCTCTCTCTCTCTCTCCCACTCTCAGCCCTCCCTCCCAGCCCTACAACCGCCAGCCACCAGCCCCGCAGTGCTCAAGAAAAAGGAAAATGTTTGTTGACGCGGAGGGATACTCTGGTAATTGCATGCCTGCATTTAGAATCAACTAAGGGGCTGAGGCTTCTGGGAGGTTGTTTAATGGGGCCACCGTGACACACGACGAGGACGAGGAGTGTCATCTGGGCTGATTAAGACGCTAGGTGGAGTCGAGCATGTTCGGCTCATTAGGGAACGCCAGAAGCCGAGGGTTGCGCTCTCTCCGGCAGGGACGGGATGAGACGAGCGGATTGGAAAGAGAGGGAAGGAGAGTGAAGGACTGAAGGGGAAGGAAATGCTCAGGAAGGTTGCGACGCTGACACCAGTCTCTGAATACAACCTGTTGATGTGTGTGTGTGTGTGTGTGTGTGTGTGTGTGTAGCAGTGAGACAAGGGTACATGACAAATCTCTGTACAGAAGTACTGCCAATAGAATTGGACTCTCTGGAGTAGATTAGCACCAATCACAATGATGTGGAAAGTTGGGGATGGGGTGAGGTGGTGATCATCTAACATCCTAACTTCACAAAAGCTCTTGTTGCTAAATGCAATCAAACCCTCACAGCAGAGCTTAGCAGCCTGGTGGAAAGTCTTCCCTGGAAAGTTAGTTACTCCAACAAAAGCAGGATCATTTTTCTTTAATCTTTAGACGTTTAGAACTCAAAGCCAATTTCTTAGTTTGATGTAAGTTTATTCACAAAAAAATGGAAAAGTATTTATAGGAGACAGTCATGCATATCAGAGCATGTTATTTTCAGTAGATCATAGACTCCGTGTCTTCATTTGAGATCTACATATTATAAGGATTTAAATATTTTTGTGAATTTTAAAATGTTTTGATCAAAAATATACTTGCATCAACATTTTTTTTCTGTTAATGTTTTACTTATAAGTGCTACAAAGTACTTTACATCTCAGAAATCCTGTTGGAAATTTTTAGTAATCATATACTTGAAAGTGGTTCAAATATAAACACAAACTGAATATAATTTATTATTATTATTATTATTATTATTATTATTATTATTATTATTATTATTATTATAATTACTTATGTACTTATCAGTATTATCCCTTCAGGACTTTTATTCTGCAATTGCAAACTGCTGGAGTAGCCCCTCCCTTCTCATTTTCCTCTATAACTTCCTTTGGGTCAGTGATGTCATCAGCCCCGCCCCCTCTCTCTGATCAGTCAGAGTCTGTATGCAGGTTGAGCATCAGCCCCGCCCCCTCTCTCTGATCAGTCACAGTCTGTATGCAGGTTGAGCATCAGCCCCGCCCCCTGTCTCTGATCAGTCAATGTCTGTATGCAGATACAGATTTAAACTGGAATTCAGTAGGAAACAAGTTAATTCTTGCTGAATTATTGCATAAAATCCTTCGATTTAGAAGATGTTAGAATGGTGGTGCACTGTTCTACTATGTAGCAACACCTACACAAATATTATTCATGGGAACTTCTTGCATAAATAGAGCATGTGTCCCTATTCATCTATGTAATATGAGGCACCACTGATAAAGACAGATGTTGATAATTTGACCTCACAAGGCATTTTGAGTAGGACTGGTTATCGAAATTCAATTCAAAAAGGCACTGACCACAACATCTCAGTACTACCACGTAAGTCACAAAAAATCAGGGCCTATTCCTTTGCATTGCATTAGAGATTATTAAAGTTAACACTGTTAATATTGCAAAAAAACAAGGGAACAAACTACTTAATAAACACGTGACTGCAATGTATGCACATCTTCTTTATGAGCTCCATACACAAGTGTGAACGCGTGAATGTGTGGGTGTGTATGAAAAATCGACTGTTCTCCTGGTTGATAGGTTGCTCAATCCTTCCTGGCCAAGCAACCCGAGCGGACATTGGCACTCCATCAAGATGGCAAAGATGTACTGGTGATCTCTCGCTAAGGGCGACTCGGCTAATTATAAAACCAGCATTTACTTTCATCTTTGTCTGACGTTTATTTATTCCTCCTCTATAGCTTTTTTTTATAGTTCGCTGTAATATATGTAATGTACAAGATATACAGCACAACAAATACAATTCCTTCTGGAATAGAATTCCATTAGATCGGAATGTGAAGTGTGTAACGTCCAAATGCATTTCTGCATAACCTGTCAACAGAGAAACTCGACAACATTAAAAAATTATGGAGGCCATAGAAACATCGAAATTAACCCACACCAGAACGTCCAGCATCCCTCAGCAGAACATGCAGCATCATCCATCACTCCAAACCTATCCCACAGCAGAACATCCAGCATCATCCATCACACTTCTTAGTTATTCCACATCAGAACATCCAGCATCATCCATCACTACAAACTTATCCCATACCAGAACATCCAGCATCATCCATCACACTTCTTAGTTATCCCATACCAGAACATCCAGCATCATCACTCCAAACTTCACCTATACCAGAACATCCAGCATCATCATCACTCCAAACTTCACCTATACCAGAACATCCAGCATCATCTATCACACTCCTTAGTTTTCCCACACCAGAACATCCAGTGTCATCCATCACTCCAAACTTGTCCAACACCAGAACATCCAGCGTCATCCATCACTCCAAACTTGTCCAACACCAGAACATCTAGCATCATCCATCACTACAAACTTGTCCCACACCAGAACATCCAGCATCATCCGTCACTCCAACGTAATCCCACAAACAAAGTTTATCAGCATTATTCACTCTTAATAAACACTCTTAACCCATACTAGTACATCCAGGGTCACCCATCACACCCTTAAACCCATGGCAGAATGTCCAGCATCTTCTCTTCGTTCAGATTTTTTTTTCTTTTTTTTTGTGAAATAAAAAAATACTGTTACAGTCCTAATAAACAATAACGGCAATGTTGAGTCACGTTGAGCGCATCATCTCCAGCGTGCACCATGCCACACGAGGTGTCTGTTTTGCCTGACTACAGCAGTTTCCTTCACCTCTGCACCAAACACCTTGTGTGAGAACTCCATGATGCCATCATCAGCTGAACTGATAAAGAAACCAAAGCTAACGTGTGAACATGCTGCGCTCACAGAGGATCAGCTGACTTACACGAAGAGCTGCTGAGCTGATGGTCTTTCTCGGCATGCGTTAAACCAAACCGGCGCACTGTCGGGCTCTATTCTCTGTATTCGTTTTAATTGTGTTTGTTTATTACCTTTAATATTTCAGCAGCGATCTTGGGGCACAGGAGGCAGGCATCGCTGCGTGGCCCTGTTTGCAGCATGCCCTCCTAAACATTGCTCCATTTATTTCTAACAGCCTGGAAAAGGCCAATAAACCAGACGAGGGATTATAGCACAGCACCCTGCAGACCCACCACCTTATCCAGAAGAGGTCCGTTTATATCAAGCATCTCAGAGAGAGACGGTGTGCTGGTCTCCAATCAGATGCACTCTTAGCCCAAATGATAGTGTTTATCTTGATGTACAAAGAAAAGAGCTGATCCCAGATCAGCACCCTTTAATCCGATATAATTATGGGCTCAGGCCTGTCAGGAGTCAACACTAGAATTAGCCTGCTTTAAATCCTTTCCACCAGAGGCGTTAGGCTCTCTGCACCATCCAGAGGCCGGGGCAGTGCCAAAAGTTGCCCCATACCCAAGCGGTGCTGTCTCAAGTGTAGGCCATGAAATTGGACGTGCTCGTCAAAGCAGCACAAATAGCCCGCAAATCTTGGTGGAATTTGTGTTTGATGGTCAACATGTGCTAGTTTGGTGTCCCGTTCCCAATCAGTAAGGCGTGTAGAAGGGTTCAAGAAGATTATAAATAGATCAGATTCTGCTTTTATGACATCCATTATGCAAAGGACACAAGCACAGAACAGAGCCGAACACAAATCATTTAATGCTGATGGCCTTGCTGGGCCACCACAAGGTCAGAAACTGATTTCTAGAAGCTAAAAAACAATGTTTGGGTCATTCTGACTGCTCGCACGTATCACAGCACGTCATTTCATAGCACCAAATATATTTTTAATATTTAAATATTTGTTGTTTTAATATTTTGGTGGTATCACACTATATTACAGTGTTTTGTTTCTTGGCATTTCTGGGACATTAGATTGATTTGCGGTACATAGAATATAAAACATTTGAATTTCATCATGTACATAATGAAGCGTCTCAGTACTACAAGGTTCAATGGCTCCAAAATAGGAAGGAAGCAGTCTGTATAATAACCATTTTCAAAACAGTGTTTAGCCTTTAGAACTCTAGGACATATTTGTGGGATGTTTTCATACTTTGATATTCTTTTATTCACAAACACATCAAAAAAGTGTATCAGATATTTATATTTTCAGTAGATCCTGGGCTCAAATTTGTCTTTATGACAGAAAAATGAAGAGAATTTAAATATTTCTATGAATTTCACCCTGTTTTGATCACGAATTTCCTGCTTATAAGGACAAAAAACACTTACCATCTCAGAAATCCTGTTTTGAGCTTAAAATGCAATCATTGTGATGAATTATTGATAATAATTTATTCTTCAAAATATGTGACGATGGTCCAAATAAAAAAACGAGAAAGAAGTCCTTCATAAAATGTATTATTTATGTATTTATCTGTATTATCCCTTCTCAGGACTGTCCCTCCCTTCTCATTTTCCTCTGTAAGCCAGTATCTGAATCCGTGATGTCATTAGCCCCGCCCCCTCTCACTGATCAGTCAGAGTCTGCATGCAGGTAGAGCATGATGAGATGATCACATGATAGATAGGGTAGGCCTAGAAAATGGCGTGTAACTGCCCATAAAGAGTGGATTTCTTGTTCTAAGAGCTTGGATTGGACTGCACTCCAGTATTAAGGACAATCCCAAATGGACGCAGGTCAGTTGCCACCTTTAAACGCAGGTATATTTTCACCCGCCCCTGTATTTTCTTGACCTCAATAGCCGAGGACAGTCTCTTCCCAAGAAGTGCGCGCGAGGATGAGTGCCTATCCTTTCAGGCCTCGCAAACAGCACCAGCGTTCGCCTTTACTGGCCTTGCATGCCTTGTCAGATCCTGCTCTCCACTTGCCACATAAGTGGAGTGGACCAGAGATCAGCTCAAAGCAACCAGAGCTGTTTTAACTGTCTAAAGAAGCGCTCACTTCACAGGGCCATCAGACCGGATGACGATGAGTATCTCGATGAGTGGGTGACCAGTAAATTATTAAGCACACATTACATTTGAAGAATGCTTGTGAGGCATGAGATTTAGAAGAAGATAATGTTTCACCATCAAACTGCTCCATCCACGATATACTCTTGCAGGGGGTGAGAAGGGGGGGGGTGGGCATTAGTTTGGGGCATTCGTTCTGAAAACGTGGCCCATTTTTATCATCAGTGAAAAGTCAAAACTTGTGACGGAGGCAGTCTTCCTTTCGGCTGTCCGTTGGCTTTAAGTGGTTGGTGCATTTTTCATGGGCTTATGGGCTGTGAGTATGTCATCTACATATTAGCCCAGTCTAAGTGGCAAAAGAGAGCGGCGCAGCTGCTGAAATATTCATTGCACATTGCATTGCAATGCACAGCTTGTGTGTTAATTAAGAATGCCCATGCGAAGACCGCACTTTTAATGTTCCCGAACAATCTGACCAAGCGTGCAACTACTGGCCATGAGAAATGTAACCTAGTAGACAACAATTAGGCTGCCATTATGCAAATGAGCTCACGCTAACCGGTAGATAATGGCTTCAATCCATTATTAATTATTAGTATAATTAGTCGAACTATTCTTACATGGTTACATCAGGAAAGGTGAGCAAACAGTCAACACTTAACGTCACAACACTGAGTGTCCAAAGGGTTGTGGACACGCCTCTTAACTAATGCACTCAACTACTCTACTGACACTGATGTGCAAATGCACACACAGCCTGTCGAGTCCTTGCAGTACTACCAAAAGAATAGGACTTTCATATTCACACCGTGGCTAATATAGGACCGGGGCTGGAGGGGTCTATTGCCCCCCAGCATTAAGCTGTGGAGCAGCTGGTGAGGTGAAGTGCTGATCATCCAACATTCTGACCTGTAATGTAAATCCTCACAGACCCGTGACTGTATCAGCTTTAGTGTCCAGGGTGAGTCCAGGTTCTGTTTGGGATCTAATGATGGTTGGGTTCTACTATGGATGCCTCGAGGTCAGTTGCTTCAATCCTGGCTTTGCTGTGGAGCGACATGCTGCTCTAATGGTGTGATGATCTAGTGAGCATCGCATACAACAGTCAGACACCCCTTGTAGTGATTCGAGGGACACTAACAGCTCAGCAATATGAGCGGGACATCCTGTGGCCATGTGTTGCCTCTCATGGTAGGACTTCCAACAGGCATTTTACAGCAGCAAGGGTTTCCAAGGAACGTCTCCTCCAGATTAGACTTCCATGGCCTTCCCGGTCACTAGATTTATTGCCAATCGAGCACTTATGGGAGCAGCTGAGATGACAGCTTTGGCAGCCTATGAGTGCGCAGGATCTACAATCTCAGGATGCCAAACCATCTTGTATCCAGGCTGGAGCCCCAACAGGGTACTAGAGCCTCTGTACATTTGTACTCTTGTATTGTAAACTCTTACATATATCAACATTACATTCACACATAGAAAGACTCCTTCCAACAACTCCTTTTAGGCAGGGATGCACTGGCCATCGGGAGAACTGGGAAGAATCCCAGTGGGTTGCTCTGGGTGTGGGCCGACCCCACCAATCCCAGCCCCCATTCATTGAAAAAAGGATGAAAAGGCGACCCCCTTCCCCATCCATTGATACATACACACCCACCCTGCAATCGCTGAAACTCATCTGGTCAGTATAAAAGTCCAGGGGCTGAAGAGTCCAGTGCTTTTTTTATTTTTTTTCAGTGACTGTACTTAATATTTTCGTTCTGTAGCACGTTCTGATGAACCTGTACTATATACACACAGCCTTATTCTTTATTAAGCAGCACATAGTTCAATCTCCACAATTCCTTGAGATCTCAATTACTCGGTGATAGGAAAAGCACACCAAACAGAACCCAAACGATTAAAAAAAAGGCAGTGACATCTAAGCATGTGTGCTGTTTTACAGTGCTAATAAATCATGCTGAGTTTGCACCCCAGAAACGGAATGCTCGACTTCTCCACGAGCTCATAAAAGCTGCACATACCTCCGATTCTCCTGCTTTCCCTTTCTCAATGTTTATTAACCTTTTCACTAAATATGTGGAGCATGAGGCCACCATTAAATATTTACATATGCACTAACTGCATGAAAAATTAAGAAATCAGGTTTTATTAACCTGTAGTAATATATGTACAAATCTTATCAGGGGCCATAAAAATCTTTTCTTTCTCTCTTCTCTAGCACATTAAATCATTCCTTTCTGCATGCTAATGTATGGTAAGAGGTTTCCACAGCAGTTGCATTGATTAACTCTGTTTTAATATAACATTAGGGTTCCTTAAACTGGCTTTAATCTCGGAATTATGGTTTAAGTCAAGGTGTAAAAGAGAGGGGTAAAGAAATGTTTTGCCTGGAGATATTAAAATATTATTAAGGAGGGCCAACTTAATTACCTTAGCACAGCATTTTACGGTTGATAAGTAGCAGGACCCTCCTGCAATACATTTGCATTTCATTTCATTTCACACAGACTTTGGTGTGTAGTTCGTTTTTTTTCTTGGTCCCCATTCAGGAACCCACACTGGGGTCTGAGATCTGAGGTCTGAGGTGTTGTGGGGGGTTCGTGCATTGATCATCATCTTATTACTGATTTCTCTGAAGCTCCTTTGTGACATCATAACCAGTTTGTTAATAAAACTTCGTGAGAAGTGATTCCGATGGATTGCATGGCCGAAGCTACAAGGTGGACTGAACTTCAGAATCTGTAGACCTGACAGGAAGATGGTTGATGCTGAGCCACGCTTGTATACAGACGACCTCCTGTCCAAATCCAGGTGTAGCGAAGTGAGCTTTATAAGTGCTGTACAGCGATGTCCCTTTGATTTCCTGGGTGAAGGCACGAGGAGGGTTTTCGTTTCATCAGCACCTGAGTCCGAAGGGCTCCGCGCCTGTCGCCTGTCTGCTTAAATGTCATGCGGGAAGGTGATGGATGTGCCGATGGCATGTGTTGAGCTGCGATCATTAGTGCCAACACACCCCATGGCAGCATGGGCACCACATTCTGGGGCGTAAAATGTTAATGACACTATGCTGTAACACCCATGTAATCTCCTGAGCTACCACACACACACACACACACACACACACACACACAATGCTTTTACTCTTTCCCTGTTTCCCATCCAGACTCCATCATCACCTCTCCACAGCAAGCGGCAGAACGACAGAGGAAAGGGAAAAGTATGGATAGAATGCGGAAGCAGGAGGAAGGAGGTAAAAGGAGCAGCAGATGATGATCAGAGGTCCTGCGAGGGAAGCAAGGATTTCATGAAAGTGGGAGCGGAGGTCACAGGGTGGAGGAAGAAGACGGAGGAAGAAAGAGTAGGAGGAGGTGGTGTGGGTGGGGGGTACGTTAATTTTTGATGCCCCCAGCGAGGTGTGCGTCTTCCACCATCTAGGCAGCCCACCAGCGTCCTGGCAGACGGGAGTCATCCATGATTCAGGAGGCAGAGGGCCGTCGGATTAGCTTAGCATAGCCGGCGCGCTGATGACACACGTTACAACTCGTTTCATCATGGCACGGCTAATGAGAGCTGAGCCGGTGCTCTCTCGCGCCGGGGCCTCTCTCGGGGCCCCCTCCTGGGGCCAGCGGGGAGCGGTGTGGAAAAGAAAGAGAGTAAGTGAGAGAGAGAGATGAGAGACCTGACTTGACATTGTTTCTGTCCAACCATGTTCACTCCAGTACCGTAGAAGCCATCACGGAGGTCACAGCTTTGACAAACACACTTCAGATGGGTCTTGTCCAGGTTCCTGCACAAGGCCTGTGCTGTTCATGGGAAGAAGAGCAGGTATCGGCATACGGTGCTGAGGAAAAATGTGAGATACAGCAGTGGTCATCTACAACAGTGGCTCCCAGGCATGGGCATTGGA
Source organism: Acestrorhynchus altus (assembly GCA_034509495.1). Classification (NCBI taxonomy): domain Eukaryota; kingdom Metazoa; phylum Chordata; class Actinopteri; order Characiformes; family Acestrorhynchidae; genus Acestrorhynchus; species Acestrorhynchus altus. The sequence goes on along the minus strand of CM067506.1, from coordinate 35,892,529 downwards.
GGGGAGAAAGGGGGACCTGTGGACCTGGAGGTTTGTGTGGTTGATGGACTCTGTAAGATGAGGGCCTGAAGAATCGAGTGCTGGGGAAGGGTCAAATGATTGAAAACATTGTAGGGGACCACCCTGGTCAAATGAACGAATCCTGGCACCAGAACGAATGGGTGAAGAGAGGGGCCCTGGGCAAACAGCTGTACCTGTTTACTGTTATGGACCTTCTGAAAAAGAAATGAATGGACTTGAACTTCTGTTGAAATAGTAAGGATTAGGGAATGTTTAGGGTTATGCAAGGGCTAGAGGGCAAAGAGTTTTGAGGGCCTTGATCAAGGGACCAACAATGACCATTTAAACTGGGGTTAGACTGTGCAGTTTTTAGTACGACTACAGTCCCAGTTGTCCGAGTCTGTGCTGGTTGTCTCCATTCTGCTGATTGTCGGCAGTTGGACAGTGAATCAAGTAGTGTGAGATGTTTTGGTTCAGATCCTCAACGTCTTGTTTGGCCTTTAGACCAGTTGGAGTACATCAGATGTTTGAATTTTTCAACCAGACTCGTAATCCAGTAGCGTATACTGGTCACGTGTTCACTTTCTCACGTACATTCCAGCTCCAGTTTGACATGTTACAGTTTAAATGCCAAAGGAGCTTCCAGTGCATGTTTACTGCTCTGTCCACATTTACATGCTCAATCTGCATACAGAGAGAGGGGGCGGGGCTACTGACACCACTGTCCCAGATATTGGGAAATGGGAAGGGAGGGGCTGTTTGCTTTCTTTCTTTGCTTACACAGTGTTCAAATTTCAGAATGAAGATCTGAGAAGCGACAACCGTGATACATAAATAATAAAAACGATAAAGGAGATTCAGGTTGTCAAGTTCTTTTAAGAACTTAAAAATAAACTTGCCAATCTAATCATTACAAATAATTCTTAAAATTGTTTGCATTTTCAGCACAACAACACAAATCATTGTAGGCACAAATTTTGTGTTTTTACATCTCACATGTTGACAAATTCAGTATCTGTCTCCTATAAATACCTTTTCGATTTAATTCTTTTGGTGAATAAAAACATTTCAAACTACGACAACATCCCACAAAGTTGGTCTAGGGTTCTAATGGTTAAAATAATCCTTCAAAATCTTTATTTAGAGAACCACGCGTGCTATAGAAGCATTTACTGTGGCATCTACAGGTAATGTACAGTCATTTCTACTCAAGGCCAGGGGTCAAAAGGTGCAAAAACTGCATTCAAGCACATTCAGATGTTGGCCAGCTTCATCTCCTCTGTAACTGCCATCAGAAAAAAGGGCGTATTATCTACCTACCTAGAACCCTGACACCTAATTAAGCACCGCAGTCTATTTTTGGCAGCCATTTTGCACCTCAAATAATGACAAATCTAAGCCAAAGAGTCATGTAGAACAGCAGCGGTTACTGGCTGGTGATTAGAGAGGTGTCTTCAGGCCCTGGCCTGTGTGCACTGTTAGTTAATGATGCCACAGCTACGTGCCCGAGCACAGGGTGTGTGATACATGATGTTCATTAGAGCCCATGGTGCAGAGCCCCTCTGTCCTTTATTCTAATGAAATGGGTGGCTCTGTATTGACCCTCAATCACAGGGGGCAAGTCAACCTTACTGCAGGGAACAGGAAGGGGTGAGGAAGCCAAGGCTGGAAGCAAGGTTCTCTGCTGAGAGACCCTGCTGCGAATCCCCACGGAGCTCAGAGAGGGAGAACAAAATTTGGAATGCAGCGTGAGTGTGCATGTGTGAAAGAAGAGAGAGTTACTTTAGATGGAGAGAGAGAGTGAGAGAGAGGGGGGGGGGGGATGGAGCACTTGATTTTTATATTTTTCTTTACAGTCTCAAAAACTAAAACCTCTATTGTGGGAAAGGTGTTTTAAACAAACATTGACTATCCGTCCATCCATCCATCCATCCATCCATCCTTCTACTAATCCATCCATCCATCCATCCATCTGTCCATCTACTAATAAATCCATTCATCCTTCCATCTATCCAACCGTCCATCCATCCATCCGTTTATTCTTTCCATCCATCCATCCATCCATCCATCCATCCATCCATCCTTCTACTAATCAATCCATTCATCCTTCCATCTATCCAACTGTCCATCCATCCATCCGTCCATCTAGTAATCGATCCATTCGTCTTTCCATCCATCCAACCATCCATCTATTCTATCCATCCATCCATCCATCCATCCATTCTTCCATCCTTCTACTAATCAATCCATTCATCCTTCCATCTATCCAACTGTCTATCCATCCATCCATTCATCCATCTACTAATAAATCCATTCATCTTTCCATCCATCCAAACATCCGTCTATTCCATCCATCCATCCATCCATCCATCCTTCTACTAATCAGTCCATTCATCCTTCTATCTATCCAACCATCCATCCAATCATCCATTGATCCACCCATCCATCCATCTTTATATCAATGTATTATTTAGTATATATATGCTGTGTCTTTCAGTGTCATCCTTTGCTTTTCCTTCTTTTGTCCTGCATGTTTTCTGTTCTTCCTCTTTTTTTAAAACCCTTCCTCCTGAATAAAGGGCTGCACTGTTTGCTCAGCAAACGTATACACAGGTCAGGCTAAGTTGTGACCTCTTGTTGGTGAAGGTGTACTTGAAGCTGCTGAGAGCAGGGTTTGTCCACTATGTGGTGCTACTGATCACCCGAGCTCAGTGAACAGATACTGTCTAACACATTCACACGTTCTGTGTGACACAAGGCTGGACACACTGATCAGACTAGGAAAACCTTCTCCTGATGCAGAGCTTAAAGGTGGAGGCACATTTATGCTTTTGAAAAGGAAGGACACGTTTCCATATTGTGTATTTTAAAATAATATATTAAAGTTATAAAGTAAAGTATACTGTAAAAAATTCTACACAATATGAGCATCAGTACATTCATTAATATCATTAATCATTAGGGTTGTCAAATTGATTAATCGTGACGACTATCAGCAGATTGTGTCATTATTTAATGTATATTTTACTTCATTAACAGCCCTAATTTTAGGACTTTATTCTCCTCCTTTCACCCTGATCTTCAATGATCAGGACCCCACAGGACCACCACAGCGCAGCTATGAGGTGGGTGGTGGGTCATTCTTAACACTGCAGTCACACTGACATGGTGGTGGTGTGTTGGTGTGTGTTGCTGGTACGAGTGGATCAGACGCAGCAGTGCTGCTGGAGTGTTTAAACCCCTCAGTGACACTTCTGAACTGAGAACAGTCCACCAAGCAGAAACGTCCAGCCGACAGCGTCACTGATGAAGGACACTCGGTAGGAGTGTCTAATAGAGTGGACAGTGAGTGGACACAGTGTTTAAACAGTCCAGCAGCACTGCTGTCCACTTGTACCAGCGCAACACACACCACCACCATGTCAGTGTGACTGCAGTGCTGAGAATGACCCACCACCCACATCATAGCTGCTCTGTGGTGGTCCTGTGGGGTCCTGATCATTGAAGATCAGGGTGGAAGGAGGAGAATAAAGTCTGCAGAGAAACAGATGAACGACAGTAAGAGAAGCTGAGCAAACGGACAGTAAATGTAGAAGCAAGGTGGTCATAATGTTATATTAATAATAAAATGCACACGATTATCCCTTTATTCATTGGTTGTTCCGAACGGGGCATTTCTTTTGAATAATTCTATTGGAAAAGTATAAATGAATAAAATAAACAAAACAAATGGCAATAACCATGTCAATAACCTTGGACTTTTCCAACCGGTCAGAGAAAAGAGTAGCCTTAGGCCTCAAACAAAACCGGTGTGTAATATTGAGGATGAGGGTGAAGCAGCCTTGGGCACTCAGTGATCGAAAACATCGTTCAGTGAGAAATCCCACGGTGCCTCCTGTTCTCCGCCCTTATATCTCCGACAAGAAGCATTACAATCATCTCGAGCATCTAAACAATCTCTGACCGCGGTTGATTTTGTGATGAAGTTCAAAGCTTTGATATCGTCGCCGCAGTAACGAAGCGCTCCGGCACAAAGAAAGCCTTATGTAAATGTTACTTCTCCAGATGCTGGGAGGCCCAAAGCTGATGTTCTCGTCTGCCCCTCAGCCACGCCGTTTCAGTCAGCGTTTAGATAAACCTTTGTACCTCGCTTGCCTATAGGGTGCGTCAGGGTTCACGAGTGGATAAATCAATACGATCTGGCGGTCCGAGCGTTAATGAATTTGGCTCCCACTTTTTAATGAGCTTAAATTTGCATTTAAAAGTGACAGAGGAAACGGGTGTGTTTTCTCTGCCAGTTAATCCACATTTGATCAAAACGAGACAAACGGAACATTTGCCCCTGCGTTTCCCCGAATGCACCGATCTCCAGCAGCACTCCTAACATTACTTATTACTTGTAATTTTCTTGCCGCCTTTATTTAGGTTGCAATTTTCCGCAGGGCTCACAGCCGTGCTGCTGGCCCTCACAGCTAATCTGCTCCAACACTGCGACGCGTGCAGCAGGTATTTCCCCTACAGAGAGCCTGGCGTGTTGCGTCGGCTTCTAAAGGATCCTGCTTCTGATTAGTGTTTCGCTGCTTTAAGCTGAAATCACAGTTGGGAATGCCTCACAGGCTCCGCTTCTGTTTTTTTTCAGACTCCTCAACATTTACTGCACCAGAGCACGTCAGCAAACCTACGTTCAGTTGTGCCGAGGCCTGAAGACAGCTACGGTCTGACGGGAGCCACTGTAGAAAAGCCTGGTTTTGTGGGAGTGTTTGTTCAGCTGCTGCAATGCAATAGGGCTCTGTTAAAACTGGCCACACTGACCTCACCTCGGCCATGAGCCGCTCAACTGCACGTTCAACAGTAGCTTCGGTTTGTTGAGTAATATGTGTGCAAACTAAAGGAACAGAAATGCTGTTTTCGGGAACTGCAGACACCTTTGGTGGTTCTTTTTATTTATAAACTAAATTACAGGTGAATTTTTAGTATCTGAGTTATAAATGTCACTGTAAGGACATGTTCAATGGAAGGCAACAGCACATTGTATTGGTATCAATCAATCAATCAATCAATCAATCAATCAATCAATCCAAATATATTTATGTATTTCACAGGTGATTGCAGCTAAAATAAGATATAAAAAAAGAAAGAACCAAATAAAATGATCAGAATGACTTAAAATGGAATTTAAAAATGTAACTATAGGCTAAATAAAATATATAAAATGTAAAAACGTGGAATGAAATGTATAAAATTAGAATAAAATAAATACATAAAAAAGAAAATAGAATTAAGGGCAAAGAAAGAAAACGAAGACCATGCAATGTTTATAAACCAGTACATAAGACTAAATTAGTAGGTTTGTAATTTGCGATTAAATATCTTTATTTTCAGCTGCTCTCAGCTCCACCGGAAGGCTGCTCCGGTGGTTTGGAGACAAAATGTTTCTTTTAAAATAAACATGAAAATGAATCTCTTTTAAAAATCAGATCTATAAAGTACAACTTTAGAAGACAGAAAACACAGAGTACACTCATCTTAAAATGTTATTTTCTTCACGTTTCTGTGAGTCCAGAGACACTTCAAGGTGTTGTTTGGCTTTTTGTGTTTCTATATTCTAGTTATTTCTGTTCACAATAAGGACTTAAATAAAAAAGAAACATGCCTGATAAATAACAGCATGTATTTTTAATTATTAAATCTATGGAAGTTTAAACTGTAAAGTCATTTTGTAAATCAGAAAAGAAACGATGGCATATTCATCAAATCATTATAATAACATATTTATTACATATAGTGACATATTTTAAAATATACTGAAAATAAAAATGCTCAGTAGAAAGTTTCAGAAGCGCCCATACTGTACATTTTAATTCTACAGAGATTAAAAGTTAAACTCCATATACTTGTTGTGTCTTTTTTGCACATTTATAATAGAAAAGATCTCTCAGTGGATGTCCAGGTAAAAAGATTTAAACAGAATGTTTGGGCAGTTCGAGAGGTCATTTTATTATATTTTTATTATTTATAATAATATATTCTGTCATTCATACAACAAGAAGTTCAATTCCCACAAACACATTATCAGAACGATGTCACATGGTTTCATTTGATATTAACTGCGATTGCTTAATTGCGAAGACTAACCTCAGGCTCCCCTTCACACTGTCTGACCACCTTCTGAATACTGCACTTGGACTAACTGCCCAGCTGCCATCAACGACTCTATAGACATTTACCTGGACTCTAATGATCTTCTATGACTATTATGACCTACAATCAAACTATCATTATTACTCCAGTACACCTGAGCATTACATCAGACGTGGTGGTCCAGTCTCCCCTTATCAATAATGTATGAGTGGTTTGACCAGAGGAGGAGGGGTCGCCCCTCATGAGCCTGGTTCTCCAAAGGTTTCTTCCTCCAGCCATCCTTCGGCTTGCTCACATGGTACTTTCATGTCAACGTTCTGCATGTTGATTTCCGTAAAGCTGCTTTGTGACTTCAGCTGGAAAAATTGCAATACAAATAAACGAGCTCAAACTATGATACTACCGCCACCATGTTTCACTATATATAAATAAATTCGATTTAGATTAACTGCAGAAGATGTTCAATTAAAGCAGTTTTTATAAAGAAGTTCTGAAGTGAATTAATGAACCCGATAGATGGGCAGCTACACCAAACCACAGCGGATCTCATAATCCCACATGGTTTTCTAGGCAAACAGCAGGACTCCAGTAAAACCCTTACCCAAACAGGAGTGTATGCTTTCGCTGGAGCGCTCCCTTTGATGTGTGCTCGTGTGGGGGGTTTCGTCTCGACCAGGTAGAGAATAAAAGCTTTAAAGTTTTAAGCCTCCAAACTCACCCAGAGCGTTTTTCTGTTGTTTTCAGCTGCTTTTTCTCTCGACTTCAGGGAAATTACATCTGACTGTTGTTTTGTTTGTGTAAAATGAAACCTTGGTACAGAGCAGTCATGTGGGAAATGATGAAGAGTACAGTAAACTGCTGAATCAGAGCAATGGGGTCATCAGCCTTAAACAGGTCTGTCAATACCCACACACATGAACGTCTGAAAGTATCTACATGTAATAATATGTCTAATATGCATCATATAAGTGCAGTCTCCAATAGGAGACGTCTACATCTGCATGATTCTGCAAGCAGGCTAGTATGGCTGCTTTTCTACGTATACGTTACGTACAGGGGTTGGACAATGAAACTGAAACACCTAGTTTTAGCCCACCATAATTAATTAGTTTGGTGAACTAGGGCCTCCTTTTGTGGCCAATACAGCATCAATTCGTCTTGGGAAGGACATTTTTTGGACACAATCCGGGTTAACACCCCAACATTCCTTTCAAACAGCTTCCTCTTGCGTCCACAGTTAATCCTGTTGGATGTGGTTGGTTCTTCTTGGTGGTGTTGACATTACCCTGGATACCGTGGCTCTTGATACATCACAAAGACTTGCTGTCTTGGTCACAGCTGCGCCAGCAAGACGTGCACCAACAATTTGTCCTCTGTATATGCCTCTACCAGGCTGATCTCAAGGGGAATTTGCACATATGTGGCTAAAGGAGCATTTAGGAGTCCTAAAAGTAGATAAAGGGAACCAAATCAAGAAAATGAGACAGAACTATTATACTTGCTCATTTATTTATTGAGGTAAACGATCTGATATTCCATATCAGTGGGTGGTCTTTGCTTTCTTGTGCAACAATAACTGCAACTAAGTGTTTCCAGTAACTGTTGATCAGTCCTGCACGAATTTTAGTCCATTCCTCCCTATAAACCAGCTTCAGCTCTGTTATGTTGGTGGGTTTCCTCCCATGAACTGCTGCTTCAGGTACTTCCATAACATTTCTACTGGATTAAGGTCATTCCAAAACATTAACTTCATTGTTGTTTAAACGTTCTTTGTAGAACGATTGAGTGCTTAGGGTCATTGTTCTGCTGCATGTCCCGCACTCTCTTCAGCTCATGGACAGAAGTTCTCATATTTTCCTATATTTTCCTTTACAGTTTGCTGTCTACAGCTTGTGAGTGAGAGGTGTTGCCCATTATGGATGCAAGCTTTGCCAGCGTCCTTCTCTCCATCACCTCTCCCACTGAGTCCAGCACACAGCCCAAGACAGATCTTCCTGATAAGCTTGTCCAGATTCTGATGCTACCACAGAGGCATTAAAAGATTGGAGAAGCCCAACCTGTAATCCAAAGGACCGGAGCCTCCTCAGAAGGAGTTGTCTGCTCTGGTGCAAGGGTTGTCAGCCTAGTCCAGGTTGTTGTTCAGATGAACATCCAGGTACATGTAAGTCTTGACAACCTCAATGTCCCTTCCCTGGATGTTCACTGGTCTAATCTGTCCACAAAATATTGTTCCTTCCATCTGGCTTGTCCATGTGATCTTTTCCAAACTGCAGACGGGCAGCAATGTTCTCTTTGGAGAGCAGCGACTGTCTCTTTGCCACCCTGCTATGCTCACTGTTGTTCAGTGTTCTCCGGATGGTGGACGTTAGCAAATTTGTGAAAGGGATTTAGGAGCTAATAAGATCTTTATTGGTGGAGCACTGAATTGATGGTCTTGAAATTTCCTCCATTTGTACACAGTCAGTCTGGCTGTGAATTGATGGAGTCCAAAGATGGTTCTGTAACCTTTTCCAGCCTGATGAGCATCAGCAGCTCTTCTTCTGAGCTCCTCAGAAACCTCCTTTTTTCATGTCATGATACACTTCCACAAACGTGTGTTATGAAGATCACACTTTGATAGATCGTTAAATAAAATAGGACGTCCACTCACACCTGATTGTCTCCCATTGATTGACTCTAATTTCACCTTCAAATGATCTGCTGATCCTAGAGGTTCTCACACGTTTGCCCTCACAGATCTGGAATATTGGATCACTTTTCTCAATAAATAAACGAGGGAGTGTGATATATTTGTCTCATTTGTAAAAACTTACAAAAACACAGCAACATACACCATCTATCGTACCCACCGTTGAGGGAGTTCAATGGCCCACCATGCAGCTCCATTTGCGCGTATACCACAAATATCAAAATCTCAAGGCAAGAAAGGAGAAAACCCACGCACTGGAAACAGGAAAGCAGTGGTTTGTAGGTACGTTTTGTAAAACACGCCACTAAGCCTTTCTGTTGTACCTGATCCTTTCATTGTTAATCGCACAGGTGAGCGTGCAACATCCAACCAGCAGAAATTCTCACAAATCATTCAGCAGACTTCTCCCAGGTGTCCGCGGGGCGGGGACGCCGTGCCAATGCCTCAAGTTTCTCCCACACTCCCTCCTCCCGTCCCCCCCAAACCCCCCGGCTAAATGTGTCACAGCACCAGCTGCCAAAGGAAGGCAACTTTTGCCTGCAGCAACACTAAAGTGAGCATCTGAGAAAAATGAGTTGTTTACTTTGTTTGAACCATGGTAGCTCGCGCCCCCGGGGGGAACAGGGAGGGGGACTGGGGCTGCGCTTGAAGTTTTCTTTGCACGTCTTTTGGTTCCCAACTCAGTGACAAAGAGACAGATGAATAACAATGTCATTTTCCTTCTACCCCCCCCCCTCCCTCCCCCTCGTTCTTCTGCTCTTCTTTTCTTTCCACCCCTTCCTGTCAAATAATTCATCGAGTCTGTTTAACTTTAAGTCGGCACGGTAAATTGGACCTGACACACAAACCGCATTATGTGTTTCTTTTTTTTTTTCTTTTGACTCCTTGTTTTTTTTTTTTTTCTTCCCCTTCACCCCAACAGCCCACTCATTTCTCTTTAATTGAGCAGCGGTGGAGAGATGCAAATGCACACATGCTGGAGACGAGTGGAGAGAGGTAGACCGAGAGTAAGGGAGAGAGAGAGAGAGAGAGAGAGAGAGAGAGAGAGAGAGAGAGAGAGAGATGGAGAAAGTGAATTTTAGATTCAAGTCAAAGTGAGGAAACAGTGCTCTTTGAGTTAGGTCGAGTGAGAAGTGTCCTATCCAATCAGTCTTGTGGTGAGAGAGCGAGAGAGATTATACGGGGAGACAGGCGGCGGCACCCGTTCGCCTGCTTCCAGTTTAATCAGGCCCTGATTGGCGGAGGCACAGTATGGGCAGCAGGGCTTTGAAACCAGGAAAAGTTCAGCTGATTATCTTACACGGTGGCACATTATTGATGACAGATACAGCTTAGTTACTTTGCACAGGACAAACTTCACACTAGTGCACGACACCACCTCTTGTTTGCCAAATCAAAGTTAAGGACGTCTGACAGCGTGAGAATCTTAATTTTCGTTAATTACAGGATTATTTTGGAACTTTTTTACAGGTTAATATTTGACATGAGACATATTTTATTAGGTCCTGATCAAGTTATTTTACCCCCAAATCTGATTTCTCAATACTGAGGGTCATTGTCTTGTTACATGACCCACATTGCCTTGAGATTCAGCTCACAGACAGATGTTCTGACATTTTTCTTCAGAATTTGCTGGTATAATTCAACGATGATGACAAGCTATCCTGGTCCAGATGCTGCAATACAGGCCCAAACCATGATACTACCACCACCATGTTTCACAGATGGAATAATGTTTTGAGCTGTTTTCCTTTCTCCTACATGGTGGCACTAAATTATATCAGATACAAATTTCACACTCAATTCTGACTCGATCTTGGTGTGTTTTATTAATCCAGCCCCACAGTTTAGATCAGATGAGCTTCTGATAAATACTCAAGTAAAATTTCTTTATTTTAGTAACAGTTTCTATGAGACGTGAGACATTCTGAACATTCTGAACTAGAACTAGAAGTGATTTGTCTTAAAAGGACACTTTTACAGTGTTTAATATCTTATAATCCAGTCTGATTGACCATTCAGCTCCCAGTACCTTTAAACACAGTCTAATCTGTTCAGGGGAATTGGAGGGCAGGGAATTTGGACCTATACATGATTGGGGGACCCTGCAAGAAAATGAGGGGGGCCCTAATGAATGGACCACCCACATTATTGTCCTACATACAATATCGATTCTCCCTAAACAGACTTTAAATGAGTCTTTTATTTTAGAAAATAGACTAATACCTTTATGAATGACCAAAATATATTTTTTAATTATACATACATTAATACATCCGTTTTATTTCCTTACATGGCATTATTAAGGTTGTAGACCGGTGCCTCAGCATTTTTTCAGCGCGGCACGTTTTCCAGGTGTTGTGCCAAATTTTGCCTCTCTGCCAGAATCCAACTCCCTTGGATGCATGTCTTGGATGCATGTAGCACAGCAGAGTGAGTGTGTAGATACAGGAGTCACATATTTGTACAAAACTGAGAGGGAGGAAACTGGCATCAACCCACTGCATTAATAAAAAGATATTAATGTTAACTATATTTATTTAATATTAATGATATTAAGATAAAAAAAATGCACTATAAGAACAAGACAAGCTGATAGACACCGTGTGATGCTTTAGGCAATGTTCTACTGGGAATCCTTGGGTCCTGGAATTCGTGTGGATCATGCAGATATGGGCCTCCAGCCTCATGTCATCAGTCATTAAAATGGAGAAAAGGTGTGCTCTCAATGATCTTGAGTGTTGCATGGAAGGTTTTCTTGGCACACGTTGGGCCGTTAATACCGATCAATCATCACATGAAGGCCACAGACTGTTTTGAGTGTTAATTGCTGACCATGTGCATCCCTTCATGTTCACTACTTCCAGCATGATGATGACGAAAATCTCTCAAACTGGTTCTTCAGGTGCCTTCCCCGTCACCAGATCCGTATCCAACACCTTTGGGAAGTGGAAGAACAGGACACTCACGGCATGAAAGCAATGTTTCCAACATTTTGCAAAATCCATGCCATGAAGAATTCAGGCTGTTTTGAGAGTAAATGGTGGCCCTACCCAGTTTTAGTGTTTCTAATTGAGTGCTCAGTGCGTACATTACACAAACTCAACACGAAGAGGGGGTCCTCAAGAGACAAAGGACCCTGGAGTGTACCGAGCTATGCAACCATACAAAGACATCGCACCTCTGTTAACTAGTTCATCGTGTATTTTCTCTTATTAAAGATGTTTTGACGTACTGAAGCACATTTTTAACTAACTGTTCATGAGAGACAATCTTAGGTCATTTATTTCAATCTTTTAAGAGCAACGTCACACATCTTCAACCTCAAAAAATCTGGCCGGGCAAACTTCCCCCTCAAAGCTGACATGAAAGTCGGCAGCCAAACCACTCAGTGCATTTCAACAACCACATATTTCTGCCTGGGCTGCACCAGCGCCGAGAACAGTCCCCTATAATTTATGGATTGGCGTAAATGTAGCTGTCGTTTCTTTTCAACTTGACATCAGGAAGCTGAACCTGTTCCTCATGCAGTGTACGATTAGGGTGGCTTCACTCTGTAGTTAAACACATATATAGAATTAGAATTTATACTGCTCCAGAATAAGAACTGACCAGTCGAATGAACCGGTGCAATAGGGGTTAGAACGTTCCAGAACAGTGCAAACGTATTAGATAGTGCAGAGTCTTCTCTGCCTTTCCACAGGCTTTTCAGGAATGGTGTTCTTCAACTGCAACATTCAGAACAACTCACCTTGTTCTACACTGCTCTACCTACAATTACAATGAAACTCTAGGAGAAGAACACTCAAGAACAGTCTGTGGGAAAATGTTCTGGCATGTTCTTGCCTATTTGCACTTAAGAGACCAGACAAGGAGGTTCGAAACCCCAGCATATGGAACCAATCTGTTAGAGGAACTTCACGCTGTGTAGGGAATGTGTAGTTTATGACTTTACACACAAATAATAAGAAAAAAAACATGTCTCATGTGACGTGATGTCATGAGGGACAGGGTCATGGTTTAAAACCACTTCTAACAAGGCCCAAGTGTCCAAATGCCACGGTTGCATGCAGGTGGTGCATGCATGGATTAGACTGCAATATGAAACTGACCCTCCCAACTGAAAATGAATCCCCATTAGATACAACTAAAATGACCGCTGGGACCCCCCACCCCCCGGCTGAACGAAGTAGGTTGAGGTCTCTGCCCCCCAGGGCTCTACACACTCAGGCCATGCCCATGCATGTACAACCTTATTCCTGAAGGCCTCAATCAAGAGCAAACCAAACTGATGTCTGAGGTTCAAACAGCCTCCTCTAAAGTCCTCTCTAATGATGGTCCAAGAAGAGAAAGGAAAGCAGCTGAAGTGATGCTCCCATCAAGCCTAGCGCCAACCTTACCAGCCTGTGGGGGCAGTTGTCTGATCTGCGGTTGCTGCAGTTGGTCAGCAATGTTACAGTATGTGCCCAAAGAATGAGGTCAGCTGACCACTTGAATAACCTGACCAGGTTATTCCATCAATGGATTATTTCTTTCCTGATGGCATGGGCACATTCCAAGATGACATTACCAGGATTCGTCGGGCTCAGATTAGGTACGAGTGGTTCAGGGAGCAGAAGACGTCATTATCACATGTGGATCAGCCACCGCAGGGTCCAGATCTGAACCCAAGTGAGAACCTTCGGGATGTGCTGGAGAAGACACGGTGGTCCCATTAACAATACAAGATCTTGAGGGAAAAATAATGCAACTCTGGACATTAATACATGTTGCAACATTGCAGAAGCTTCTGGAAATGGAATGCATGCTGTAATCAAATCCAACAAACTTCCCAAAAACTCCACTGAGTCGGACTGTTTACACGTTTAGCATAAATCTAATATCGCTGCACCAGCCTGAACATTATCCAGACATTATTACTGTTCAGCTGCAGGACAGAACAGCAGGAACAGTCACAAAACATCGAAATGTACTGATGACTCCTTTCAGAAACGGCAGCACGTAGAGGATCCTGTTTAAACCTCTGGTGGCTCCCATTACAGACCTGTCCATTATGTTTAGTGGCTGCCCTCTTAGAGAGCAGCCTTTATGTAGGGGTTTACATGTGACACATCACATTATTGACACAGACTCAGTCCACAGCCCAACCACTTCTTCCATAATTAACACAGCGTTTTAAAACTCGGCGCTGTGGGCTACACTAACAGCTTTGATGATAACCTGCTCAGACTTGCGTGCCTTTCCGTGATCGTCGCGGCAAGGCCTTCAACGGTCCACAGAGTCCCTAAAATCCAGCATAGATCTAATAGATATATCAACAACAACAAGCAAAAGAAGAAAAAAGATTGTTGCTCAAAACATTAAACCATCACAGCTCCTATATTCCTTACATTTAAAGGGTTTGATTTGATTTTAATGCTGAAAACTGTCTGATTAGTCATTTTGTCGTTTAAGATTCCGGATTGGAAGCTTTTGCGGAACATCATGATCATGATGGTTTTGATTCTTTGGTACCATAGTGTAGATATAACTTATTGATTATAATTAATAACATAATTAATACAGATCTAGGGTGGGGCAGTGGCGCAGTGGATAGCGCTGTTGTCTCACAGCAAGAAGGACCTGGGAGTTTCTATGTTCTCCCCGTGTTCACGTGGGTTTCCTCCGGGTACTCCGGTTTCCCCCACAGTCCAAAGACATGCATGGTAGGAGAATTGGTGACTCTAAAGTGGCCCTTAGTGTGTGGATGTGTGTGTGTGTGTGTGTGTGTGTGTGTGTGTGTGTGTGTGTGTGTGTGTGTGTGTGTGTGTGTGTGTGTGTGAGCCCTACAATGGATTAGCGCCCTGTCTAGGGTTGTTTCCCGCCCTTGCGCTCAGAGTTGCCGGCTGGGCACCGGCTCACCCGTGACCCTATTCAGGAATAAGCGGTTCAGAAAATGGATGGATGAATACAGATCTAATCATAAAGAGTAGAAAGGTGCTTTGAGTAATATCACAGAAGTATCACCTTGGTTCTTTAAAGAACCATCACACATTAGGTTAGAACACATTTATTACTAATCAAAATGCCTAAAATTAGAATAAATTTCAGCACATCATTGCTGGAGATTTTGGGGGACATTAGTTTGGTCTGCTCTTGATTGTAGGAGTGGCCTTGGCCTGCTCCAATGAGCTCCAAAGACAAAAAGAATAAACAATAATTAATTAAAACAAGGCCAGGTGACAGATATAATGCAGGTTTAACGCCTAAAGCAGGTTAAAATTCCTGTAAGATGAGACTTTTCTGACACATAACTTTACTGTCTGTGGAAGCAGGAAAACGGCAGTTAAACTGGGAGAGTCAACTCTCTCACTACGCCGTAACGCGGCTGAGTGAGGGAAAGCAGCGGCGTGTCAGGGTAACTCATTAGAGCAGAGACGGCTTGTTTACTTCCCTTGTGATACAATCGTGACGAAAGAGAAAGAGGAAGTAAAAAGGAGAAGAAGGGTAAGAGCGATGGAAGAAGACGAGAGGGTAAATTCTTATCCGTGCGAGAGGAGAGAGAGGGAAGACGAGAGCGCAGGGCCGGAGATCAAAGCGGTACAAAATGTGCCGAGTGTTGACTCCAGGTACTGGGACGGGTCCGATTCACCTCGCTGTCACTTCCCTCTCTTTCATCACCCAGGGACTCGCAAAACACCATATAAATAAGTCATGCGTAATATTGTCACCCTGATGACGGAGAGGGGAAGGGCCTGGAATCCGAAAGACGTCATGTTAAGAGCTAGGGGAAAAGAAAAAGTGTTGGAAAGAAGCGATTCTGATTTTCCTCTTTTAAACAAGATTTTATTTTTCCAAAGCGGCACTGAAAGCTTGAGAGAATAATATCACTGCACTCCAGGGCTCGGAGCGAGGGTCTCTAAGGGCCTCAACACTCCATCGTGACGTTTTGACAGAGACGTCTCATAACAGAGCAAAACACAACTTCATTTTATAGATATGATAACAGTAGAGCTTAATTTTGATGATCGTAATCCAGTGCTCTGTAGCTCGGACTCTTGTTTAAAGGCTGGTGTAGCATTGTGGGTAGTCTGCAGTCTGAACTTAAAGAGCATCAGCAGTGAAGTTACGGGAATATGTTGCAGAAACTGCCTGGAAGCTGGTGTCTTTCTTTAAGTGTTTGACTTTACATGCAAATAGTGTCTGCTTATCTCAGAAAATAGATTTAGGGTGACATTGGTTTTAATTCCCGTGATGTGACATCAGTAGGGACAGGGTCCAGCCTTAAAAATAGTGCAGTAACTATGTTCG
The DNA here is from genome assembly GCA_034509495.1 of Acestrorhynchus altus. Taxonomy (NCBI): domain Eukaryota; kingdom Metazoa; phylum Chordata; class Actinopteri; order Characiformes; family Acestrorhynchidae; genus Acestrorhynchus; species Acestrorhynchus altus. The sequence goes on along the minus strand of CM067506.1, from coordinate 35,876,409 downwards.
GTGGAACAGAACGATCGCCAGCTGATACCCACCCACAAACCACCATCTACCCCCTGGTCAAAGGCAGGAAAATGTTTGTGCATGTCCCAAGTGCTCCTCAACCTTTAACATCGTGAGGCTCACAAATGATTCAAGCTTAACGCTCTGCTGTACCTGACTCACTATATACCGTCGTTGTGTTGGTGTCGTCCTTTGCAAGTAAAATATGTCTCGAAGAAGACCTCCAAAGACATTCCAGCATTTGGAAGAATTGAGAGGGGTTGCATTGCAGGGATTTGGGAAGTATGATGCCATACTGGTCACGCAGATACTACCATAGCATGATGTTGGCAGCAGTTCATAGAAGAAAATGCACCAGCGACATGAAGGATCTGGAGGCCTATACAAGCCACAGATATGAAGAATTGACAGATTGTCCATGAATGTGGACATTCAGCAAGCAGTGATGTCCTCAGAGTAGCAGCAGGTCATCTTCACTGATGAGTCCTGCTTTTGTGGTGGAGATGACCAACAAATTTGTGTATGGCACCATGGTCAGCATCAAGGTCAACAGATTTTTGTCATGCTTCACACATCCAGAAGGCCTTCATTACAGGCACTTTGACAGTTACGTTAATAAGGTTCTGCAACCAGTGGTTCTACCTTTTCTGAACACACACTCCGGTGCTCTATTCCAGCAGGACGACGCTCGTCCACATACTGCTGCCGTCTCAAGATCTCGTCTTGAAGACACTGATTCTACCCCGTGGTCGGTCTCATCTCCAGACCTGTCCCTGATTGAAAATGTGTGGGACGCTATTGGACGCTCTATCAACACTCCACCCCTACTCAGAACTGAGTGAGAACATTCAAGCTGCATGGGATGGATCATCACAGGACACCATTAGGAACCTCTACACCTCCATGCAGAGACGTCTGGTGTGTTGCGTTAAACCCGACGCCGCCCTGAGAGACACCACGTCTGTATGAGTAGATCAATAAATAATGATCAGATCAGACGACAGTTATCATCAGTTATTGGTCCTGATCACCTTCATCTTCCTTCCCAGCAGCTCTGCAATCCCACACGTCCTTCTGGGGGAAACTGTTGTTTTGATGATGAGAGAATCGCTCAGACATTCTCAGACGGTCATCATTCTTACACAATAAAGTAACTAAGTGCATATATACCTCCGCTTTCCCTGCAAGCGCTGATGGGTAAATAAATGCCATTGCTTTAACTCAGGGCCTACATCATCTCCTCTTGGGGGCCTCAGAGGCGCTGTCGCTTCACGTTGGGTCACTTTTGATGTGGCTAACATGGCCAGCTGTGCATTAGAGATTCCCCCGGCTCTCAGCGGACGCCCCGTAATGCAGCCCATAAAGTGCTCCTCCTCATCTACTCACACCATGTACTTGTCCCCACTATGGCCACCAAGCTACCCCCGCCCCACACCCACCACCACCACCACCTCCACTGCCGCCATCCCAATCTCCTCCATCCACTACTCTTAGCCACAGACAACTTAAGTTAGGGGGTTGGGGTGGTGGTTGCGAGGATTGGGGTGGGGTGGAGTGGGGTGGGGGGGGTAGAATCCATTTACAATGTGTGCTTTGGAACAGCTCCCTGACAATGCATGGCAGATTAGAGCGACATCTGTGATGAATCTTTCATAAACACTTTCCTCGGCACCCAGGCTTCTGCCGGCTCCTCATGCCGAGGAGAGCGCCTGTTCCGATGTCATCTCGACGGGTCCTCCGACAGGAGGGAGAATGACACGGAACCCGCAGAGTAGGGCATTAAAATTAATCCACGAGTCACACACACACACACACACACACACGGCTGCCAGAGTAGAACAGCAGAAATCGTACTGGCAAACTCCCTCCCCCTTGAAAGGCTCAGCGACACGCGTCCACCAGCCCATTCCGCCATCAAATACAGACTCAATTTCATGTCCTCATCAATTCTTCACTCTGATTCCTGCGCGTTGCCTTCATTTGCATAACTTTCGTCTGTCTGTTTTCCCTCGACTTTGAGTTCGAACACAGTTTTCCTTTCTTTGACATCCTCCTTAAGAATGCGGCCTTTAAATTTAATGCCGGCGAAAGAAAGAAAGAAAGGAAAACATTATATATATATAAATATATCAAAAAAGTTGACATGTTGTTCAACATTATTCTGTTTGAAATGCAATTGTGTCGGTGCTTTCAGGGTGCTGAGGAATAAGTGATGAGAGGGCCGAGACGCACACAGAGACACAGGTTAGTTTGCACATACATGCCACTGCCTATTTCCATTCACTACATGCCAACAGGCAGGACTGTCTGCTGCAGATAGGCACATGTTTGAAGAAGCACAGGCTGTTTGTAGTGGGCCAGTGTTCACTAAACTGGGTGGAAATGTAGGGGATCCCAGTGGCACACTGGTTAAGACATCTATAAAGTACAGAACTTTTACTTTGCTTTTACTTTCCCATTCAAATGTAATGTTTAATTAACAATTACATTGTTGATTTACTCGGTTTATATTTAGAGACGTGCAAAAGTTTTAAGCGCCTGTGACAATTAGAATGAAAAAGCTGCTTTTGCTGGACAGTGTTTACTTTCTGTCCTACTAGAACGGGCCAGTCATGCTCCCTCAGTGGGAGATGAACGTAAAGTTTTTCCGGAAAAGATGAAAAATATATAACACAATATGGGAAAAATAAATACATGTATCTCATAAAGTTATTGGGTTTAATAAGGTCCTATAAATGTTCAAGATGAGTAAAGAGGTCTCCAACGATCCAGGTGGTGCTTGACCCCAGTTAATGTCAAAATGCTGCACAAAATCATCAGAAGATTGACCAGGACTTCTGGAACAATGTGCTTTGGACACATGAATCCAAAGTAAAGTTATTTGGGCACATCAACAGAAGACATGCTTGACAGAAACCAGTTGCAGCATTTGGACACAAGGACCTCATAGCAGCTGTGAAGCATGGTGGTGGAAGTGTGATGGTTTGGGGCTGCTTTGCTGCAGCCAGGTCTGGAGATCTCTCCACCATAGAAACCACTATGAGATCTTTATTGTATCAGAGAGGGCTTGAGGAGAACGGAAGAGCATCCGTAAAAAGACTGGCGCTGAAAGAATTCCGCATGGAGGAGTGGGAATGTCTCTCTTCCAGTCGATGTCAGAGAGGTGTGTTTGACATTATTTCAGCCAAAGGAGGAAATACCAGCTATAAGGTCATAACATTTCCTCACAAGATAATTGGATTTCTATTCATTACATTTTACAAATGACATTTAAAAGACTTTTCTTCAGTTGTGTGAGTTTAGTTATGTCACGTCCATCCCTCAGTATAGTTACGATGAAGAGCAAACGTCCACGTGTCTAAAAATGTTAACGAAAATGGTGTTCATTGGGTGTTTTAACTTTTTCACGTGACTGTTTGCACAGTATCTTCACCTCCTCTCACCTACAAACACAACTAAGGTCTCTATTCTTCTTCTCGGGTCGTAAAACCTGACCCTCTACAGAGTTCACAGATTTCCCGGAATTCACTTTCAGACTTAAACAGGTACTAAATAGAGAATTCCCACCGACTGTGAATCGTAGTGCTCCTCCAGGACCGTCTAAAACATCTCCCTAAAGGTATGGGAATAACTAGGCTATATATCTGTGTCCTATTAGGGCTTAATAATAAAGGTGCTATGCATTCATAACTGTGCATATATCCAGAGCACACAGAGAACCGAAACCCTGATGAATATTTTAGGAAACGGTATCTTACTGTAAAAAGCTCTACCAGGATTTGCACTCATAGACATACAGTGCAATAGCCCAGTTTCCTGGTGTTAGTGATTCTGATGGATTTTGTGCATTAGCTTGCTTTTTCCACTTCCCAGCGCAAATGCACACACTCCATTGTCCATTTTCAAGAGGGAGAACGGGAATCTGACGGGACTCGATGCAAATCATGCCAACTATTAAATATTGATCCCGTTCCATTTCAGCTCAAGGTAGTCCTCAAACTCAAACATCCACTTGTCTCCTTAAATCATGGGAACTGTCACTTTTGTGGATGCGTGTTTACAAAATAAGAGACTGAAAATGAGACCTGGTCCCAAAAGGCCACCCCTTGTTTAAATATGAATAATAAATACATATTAGATAAATAATTCTGCACACTAAATTATTGACAAGAAGAAATATTTACTGGTTTGTGAAACTGCGAGCGCTGAAACTAGGCATAATGTCGTGCGCTAGGTGTCATATCAGGGCCGATGCGCTGTCAGACCGAATTGGGTTGGACGTCCGAAGGATAAAAAGCATCTGTGCACTTCCCAAAGCCCCAAAATCGAGCTCAGGAAATGTTACTGGGCGATTTGTTACGTGTATGACTTTATTAATATACACAGTGTCAAAAGCTGTGAAGGATAAAGAGCCGAAAGGCCGCCGAGACCCCTGAGCTGTCCGACTCAAACTTTGCAACCCTGTGATTACCTTAATCGACTTCCCGAGAGCCACAGTTATCCAGAAACTGAAGTGCTGATAAACAACCAGACAGGACACAGCCTGGATCAGACCCACCAATCAGGTCTAAGCCTTTTTAGGAGCAGAATTACATTTAGCCACAACTAACATGGCTAATGGACTAATGGATTGATTGTCTTTTCTAAACTCATGAATCAGAACTTGGTTCTGATAGGTTTAATGTCGAACATCACATGACCGTAACAGAAAACAGCCCCCGTCACATCCATAAATCAAACACTGCATATCTCGGCTGTTGGCCTTGAGGTTGTGGTCATCGTTGGGAGCTCCTGAAGACATCGAGAACAATGCTGCGTTCGAGTGGTGTTGGAAACTCCATTGTACCTCTTTCCAAAATCCAGAAAGATGTTTAGAAGATACATGAGTTTATATGCTTAGATGACTAATATTAATTCCGTTTGTTTAATATTTCGTAGAGTTTGTGGATGACTCTATAGCTTTGTTTTGGGATATCCTGTGGATCTCCATGCTAAATGGACGAATATTCCGACAAGCACTCGAACAGAGGGAAACTGAATTTATGAGCCAACCATTTGATACAAAAAATCAGTCAAATGTCAAATCACCTTTGGTCTTCATTATAGACACTTGGCAGCACAGTGTTACTGCCAATGAGGTTCTGCAACCAGTGGTTCTACCTTTTCTGAACACACTCCGGTGCTCTGTTACAACAGGACGATGCTCGTCCACACTCTGCTGCTGTCTCAAGATCTCGTCTTGGAGACACAGTTACTACGCCATGGTCAGTCCCATCTCCAGACCTGTCCCTGATTGAAAATGTGTGGGACGCTATTGGATGCTCTATCAACACTCCACCCCTACCACACCATCTGCAGAACTGAGTGAGAACTTTCAAGCTGCATGGGATGGATCATCACAGGACACCATTAGGAACCTCTACAACACCATGCAGAGACGTCTGGCGTGTTGCGTTGAACCCGACGCCGTACTGAGAGACACCACTTCTGTATGAGTAGATCAATAAATATTGATCAGATCAGACTACAGTTATCATCAGTTATTGATCCTGATCACCTTCATCTTCCTTCCCAACAGCACTGCAATCCCACACGTCCTTCTGGACTAAAAAAAACCAGCTACACTTTCTATTTGCTTATAACAGTTACGGTTATGTAACTTTTTGAAACCAATCATGCAGAACTTAAAGTAATTCTAGATGTCAAGTATCTACTGTTATATAGACTATAATGCAGGACGTAACACTGATTCAACCCTTTCCATCCACGAGGGGTTCATCTACTGTAGGGACCGCCAACAACACCATTTAATATAAATGAGGTCTATCTTTATGCACTCGTTCTCAGGTTTCACCACAATCCACGGGAAAACATCTGCTGGGTCCACTTCAGTAACCTGGCCTTTGACACCTCAAGAGAATCACCGGTATCAAAGCAGCAGGCAACATCGGGAAAGCTCTCATTTTCCATTACATTTGAAAGCACTGCACCTATAAGGCAAAACCTAATTCCAGTCATAGATAACGCCTCTTTACAGTCCGTGTTTCCCACTGAACAACTCATTTCACCCAGAGTGAACTAGTTTTTGGAGATTCGGCGCAGCAGAAGGAGAAAACGGCTTTCTACAAAGTACATAAAAACAAATGGCTCTTACAGTAATGGCTCCGTGGAGTAGAAAAGCTGGTCTAATGTACCTTCTCTTAGTTGCTCTGGCCCAATAAGGTAGTTTCGAGAAAAACCCTGTATTTCAAACAACACCCAACTAAGCGCTTGATTTGTACCTGTTAAGCTGGCTTTCTTTATAACTACGGGGCCTCTTTTCCAGAGGAGAAAGGCCGCGCATGCCATCGAACAAAAGAGGCTGTTTCGCTTCCTTGAGCAGGAGAGCTAAAGGTGGCGAGACTCATCCCTAATAACATCATTTAGAATTCACCGTCTCAAAATAGGCTAATGCCTTTTTGCCTTGAGGGCCCTATATACCTGAGCTGAAAACTCTCTTTAGCTCAGGTTCCATTAAGCAAGAACAGCGCACCCTATTAGTGCAGTGTGCGCATGCAGGAACGAGAGAGAGAACCAGAGACTGAGTTCTACCTGGGGTGATCTACTTTTGATTTTAAACGCTCCTGTCCCTCTGGCTGTGACAGGTTGTTAAGGACATGATGGTGTGGCTGAAAGGATTATTTCCCCATCCTTTTCTTAGCTTACCATAGCACTCCTTCACCTCCTACCCTCAAACTGCTCCACACAGCAGGCGGCACACACACACACACACACCCACACACACACACACACACACACACACACACACACACAATGCTCTAAGCATGTCTAACATAAAGCCGTTCACTAAACCAACGTGCTCATCTTGTATTAAAAATAGGACGCCCCATGACCGCCCTTGATTTGTAAACATATGGACACTTGATCTTCATCAGAAGTGATGCAGGTTATGGCATCAAATGTTCAGTGCCACCTCGAGAAACCACAATGTTGATTCAAAACAATAGTGGAACCCTTCTTGGTGCTATAAAGAACCATTAAAAAAATGTTCTTTAACACTTAAAGCCTCTTATTATTATTATTATTATTATTATTATTATTATTATTATTATTATTATTATTATTAAACAGTCATCTTTAAAAAATTATTGCACACAGAAGGAATCAACCAATTCCTCATCGTGATGAGGCCAACTTTTGTCTTGGTGGAGACGGCCAATCAATCCATGTGGAAGCACCCTGGTCAGCACCAAGATCAACTTCACTGTTGAAGTGAGTGGGATCACCATGACAAAATCCAAAGAGCTCTCTGGGGTCTTCAGAAAGAAGGTTGCAGATGCAGATGAGTCTGGAAAGGGATGGAAAAAGATCTCAGAAACTAGAAATCAGCTGCTCCATGTTTGGAAAATAATTTACAAGTGGAGAACATTTAAAACAGCTATCCACATGGCCAGGTCAGACCGTTCTAGCAAGTTCAGCCCAAGAGCAGCCCAAGAGCAGAAGCACAAAATATGCAAAGAAGCCTCCAAAAATCAGGACGTACAGGCTGCTCTCGCCACAGTTGATGTCAAAGGTCGGAGGTGTTTAAGGAGGAAACGCTTCAAGACTAAGGTTCTCCAGAGAACATCTAGACAAAGAGCAAGATTTGTGGAATTATGTGACAGATGAATCCAAACTGAATTATTTGGACACATTAACAGAAGACACGTTTGGCACAAACTAATTGCAGCATTTGGACACAAGAACCTCATAGCAGCTGTGAAGCATGGTGGTGGAAGTGTGATGGTTTGGGGCTGCTTTGCTGCAGCAGGGTCTGGAGATCTCTCCAACATAGAAACCACTATGAGATCTTTATTGTATCAGAGGGGGTTTGAGGAGAATGTAAGAGCATCTGTACAAAGACTGACGCTGAGGAGGAGGAGTGGGAAGATCGATGTCAGAGACGGTAGATGGTTTTATTTAGACAACAACAACTAACTGACATTATCTCAGACAAAGGAGGACAAATCATTTTAACGTACACTGTGTTCAGTAAACATCTCCAAAGATCTTATCATGAGAGTCTAGAATTGAGAGTCTAGTTCTCATCAACACCTGGTTTGGAAAATCCGTTCTTAGTGATGTTAAATCAGGTGTGCTGCTATTGGAATCAAACACATCCAGGTACGGCTGGGGGTGTCCAGTAGGAACCAAGCTTTGTTCTTCAGACCAGCTCACAAGATCTCAACTACTTTCTTCAGAATGGGACATTTGTTTTCCTCTGTTTACCTGCATCTGTTCTAACGGGGTCTGGAGTTATATATACTTTCTGGATTCTGTGGAGTTCACAGAGAAGATCAGCACCCAAACCAACATATCAGAATGTTATTGACCAACAGCAGGCTGGCTTTGCTCTTTTGACCAATGTGTGAAAACCTCACCTCCTCCTGGGCCGTCATAAATCAGCTTGATCTATTTAACCCAGAACAGTGCTCCTAGACATTACCCGGGTCTGTTTTATAAGCTAGTGCTCACAGTGAGGTTCTCGTAAAAGATGGGGTGGAAAAAGTGCATGTAGAGAAGAACACTAGTGTGGACCTGCTGATCTGACATTCCATCTAAAATCAAGGGTATTAATGTGGAGTTTGTCCAGCTGAATTTAAAGCCTTTTTGTAAACCTCAGACATTAGTTTGGTTTGCTCTTGATTGTTGAAGTGAGTGGCATCACCATGACCATCACCAGCTCTCTTTGGCCTTCAGGAAGAAGTTTGCAGAAGCAGGCCTTCCTAAATATGCACTTCCATCATAAATCAAATCACGGTGCATCGTTTATATCTTAGCTTGTGTTTATTTAAAGATGCTTAAAACAGCTTGACATTTTCTCAATTCTCTCAGACACTGTTAGACGTACACGATGTGTCCAAATATTTGTGGACGCTCCTTCTACTGAGAGAATTCAGCTACTTTAAATTGCACCCATTGCTGACATAGAAGAGCAAATGCACACACAGCTTGTCTAGTTTGTGCAAAAAATGAGAAAATCGTGGAAAAAAATGTTTTTTTTTTGTAATTTAATTGATGCTGATTCTGTCTGATTTGACAATTTATTAAACTTCACCTGCAATATTTACCTTTACGTGAAATCAGAACTTTCAGGAGGAGATGGGGGGTCAGGGATGAGGTCAGCATTCTGATCTCACTATCATTATCTCTTGTTGTTGAATGCAATCAGATCCACACAGCGATTCAGAATCCATTTGAAAGTCTTCAGTAGAGACCGTTACTCCAACGAAAGCAGGATAAGTAAATGTCCCCTACATTTGTCCACACAGTGAACCTCCAGTCCAGATTTTTCTGTCCTTTTGAAATGTCATTTTAGCGTGATCCAGAGAAAAGAAAAAGACGATAATAATCAGATGATAATCAGACTTTAATCTCAAACCTTAACCTAACCTTAATCCACACCTAGACCGTGTCTTCTGTCCACATAGTGAGTGTCCAGTCTGGACTTCTCTGCACTTTTGAAATAAGCTGTCATTTTAGCCTCATGCAAAGGAAAGACAAAGTGAATAATAATCAGACAATAATCAGACTGATGATAAATATCGGCACGCTGTCAGAGCCGGAAGCTTGTCCGCAGTGTGTGCAGAACGCTCTGCCTCTATAATAAATCACACTCTTCTCTTACTTTGGGAATAAAAACCCAAAGTTTAACTTCATCAGTCGAAAACATTCGTTCTTTACCAGCTCAAAGCCATCACACATTCACACCGAGGTTAATAAGTGATGGTCAGTCATGTTTAAGTCATTAACTGGCTTCATAACAGGCACTTAGTTGTGTGTACTTTTTCACCGCCGCCCCCAAAAAATTTGCTATAATGAATTAAACTTTTTGTCTCCACATTTCTGGAGCTTTAATCCAGTTCTGTTCACTTATTCATACTCGTGCCGTGCTGCGAGTACGACTACAGGCTGTAAGTTCATTAAATATGGGATCTTTCTTGTAACTTCAAGATGCTTTATTGTATTGGTTTCCACACGGATTTGCTTTACTTTAATAACTTCCCAGATCTGACGACTACACACACACACACACACACACACACACACACGCACACATATACACACACAAGTTCTGTTTGTTCATCAAGGCCTAACACTGTGGGTCACACAGGCCCCTGTTTGTAGTTTGGCCCTTTGAGTGCCCACAGTTTGTTATACTGTACAATCCTGCCCCCTAGTGGCCTATACAAGTCTGCACAAGAGGGTCTTCAAAAGGCCTCATTTTTAAAGAACAAAGGAGAGGAAGAAGTTGAATTACTCTCAGACACAAAGCAAACCCAAATAAAATAAAGATAAAAGATCAGATCGAAAATGCCATAATGCGGATATCACTGAATCCGGAATTTGGTTAGAACTTTAAAAATCCTTTATGCAGTTTATTCCTCATATTCTCGTCCCTTGCGCTGTTTTAAGTAATGCCGTTTTCCCTGCTGACACGGCCGCGGTGCCAGTGTCAAACAGACTCAAACACAAAACAAAGAGCTTCGGCTCCGTTTCCCACATCTTTAATGGAACGCTGACATTCCCTGCTGTGTGAATTGTGTCTGTTGGACTCGTGTCCTAAGTTCTCCGTTAGTCTTTAGCCTGTAAAGGCTCTTTTGGGCTCAGCACGTTGAAGGATCTCTACTTAATCCGCATTCATTTTGTCCGTACTTGTGCACGTTCCGTGCCAACGTGAAGGAGAAACATAATCTCTAGCAATGAAGACAATATTACGGTCAAATCCTCTAAGAGTCAAAGGAGAATCGAACCTTAATCTAAACCTAATCTAAACCTAATCTAAACCTAATATTAACCTAATATTAACCTAATATTAACCTACAACTAAACCTAAGCTGACCCTAACCTGAGCACAGACCTAAACCTAACCTTCAACCTAACCTACACTTTAACCTATAACTTAATCTACACTTAAATATGACATTAATCTTACCTTAACCTACACCTTAACCTACACCTTAACCTACACCTTAACCTACACCTTTACACCCCCAGTTTAAATTAAGCCCCTTGTTGGCTGAACCTTGGGTTTCTACACAGTCAGGCCTAACTGACTAAACTGAATCTGAACCTGTCCATAACCTACACCTTAATCTACACCTAAATGGACCTTGAAGTGAGTGGGATCACCATGTTGGGAGTTCTCTGAGGCCTTCAGGAAGGTGTTTGTCGATGCAGATGAGTCTGGGAAAGGATTTAAGAAGTTCTCAAAGCAATTCCGTTAAATAATTTAAATGTGGACAACAACTACCGACATGTCATCACGGTACCTACAGGAAGCTCTGTTGCATCTACCACCAGAAAGAGGACAAATCAATCAGATTGTCATAGGTGGAGAGCAAGGAGGAAAACCTTACTCTCAAAAATGTTTGACTAAAGATTAAAGTTCTCCAGAAAACATCGACAGATGAATCCAAAGCTGGATTATTTGGACACAATCAACAGAAGACAAGTTTAACACAAACCAAACACAGCATTGAGAACAGAGCACAAGAACCTCATAGCAGCTGTGAAGTATGGTGGTGGGAGTGTGATGGTTTGGGGCTGCTTTGCTGCAGCAGGGTCTGGAGATCTCTCCATCATAGAAACCACTATGAGATCTGTATTGTATCAGTGGGGGCTTGAGGAGAATGGAAGAGCGTCTGTACAAAGACTGACGGTGGAACATCAGAGAGCTGAAAGAATTCCGCATGGAGGAGCGGGAACGTCGTTCTTCCAGTCGATGTGAGAGATGGCAGATGGTTACAGGAGACATCTAATTGACATTATTTCAGTTTCTTCACAAGAAAGCTTCATTCATATTAATTACATCATTATCATGTTAATTACATTTTACAAATGAAGATGAAATGTCCATATGTTTAAAAGTGCTAAAGAGGGGGTGTCCTAACTTTTTCACGACTGTAAATAATACAGTGTTTGTTTCCATTTTTCAGAACTGGTTGACGGTATATTTCATTACTGTGTTTGCACCGTTTGGCCTTATTAGCAAGTTACATTACTCGAGAATTACAATCAATTACATAATTACTTATTAACTACTACTGTTTGTCCTGTAAAGCTACATTTTAAAGTTGTTTTTTTTCCCATTAAAAACTTTATGTACCTCACCTGAAACGTGTCACTGTCACTGCTGCACAGTGTGCCCACGACTGAGATTGAGGACCACTGCCCTGCACACACTGGCCAGGAACTGCACCAGCCTCTGGCTGTATAATAATGTCTCCAAATACACAGCATGCCCAAGCTGACCAGGTCAGACATATCCAGCTTTACTAATGAATGCAGCTCCATGCTGGACTTTAGAAATACATCATATCACAGACAGAAAAGATAATTAAATGGCTAAAAGATGTATAGCAGCTCCGGAATATATGTAAAATTAATATCAGCCTGGAATATTTGCCTTCCAGCCATTTCATCCGAGGCAGATTGGATTCTGCTCTCGACTCGTGCTGAGGACAGCAGACTGAGGCAGGCTTCCTTTTTTGGGTGTGTGAGGGATGTGAAGGACGGACAAGGTGGACAAGGGATGTTTTGTTTGAATTCGTGGTCAAATGAGAGGGGGAGCATAACCAGATCACACTCGTATCAGTAGCAGTTATGGAAATGTATCAGGGTTATAAGAGTGATGTGTTTTTCTGAAAGGAGTGTTTAGGTGATGCTGGAGTGCTGCACTCAAATACCTGCATTTCATTCATTTCACTCTGGAGACAAATATTAATGCGGAAATGTGTCTGTGAGATGTTGATCCAGGTGGATTCAGTCCCAGGTTCTCCATTTCATACGTATAAACGTTATTGTATCAACATTGGCATGTACAAGATGTATATGAGCTCAATTACTATTCCATCGCCTGCACACACACACACACACACACACACACACACACAGCCACTGTAAAGAAAAAACAGTGTTAAAATCGTATTCCAAGTAATGTTGGAGCTTTTCCATTGGTCCATTTTTCATGATGCCATTTGAGCCCACTGCATTAAAATAAATGAAATTACTTTCATGGAGTCTCTCAGAATGTCTTCAGTGACATGTCCAGATTTGGTCTTATTGGAGACGACCAAACAGTGTGTGGAGGCACCGTGGTGTCATGGTGTGGGAGCAATTTTAGACGATGCCAGATCACCTTTGGTCTTCATTACAGTCAGTTTAACAGACCAATGTTAATGAGGTTCTGCAACCAGTGGTTCTACCTTTTCGAAACACACACTCCGGTGCTCTATTCCAACAGGACGACGCTCGTCCACACACTGCTGCCGTCTCATGAGCTCATGAGCTTACTTCCAGTTGATGTCAGGTAGATAGATGGTTATAGGAAACATCTAATTGAGCTTATTTCAGCCAAAGGAGGAAATACCAATATGACTGGATTAAAATGAAGATCAAATTTCCAAATATTTAAAAGAATTTTTGAACTCTGAACCAATTTTGTGGGATGTTTTCATACTTCGACGTACTTTCATTCACCAAACAATTAAAAACTATTTATAGGTGACTAATACCAGACCTTCTTATTTGTCAGGAGATCAGACTACTCAACAGTGTCTTCTTCTGACATGTAAATATTGTTGTTGTTATTTGTAATGATTTGATTGACAAGGATATTTCTAATGATAAATTCTTAAAACATACTCGATAGTCCAAACAAAAGAAAAACAACGTAAAATTGTCTTCAATATAAAATAAAATATTAAGATAATTTCAGATTTTGCATGGATTTCACCACGTTTTGATTCAATAAAAAATTGGGCCTATGGTGTTGTTTTGTTTGTTTGTTTGTTTATAAGGACAACATCTCAGAAATCCTGTTTGAAATTGATCGTGATGTGTTTACGAGCTGAAAATGCAAAAACGTAATGAACTATATGTAATGATTAGATTGACAAGGACATTAATAATAATATGTTCTTACAAATGCTTGTCAGTGGTCCATTTATAATAAAAAATATCTAATTTCTTTCCTATGACTGCATTTTTATGGCTATGAAAGCTATTCTGATCAAATTTTGCATTTCAAAAATGAAGGAAACTGTTTGAAAGGAGTGTGAATCGATCATATTTAAGATTTGTTTTCCTAATAATGACAAAATATTGACGAAAACATCCCCAAAGACCCGTTTAAATCAGCATTGCGTGGGTTATGGTTGTACGGTGTTGAACACGGACTGATTCTAAACTATAAATGTGTATGCCTCAACAAAATGCCTCCTTAACATGGTCTTTCCATCAGAACACACACACACAAACAGCCACCACCTGTCCCAGCAGACCCTGTGTCCTGGAGCATTGCCTGGGGCAGGCTAGCAGGAGGCCCAGCTGTGGGCAGCTTAAGGCAGTCAAACCTTCAGCCTCTCCTTCCACCTCCACGTACACCCCAGTCCCCTTAGCATATTTTTGTCCTCTCTGGTTTAATACACCTCTCTTAGGCCTCAGGGCCTCTCTTGTGCTGGGCTGCAGAGCACGGAAGGATCAAGTTTGGGTCACGGGGCTCTGGGCTGGGCGTCTAGAGACCGTCCATCAAGGCCCATTGCTTGGTGTCACTGAGGGTGAACACTCATGTTTGGATAAGAGGGCCTCTACTGCACAGAGTAGATTTACAGTGGAGCTTTTGGAGACCAGCCAGCAACAAATGGCGGAGATACAGTGTGGTATGCGTCCCAATACGTGCTCCTTTCCTTCTTCTAGGAGAACTGTGGTAGAAGTGTTGATGTTACATTAGATTAGAGAGGTTCCTTTAAAATTATGTTGAATTTTTTGACAGGATTACATGCACTGATTTTATCAGCACCTCATAACTACACGGAGATGGATTAAAAACAGAGCTGCAATGATAATGGACAGCCACAAGGAGGTGACAAAGACATTTCACACCAAATTTCATGCAGTACTTTGGAAACATGACCAATGGCACGGAGCACAAAGTGAGGAAACAGGACCTGTACAGTGTAAAAGACGTGAGGTGTTTTTTCCACACTTCTGCACTTAAGCTCAACAGCCAAATGACTTTTTCCAGACCTCATACAAACCGTCTTAGTTAATTATGTCGCAGAGGTAACCTCATAGCGCCGCCAGAATGTCCAACCTTTAAGACCCATCAGTTCATTTTCGAGAACTGTGCTGCGAATCAACCAACAAAGATCAAAAGCAAGACGTATGATAGTCTGCAAGCTCACAAAGGAACCCAATGCAACTTCAAATCAAAAGGCCTTCCTCACATTGGCGAATGTTGATCTTCATCAGTCCACCACCAGGAGAACACTGAACAACAATGCTGAGCATGCCAGGGTTGCAAGGAGAAAGCTGCTGCCAAGAAGAACATTGCTGCCCATCTGCAGTTCAAGATCAAGATCATGAATGAGCCTGAAGGCAAAAATCCCAGCATTAAAACTCAAATCCATCTGTGAAACACGGTGGTGGTAGTATCATGGTTAGGCCTGTTTTCACGCATTTGAGTGAGGACAGTTTGCCATCATTGATGGACCCATGATTTCTGAATTATAGCAGCAAATGTCAGGACATCTTCCCCTGAGCTAAATCTCAAGAGAATGTGGGTCATGCAGAAAGACAACAACCCTAAGCACAGAAGTTGTTCTACTAAAGAAGGGATAAAGAAGAAGAAGGTTAATGTTTTGGGACGACCAAATTGTCCTGACCTTGTGGAACAACCTGAAGAAAGCAGTTCATGAGAGGAAACTCACCAACATAGAGCAGAAGCTGTTTTGTACGGAGGAATGGGATAAAATTAGCGCATGGCTATCAACAGTTAGCAGAAACGTTTAATTACAGTTATTGCTGTATAAGCAGGTTACATCAGATACTGAAAGCAAAGGTTACAATACTTTTGTCCTCACAAATATGTAATATTTTTGTCTCATTTGTTTGATTTGGTTCTCCTTCGCTGTTGTTTGTCAGCTCTTTTCCTCTTTGCCACTTTCACGACCATCTCTCTTTGATCGTGTGCGTCAGATGTTTGTTTGTTTCCCATTTACAGAGCCAGGGCTGAGTACGAACCCCAGACCTTTCTTGTTTCCGAGATCGGAAAGTTTGAGAGTTTGAGAGAACGTATAACGTAAAATATTTAAGTGAAATCCCACAGTCTCTGATCTGAATGGATTACGGCTCACCTAACGCTCACATTCACAATGCAATTTTAAAACGCTCCTGTATAAATCAGGCCATCGGGGTCCTGGTGGTCTTTGGAGGGTCTTGTGACCTTTTCCCATCGTGCCATTTGTGCTTCCAAGCTCTAACATTTACCGTCAGCACTGACATTCAACACTCTGCATAGGTCTTCACACATCTGAAGTTTATACTGTATCTTTCCTGCCTCATAAAACCACAAATGCTGAACCTTCGATTCGCCCACGGCTTCATCTTACAGTATATCACGAGTGAGAGGAGACGTGGAGTACTGAAACAATGTCAAAACTGTCCTGATGTTCCTAAATGAAATAAATAATAAATAAACTGTCAACTTCTGCACGTTTCAGTATGGGCAGCCGTGGTCTGGTAGTTGGGGAACCAGCCTTGTGACTGGAAGGTCTCCGGGTTTGAATCCCCGAACTGGCAGGACATGACTGAAGTGTCCTTGAGCAAGACACTGAACTCCCCAGCTGCTCCCACTGCCCGCTGCTCTGGGCACATGTGTGAATTCACTAGTGTGTATGTGTGTATAGCACCCCCTGTTGGAACCAGCAGTACATGCAGCAGTATTACATTCCCAGTCATCTCACACAATCAGGATTCTCTCAGTAGGGACAGAGAGCCACCTTCTCTTCCCTTCACAACACACTCGATAAAGCTGTCAGAGTGACCCGGACTGGGCAGCGGAGGTGCTCAGCCTGGGGATCACTTTCATCCTAACAGCCTC
The DNA here is from genome assembly GCA_034509495.1 of Acestrorhynchus altus. Classification (NCBI taxonomy): domain Eukaryota; kingdom Metazoa; phylum Chordata; class Actinopteri; order Characiformes; family Acestrorhynchidae; genus Acestrorhynchus; species Acestrorhynchus altus. The sequence continues at coordinate 35,859,485 of CM067506.1, read as the reverse complement.
TTTCAGCCTCTACCGTATTTTATTGGCTCTGAAAGGCTGTCTTAGTGTCTCTGCCACGACTGACATGGAAAACAGAGCCATGTTGAGGCAGGCCTAATCACGTTTATTACACAGGCCTGCTTCGCCAGCACAGCTCTGTGTGTTCATCTCCACGTAGGGTTTGGACATTTTGACATTGCGGGGACATCTGGCTGCTGCCTATGAGGAAAACGCTCCTCTAAAGACTCTGTAGGTTTTTTGTGGTGCACGGCGTTCATATGTTCTCTTATAGAAGAACATGGAAAGAGCACAAAGTGTTATCAGTAGGAATATATGAACTATAAATATAGTCTCCAGGCATAACTCTGTCTACCTCTGTTTATGCTTCAGCCAATATCACAGTGGAGCACTCAGCTCCCCCGGCAGGGCTTCTGGAGCCTCTGAGAGAAAGTGTTCTTCAATCAGAACAGGCCTACTTTGAATTTGGATGAAGGTGTGAACTAATCCAAAAAAAAAAAATACTAAAGACTACTGAAAAACCCAGACAGCAGAAACTTTTGGCAGCTACAGCTCAGATGTGGGTCACTTTTGGCCACATTCCGGGGAATAAACAGTGCAGTGGTGCAGCAGGTAGTGTGTGCAGCACAGCTCCAGGAGCCTTTGTTTCTGGGTTCAATCTTCATTCTGGTCTCTGTCCATGGGGAGTTTGGTGTGTTTTCCCAGTATCCACATGGGCTTTCTCCTAAAACACATGGTCATTGAACTGGCTTTGCCAAATTGGCACAACACTTAAAAATAAAGGTGCTTCAGATGGTTCTTTGGGAGATGCCATAGAAGATGGCATAAAGAACCATTGCAATAGATACGTTTTTAAAAGCTCTAAAGAAGATTCACTTGAGGTAGGGGTTCTTAACACTTTCCTCACATCTCTCTCTCTCTCTCTCTCTATCTCTCTCACTCTCTCACACACACATATGCTCTAACCACTGTCTTCATGGTCCTAATCTAACAAAATCCATTATTTAAAATAGGTCATATAATATACACTCATTAGCACAGGACCAGCTATGATGTGGGTGGTGGGTCATTCTCAGCACTGCAGTCACACTGACATGGTGGTGGTGTGTTAGTGTGTGTTGCGTTGATACAAGTGGATCAGACACAGCAGTGCAGCTGGAGTGTTTAAACACTGTGTCCACTCACTGTCCACTCTATTAGACACAATCGTCAGAACCCAAACATTGACTGAATTTGAAGACAATACAAATCCAGTTTTGTTCACCATGTGTGCATGTTCTCATGTAACCACTGCTCCCCAACACCTCGGCTTGGCGCCAGAGTGGAACATGTTCGTCGGAGTGCCCACCCTGCTTCTCTCAGTCCAACGATGCTCTCAAAGTCGGTCAACTGGGTTAAATGTCTTTAAGTGCATCATAGAGGCAAGTCTAACAGTGGACGATCTCTCACCAAGAGGCACACTACCCAAAAGTCTTTTTAAAGGACAGTGGGGGAAGCGCTTTACGCCCTCTTGTGGCAAAACCCAGTGTCTAATCAGAGCACACCTTTTACATGTCTGCCTGAGACAGAGCTGCATGCTTTATTTCCTTGGAAATGCAGCTCCCAGCTCCCAACTACGATGATAAAAGTTAGAGGATTGATTTATATAGACAACAGGTAAGCTTTTGTGAGTTCGGTTGCGCTCTGTATTCTCATCAGCACCGATGCTCCAGCAGTTTGGACAGGTTTATTAAAACAGATGTCAATCAGAGTGAGAAAACCACGAGCTTAAAAGCAAGCAATAAAAATGCTTTAAAATGAGTCCCAAAATTATTCTCCTGCACGTTCACACGAGTGTCCAGCACATGCTCCCAGCTGAAGCCATGTCACCATAAAGATACAGAATGGCAGGGATTTAAGCAAGGCCAGAGGTGCCCAGTTATTCCTAATGGCACAAGCTACAGAACACACTCAATTACCGCGGCCTAACAGCGACTTGACGGCACACGCCGGCCGCGGTTCCTCGAAGAGAAACAAAAACGCTCTGGCAATCCCATTAGCATGTTGGGTGCTTGCCAACCGCACTCTGCATTATGTTCTATGGCAGACAAATTGGCAGTCAAAATGATGCTGTGAAGGGGGCTAATTGCTTGAGTGCAGGGTTAGTCTGTTTTTCATGCGAGGCTCAAACGGACAGCGAGAGATGGGCCAGCCCATCGGATTTACCTGCTCAAACACAAAACCCTTCACGGCTTTAAAAACACAGCGCAGTGATGTGTGGCTCCGTTCAAGTGTTCTGTCTTAACATTTGGATCTGCTTTCCAATTTCACGCCAACGTTTTAATTCATGAGCGACTTAAACAATACTGCCTGTCTCGGATTTTTCCTTTTCAGCATGTTTTATGAGCTCTCCCTGTCCTCGTCCCACACAAGGGCTAAATTATTGCAGAGCAGTGCTTACACTTCACCAAATAAATAAGGCAAACTGGCAGATGGGGGTGTCCGATAATGAATATGATAAACAAAATTGGACCAAAAAAAGATGCTCAGAAAGGTCTGCTGTGTGTGTTATCATCATTCGGTAACAGATAAACAGTGCTCTTCTAGTCTCAAGGGCTCCGGCTTCTTGGTCGGGGATCAAACTTGCCAAATAGAGGAGCAGTATCACGGTAGACAAGATTGCACTACTTGTGTTCTGTGACCCCCTTTTTTTGGTTCAACACTTTACGTAAAGACAAAGACACTCTATTTACCATTTGTGCAGGACACAGAAGGACTTGAACCTCCCGATTTGTCCCATACGGGCAGTGAACACCCTTACCCACCGGTGAGACAGTGACCGAAGCAGTGGGCAGCCTCTGCTCTTGTGCCCAGGGAGCAGATTTGGGGTTAGGTGCCTTGCTCAAGGGCACTTCAGTTGCAGCCTGTCAGTTCATGGACTTGAACCAGCTACCAGCGAAGGCAAGAAAGAGTTCCACTGTTTCCACTGCCCAGGGAAGACTGTCTACAAGATTTTGTAGCAATACAGTGAGGATTGCATTTGATTGCACTCAGCGTTCCTGAATGGATCACCATCATTCCAGAGAACCCAGTTCCACCGGGGGCTTTAGACCCCTCTAGCCCATGCCTGGCATTAAGCATGGTGCCAGGATCACGTTCCTTTATCTGCTCCAGAGAGTCCAATTCTAATGGCAGTACTCCTCTACAGGGACCAGACAAGCTGTGTGTGCTTTTGCACATCTGGGTCAGCAATGGGTCTAAATGAATGCATTCATTTCAAGGGGTGTCCATCGACATCCAGACAGAGAGTATATGTTAAATAAAATCTCCCTCTTGAAAATAAATAAATAAGTAAGAAAGAGTGGAGCTCCTTTGACCTGTTTCGTACACAGATAACGATGATTTTCATTAATGATTCATCTGATTATTAGATAATTAGGATCTTGTTCCAGAACATTAATAATGGGAGCATTTTTACAGGGAAACTCTGCTTTCAGTCACAGAGCAGCAGTGAGCTGGTTCTGCAGCTCAGCTCAGTCACTCGTGGTCCTGCTTGGAACTCCTTTCGATTATATTTTATATATAAAATATATATTATATTATATATTTCGATTAGATTCTTCTTATTTGGTTTAAATTTGATCACTTTGTTGGTTGTTTTAAATCCTATTCATCAGTCGTAGGATTCTTTAAAAGTTATATAAACATATTCTCACATTTGTATATTATATATATATATATATATAATTTTTGTTTTATTGTTGTTGTTTTTTTTCCCTTACTATTTAAATCCTAATTTCTTCATTTATTATAATAATTTTATTTATCTTTTATTTTAATAATCTATTATTACTATCTAAATTGGTTTTTTTTTACTATTTTAATTTGTTCATTTACCATTTAAATGATTTCAGTATATTAAATATAATTTTATTTTACTGTTATTATACTGTAACAGTTACACTGAGAAAGAGGGTCCCTCTGAGGGTCTTTTCTGTGAGTGAAAAGGTTGGTTGGTTGGTTGGTTGTTTGGTTGGATGGTTGGTTGGGTGACATGATCTTCAAATCTTGTTTACGTTGATTAACATCTGCATAGAAAATTACAATGAATAACTGACTTTGTTGCAGCAGCTCTCTCCTGGGTGGTCTTTCTTTGTGTGCTTTCATGCCCTTCAGCAGAACACAGCAAGTTCACTCATGCCGTCCTCTCGAGTTCCCTACACTGCAGCTGCCCACTTCAGATTTAAAACCTGGACGCTGGCCTACAGAGCCCAAAAGTGCCCGGACCCTTCCTGCCCTTCCTCCGGTCCCACACACAGCCCTTAGCCCTTGCTGTAAGAAGCTCTGAAGACACGTTTCAAGTTTGCTCTGTATCCTACAACGAGTTCTTTACCATGGATGTGCAGAAGCTTTGAAAGCTCTGACGTAAAGGTCCTTCAAACCCAAACATGGTTCCTTAAGGAAACGGAAGTTTCACCACTGTGGAATGGGTGTGTGCAGTCTGGCCACTCCAGTCTCACTCCAAGAAATCTCATTAATGTGGAATCGGTCACAGATTTTACAACCTGTAGTAAAATTACATTACTCCATCTCCCCAGGTGGAGCCCCCAAACTGGGCTTAAGACACTGAGTGTGTTCACATACTGTCACTTGCCTCTAACCAAGATACCAGCACGAGGCAAACCAGCAGGGACTGCACGTTCCTCCCACAATGTCCCCGCGCTTTCCCCGCTTCTAAGAGATTATTGGCTGGTTGCAAAGGAGAAAAGGGACTCATGTAAACCTGGAGTTTTCCTATTATCTGCATGTAAACTGATTACTCAGTTTATATATATGCTTATATATATGAACCATGTCTATATCATGAACATATATCTATATACCATGAACAGTCAAGGGCCTTTTCCACCAACGTGAAGGGGTTCCGGCTACTGACCCTAATTTTGAACCATTCGTTGCAAAAATATGATCTGGAACCTGAAAAGTTCTCAATGGGAAACAGATAAGTAAGGTTTTCAGCTTGTTGTACGGGAGCAATGACCTACCATTCATCTTGCATGGTGTCATCTTCTAAGTCGTCTTATCTCCAAAAATTGATCCAGGTTTGCTTTTTGGAGAATGCTCGCAGGTAGTCTACACACGGTACCATCTTCTCACTTCCCTCTGTGACGCATCCTCGGTTCCACTAAAACTGGTATAAAGCAGGATGGTTCACTAAAAAACGCCAAGGTTCTTATAAGCTGGAACAGCACCAGTTCAAGATCTAGGAATTCTGGTGTAAAAGACCTATCAAAGAACCCTTTTTAGGAACAAATGGTTGTTTAAATTCATGGAGAATGTGCTGTAGAGGGTTCTATTTAGAATCATTTTGAAAATGGTTCTATATTGGGACCACCACCTTCTATTATTACAAGTTTGAGATTTTAATAAAAGTACACACTTTGAAATTAGGGTTCTTCAAGAGTTTTTCAGTAAAGAAAAAAGAGTTATATATAGAACCATGGAGACATGGTTCATGATTCAAATACTTTGTAAACAGAAGCCTCCACAGCACATTGTCCATTAATCCGAAGAACCGTTTCATAAAGCAAAGAACCCTTTAATCACATAAAGGGTTTTTTGAGTGTTTGTGGTTCTATACAGAACCCTTTTCTTTACTAAAGAACCCTATTTTAAGTGTGGAGCACTTAAAAGTCCAACTTTTTTGAGACAGTAGTCATTTAGGTGCTAGTTTTTCTATGATGGGCCTAAATTAAGGACCGCGTATGTAAACATTGCATGATCGGATGCTCTGTGATTTATAGTGATAATGTCTCCTTCCTGCAAACACACACACACACACACACACACACACACACACACACACACAACTAAGCATATGCTATAAACTTATTACCAGCCTCTAAAGCATAATCCCTCGAGTTAAAGCAGTCCCACTGCACTGGAGAGGTGTAATTTACAGCGACCACAGGAGGTCGACATAGTCAGGTAAAGGGTGTCTGTCAAGGTAAAACATCCCTGCGAGGCTTCTTTTTCCTCTAAACTAATGGCACGTCTTCCAGTGGAGCGGCTTCGCCGGGCCATTTGTGCTTCAGATAAATCATCTGACGCCCGTCGTCTGCGTCCGGAATAGCTCCTTTCAGATAGGAAGGTCAGGGGGTACATTCCAGGCCAAGGGTGACAGTACTGCAATCTAAATTAAGCGCCCAGAGGTGGTAGAATGCTGGTCAGCAATAGCTTCTGAGGTGGACTTCGCTTTGGCCCGAGCGCACTGCTTCTTTCTCTTTGAGCTTATGAGGAAAACATATGGCTGTGCAGCATAACAGACTCGGGGCGCTTTTCATATTGCAGTATGTGACTTATTGGCGTTTTCATCATTTGTTTACATAGCTAATGGAAAGGGAAAGAGCTATGAAGAAGATTCCATGGCCCTGGACCTGGTAGGCAGAGTGTGGAAGAGCGGGAGCGAGTGAAAGGTGATCTCTTTCATTTACATCATCTCCGGGTCACGCTGGTTCAAGTTCACAAACAGGGCAATCCAGGGCTTTACCCTGTATGGTGACGCATGCACACACTCCTTCTGCTGGCTGTGCTATGTAAATAGAAGCGGGGTCTGTTGATGCTGAGGATCTTGGAGAGGAATATTTTATTCCTCCTCAGAGGGAAGGGCTCCTGGTATTGCAGACTGGGCGTGCACTGCTTTCGAAGAAGCCAAGGAAATACCCTTAAAATAAATCTTTATGTGTTATAATGATTCCAGGATGTTTCTGGTGAACCATGTGGTGACAGAGCTTAATATATACACTGATCAACATCGGTCTGCAGACTTCATTCTCCTCCTTTCACCCTGATCTTCAATTCTCAGAACCCCACAGGACCACCACAGAGCAGCTGTTATGTGGGTGGTGGGTCATTCTCAGCACTGCAGTCACACTGACATGGTGGTGGTGTGTTAGTGTGTGTTGCTGGTACAAGTGGATCAGACGCAGCAGTGCTGCTGGAGTGTTTAAACACTCTATTAAACACTCCTACTGAGTCCATCAGTGCTCACAGGACGCTGCCCACAGGACGCTTGAGCAAGCCACTTACACTCCGCCGCTGCTCCCCGGACGCCGTGGAAAGGGCTGACCACCACTCCGGGCATGTGCGCTCACTGCCCCTTAGTGTGTGAATTCTCTAGTGTGTGTGTGTGTGTGACTCATTGCATGGATGGGTTAAACACGGAGGACAAGTTTTGCTCCGTTCAAACATATAAAATATGCTTTACCAGACCTTCAGAACCCAGCCATTTCTCTGGGTGAGGATGTTCTGATGTTGTTCTCTCTTCTATGAAATGGTAAGAGCGGATGTGCTTACAAATCAGACCTTTTCATTTAACCGTAGTCCTTCAGCCACAGGTGCATGTCCTCTTCTTTGGAAGAAGGGGATTTGTTATACAGGTAGACATCGTTTTGAGTCTTCATAAGACTGTTGTTCAAGAGAAATCCTCCTCTTCTTCCTACTATTGTAACCCCCTCAATCTGAGTATTACAACTGCTGTGGTTGTCCAGCAACCACAGTGGTTGTCCATGTCCATGGTCTACAGCAATGGATCCACAGACATACTGGGCATTCCAGACAAAATAATCAACGTTGTTTTCATGTTCAATAAGGTGGAAACATCTCAATGTTTCTCCCCAGGCAGTCCATTCCCTTTTCGAACCACACGACACTCCGTTACAATATGGGGCAAGTATCAAAGCTCTTTTGTTCTGCTGAATACGAGCTGCGCCAGAAACAGGGTTAATGTTTATACAATACCCTTACACTGCAGTGGGGTCACCTGGGTCAACCACTGGTCACACAAAGAACTGCAGTTCCAAGCTGATACCTGCTGGTGGAGCTGCAGACCTTGAACTTGAACCACCATGTGTTCTTGCATGCACCCTGCATCGCCAACCTGCTCAGCTGCTTGTTCCCGCGCAGGAGCACTACAGTACAAGCAGCTCGTGTCCTTTCACACCTGAAACGGCACAGCGTTCACAAAAACCAACAGAAGCTGATTCGGAGAAGAAGCTCAACACCGCCGAGACAGGCGCGTTATCCTGTAGCTTGAGAGTGCAATTAGTGTCACGGGGAAAATGTAAAGGGGGAATCTGGATGCAAGAGCACAACAGATCGTACCTGAGACGGCCACCGAAGGCACCGAAGGCACCGCAGGGCGCGCCACAGGGTCATTAGAGCGGCCCTAATAAGATGGTGTCCATTTAGCCATTGGGCCATTACTGCAAACAGTGTTAATTAGGCTTCCAGCACAGGGAAGTAAAGTGAGGAGGGAGGTGGAGGGTAGAAGAGAGTGTGTAGTGGAGGTGGTGAGGGGTGGAGGGGGTGCCTCAGTCTTTGATTACAGTAGGAACAACATTTGCTACGGTCGCCATAACGATCCTGAAAGCTCTCTGGCTCTCTCTGGCTTTCTCTCTCTCTTGTTACAGACTGAGTTTAATCAATACACTGTCCTTCATCCTGCATTCGGGCCTGACCTTGGCAGGCTTTTGTCTCCGTTTCGGGGGCCAGAGAGCACATGCATGCAGCCACAGGCTGAGGAGAAGAAACAAGGGTCCCTAGCAAATCCCTCCACGCGAGAAAACCCTGAGCATCCAAAACAGCTCATTAGGAGCCTAATGAATCATATGTTTATTGGGTTTCCTTATCTTAGCTTAATGAACTGACGCAGCGCTCTGGCTCATTTGCTAAATGACTGGACGCACTTAAGGAGGCGAGAAGAGTCAGAACCTTGCATGGACACAACACTATCGAAGGGCTAGAACCGTTTCAGCTCGCACATAGCAGTTACGTCTGAATGAAAAGCAGTGGAAAATAATATGCAGCAATTAAAGCAGCATTTTGCAACATTTGTACCTTAAAATAACAGCCTTCAAATCAACATTGATGGTCCACTGACCGGTAATAAGGAGAACAGTGTCCATGCAAGGTGTGTTCATAAAATATCTGACCACACTATTTTGTGCATAAATAACTGAAGCTATGGAGCTAAGGTTTGGTGCACGTATGTAGGCGATCCTAATGTAAATCCTTGAATGTTTTCTGACCTTCAGAAGCGGTCAGTCGCCAGCAGACCGATGAGTGAGGAAGTGATTTTTGTTTTTGACAAAATGACAGAACAACTTGAACAAAACAACTGCATTAAATTTTTGTGTAAAGCTTGGTGATTCCCAAGTGGAAATGATCCGCAAATGGCTGGACCTGTTGACAGTGGGCAGCTCACCGTCCATTCTTCACATTTGATGGAGTGTCCTGACCAAACACACACCTTTGCTTCGTCAGGCTCCCTACTCTCCTGACCTGGCTGTGTATGACTTCTGGATTTTCCCTAAAGCTGAAAATGACCCTGAAAGGAACCCGAATTTCAGTTCATAGAGGACATCATGCAGAATGAGACGGACCAGCCGTGGTCACTGCCCTCATATTTCTATGCGTCCGTTACATTGGCATGGATGTTAAGGAATACAGTTAAAAGTTTCTGACAGCGAATACGGCAACAGTGGGAGTACTAGCTAGAAAAAAGACAAGCTTCCGAATGTTTTACAAGTTTCTGCCAGTTTCTATTTTTATTGTGTCCATAAAAGGACAATTTTGGGCCACGTACATTAACAGAGTTGTCCTGAAGCCACTCTTTTGTTATCTTGGCTGTGTGTTTAGGGTTGTTGTCCTGTTGGAAGATAAACCTTCATCCCAGTCTGAGATCCAGAGCACTCTGGAGTAGGTTATCATCAAAGTAAGTTATCATCAATATACACGACTGCAGTCATCTTTCCCTCGACCATGACCAGTCTCCCAGTTCCTGTTGCAGAAAAAACATCCCCACTGATGCTGCCACCACCACGCTTCACTGCAGGAATGATATTAGCTAGGTGATGAGCAGTGCCTGGTTTCCTCCAGACCTTATGTTTGGCAATCAGTCCAAAAAGTAGAGTCCTGTAGGTGCCTTTTGCCAGAGTCCAGACTGGCTATCGTGCCTTTTAATGAGGAGTGGCTTCCATCTGGCCACTCTACCATACAGGCCTGATTGGTGCCGAATCGGTTCTCCTCGTCACAGAGTAACGTTGGAGCTGAACACAGAGCTGTTAGAATGACCACTGGGTCCTTGGCCACCTCCCTGACTAAGGCCCTCCTACCAAGATCACTTGTTCGGCCAGCTCTAGGAAGAGTCCCAGTGGTTCCAAACTTCTATTTCTGGATTTGTTCTGTACCCTTCCCAAAATCTGTTTATCAATATAATCCTGTCTCTGAGATCTACAGACAATTCTTGACTTCATGGCTTGGTTTGGTTTGTGCTCTGACCTGCACTGTCTACTACGGGACATTATATAAACAGTGTGTCTTTACAAATCACGTCCAATCAACTGAACTTACCACAGGTGTCCAATCAAGCTGTAGAAAGACCTGAAGGATGATCAGTTAAAACGAGATGCACCTGAGCTCAATTTTGACTGTCGTGCCAAAGGCTGTGAATATTTATGTCCTTAATCTATTTTGAAATAAGGCTGTAACACAAAATGTGCAGAAAGTGAAGCACTGAGAATACTTTCCGTGACCATTTATATTAAGCTCTCTTTAGTCCATAAAATTAAAAAAAGGCTTTTTCTTACTGTATTGTTTAGACATGTACTCTGACTCTTGTTGGTTTCCCTGTGTTATACCTCCCTTTTTGTTGGGACTGAAAAAAAAGCCCATCTTTTCAGATGTATGGATTCAGTGGGAAGCTTCCAGAATCCAGTAACGCCTATTGACTGTCTGCGGTTACTTCACGTTATGAATCAGCATCACCTCCACGTCATAATGGTGTTCATGTTTGACATCAAAACCAGGAGTGCAAAAGGCCATTTAATATGTCCCTTTCAAACTGAAGTAGACGGTATAAATGTCTTCATAAATCAGACACAAAAATTAAAGGCACCTTATTTATTCCACAGTTCATTCCACCTTTAGATTCTCCAGCAGACCTACAAAGTTCTTCTTGCAGAAAAGATTTTTGAGTGATGTTTGCAGTTGCATTTGTCTTGCAGCTCCAGTACACAACCAAAGCAGCAAACTTCAGACACCGAATATGTCTCGAGTGTTTAAATATGCTTAAACGCTGTATTGCTTTCATTGTTTGTCACATTGGCTTGTTGAGCTTATTCTTAATCCTATTTTCCACACCTGCCATACTCTCTGGATAATTTTACTGCAGTGAAGGTTCTTGACAATGCTGCAATCAAACCACCAATCTCAAACACTTGACTGCCACATTTGACCACAAGATGTTTACCATAAACTGTAAGCAACCATTGCTGTAAAAGCTCATTTACATATTCCATGTCATTGTAAAAAGCAAACAGATTGTCTCCAAACCCAAGAAAGGTCATGTCGGGGAAAAAAGAAATTTATTGCATCATGTGTGCATATAATACCAAATACAAATTTTACAAAAGGTCACTGAGAAACAAAAACATCAGTGTTTTAGCCATGAACTAAAATAACATATCAACAGCAAACAATAACAATCACAACTGAGAAGCTCCTTCACATCTTCCTCTTCTGGGTGCTGATGTACAACACTAAAGAACACAGAAGAAATGCATTCATTAGAGGAGACTAACTAGTTTAAAGAACACAAACGAGGGGGGTTAGTACAGCTCTTTGTATAATACAGCCAGAATTAGAAACTTAAGCTTTATGCATTATTTAACTTTGAATAATATTCACCACCAGCCAAAAGTTTTAGAACACCCAATATGGATTCTCAGCTGGAGCTAATAAAGCTGACAGAAGCTGCTGCCTCACAGTGCACACAGTACAGCCTCCAAAATAAAAGCCAGGTTTCATTTGGGTTGATTTGATCCTGAGGAAGAACCGTGACTCGACTCGTAATCAACAGTGCTGCGGTTTGTGGAGCTGAAGTTAAAAACCTGTTATTGTGAGTGAAATATGCCCAAACAAATCGATACTGAATCAGGAATCAAATCCAGTCGGGACCTTGAGAATAGGAAACAAGTAGAACCTTTGCAAGCTGGGCAGAGGTGGGTTTAACACTAGCAACCAAACATTGATGAACTCATATTGCGACCACAGAACCATGAACAGAAGTAAAACCTCACTTTACAATATGTAACATTTATTGATTCAAAGAACTGCCAATTTTGCAATAATAATGTATAAATAATAATGCAAATGATTACAGGTGTGCTTCCCGCACTGACCTACAAAAGGTCACTCACAGGCTACTTTTGGGTAGTGTGCCTCTTAACGAGAGATCACTGACTGTTAGGCATGCTTCTTCAATGCACTCAGACATTTTTCCCCAGCTGACAGACGTTGAGAGGGGGCACATCATTGGATTGAGAAAATCAAGACGGTCATTTTGACAAACTGCCCACAATCTAGACCGTTCTGACCAAGCCGGCTTCGCCTTTGTTTGTAGCAGCATCGTGAATGACAAACCTGGACCGCTGTGGACTGGAGTGCCACCTTCAGCAACCTATGGGTGTGTAGGATCTACAGGCCCAGCTGCAACATCTGTGTCACAGAATGACAAAAAGACACCTGCCTCCATATCCAATTGCATCTCATCCTGAATCCAGGCTAGAGGAGCCCAATGGGGTTCTAGAGCCTCCTTTTAATTGTACAGTTTCACCAATAAAAACTCATTCTTTCAGTCTAATATTGTAATCACTCATTTATCTCATTAGATTCACACAGATTCATTCCATTCCTGCAGTTCTTTTTTTGTAGATGGGTGTAGATTTATGTAAATCAGCAATTAGCACGAAGTACTAAAACGTACGCCACCGTTCAGTAGATTCTGACCGCTTGTTATCGAGCATCTGACCGTTTCTTACCAATGGTCTTCAAACAACAAAAAGGCCTCCACTGGGAGGACGAAGCTGATCATTAATGCAGGGAGCGATCTGTTCTTTCTGTCATATCCCATCGTTGTTTCTGCTCCATCAGTACAACACTTCATCAGTGCAGTATCTGGCTTGTTTCTTTCACCAACCTCTTATTATGGGCACCAACACTGCACTGCTCTCTTCTTTTCTCTTCTCTTTTTTTTTTGTAATTATGGCCAGAAAGTCTCATTTAACCCCACTGCCATAAGTTCATCCATCAGTGACTTTCTACACTTTAACACACCTGATTTGACTCATCAGGTAATTACTAAGCCATTTATGTGGAATCTGGTCTATTACAGGAAAATGAGCAGTTCATAGCGTCATGATCTGGGTAACATTGCGCATCACAGCAAAACCAGCCGTGTGCTTGTTTTTGCGCTTCGTTAAACTGGGTTTGACATAGAGGTGATGATTCCAGACAAAGCCAATGTTTATATTTGAAGGAATCATGTGGAGCTGGCACACATGTTCTTTACCGTGTTGTCTGAATTTCATGATGAACGGACCAATAGAAATGCTCGTGTATTTGACTGCCACTGAAAGCTAAAAAGGTTCTGTAACGTTGCCGTTTTGGACACACATTTTTGCAGGAATTCCGTTCCAAACGTTTTGTTCCTATACTTTATTTCTTGGACTAAACTGATAAACACTGACCAAAACAGGATTCGGGTTTCTGAAGATATTTTTATACCAGTAGCTCGTTTGATTTGGACTGAATCAGAACTTTCACCTGTTGGTTTGGCTTGTTTTCACACAAGGAAAAAAGTATTGCAACAAACCCCGTGACAACGTTCCCTCTGGTTATTGGTCAGACCTGATTGGACCAGGAGCATGAAAGTGAACAGTGCAGGTTTCTGTACAAATGAGGGTTCCTCAAGGGTTCGTCAGAGAATGTGCTGTAGAGGGAACATGGTTGTGTACCACACCAAAAGGTTTATACCACTACTATTACAAGTTGGACATCGTAACAATAGTAGAACCTTTTTTGATGCCACATAGAACCCCTTTTCAAAGAAGTTCTGTATAGAACCCTCTACAGCACATTCTCCATCAATTCGAAGAACAGAAAGGACCCTTAAGACATGCAAAGGGTTCTTTGAGTGATCATGGTTCTGTAAAGTCATTTTCTTAACTGGAGGACCCTGGAAATTCCTAAGCGTGCAGCATATTTAAGACATCATGTGTCAACCAAAGTGCTGCACTGGAAATCAAAAAAAAGACCACGCAAATAAATGCGTCCAAGCTTGTTTTAAAACATTTATAGTGGAAGAAGAATGGAAGGCTACACCAAAGTTTAGGTGCAGCAACAGAAAAAGCTTGGTCACCCTGGGATCTCAGCCGGGAACATGGGACAGATGAGGCATCTGGTTTAAGGACTGCATTGATCAAGGGGATGAATTCCAAAGCAAGTTTGTGCCTTAAAAACCCGACGATAAAACCTCGAATTCAATCCGAAAATCTCACAGACTGAGGTCATATCACATTCTCACCACAAACAAACCACTCCAGGACCACTTGGGACCCCTAGAAGAGGGTGGTCTCGATGCGGTTGTGTTGGTCTGTATCAGAGTGCGATTACTGATTTCACATCTGTCCAAACGAACTGCTCCAAGAGTGACACTGAACCACAGTTCGATCTGACCAAACTGAAAAGTGCCGGCGTATAAACACCCTTAAACGTCACAATCAGTTGGACATAAAATGGTTAAAAACCCTAGATTTTTTTGGTGGTTCCATCTATTCCTGATCAGTCTATAGATGGTACTAAGCACAAGCAGACATTAAAGGCTTTGTTTTTTAATACATACCATTGTTTCCCCTCAGAAATGCATCCCCATACTTATTCTTCAGCTGGCCATTCACATACTCCTCCGTCTGCTCCACAGCAATGTTCATGTAGCCGTCAAGACAAGCGAGAACACCTGTGGAACATCCATAATGCAAACTGTTCACCTGCTTCAGTGGGTGCATCAAAGCAAGAAAGGGCAGAAATCCATAGCTGATCGTTAATCTGTGTACAAAACTGTGTTGGGGGACATGAGGAGACCACACTAGAAGGTCTGTGGACAGACCACCGATTCTAATACACAGCAGTGGGCAATATGATGATATTGTGTTGAAATTGTGATAAATAGTTATTGTGGTTCAAAATTAGATATTACAGATACTGTAACTGCTTACGAAACGCTGAACTGCACATTTCAGTTCAGAGAGTGCAGTTGGTGCTGTTTAATTAGATGAAGTGTATTATGTCCTGACTAAAACCACTGTACTCAGTCTGCGAGAGTAGTTTTAAATGGCAGTTTTTAATTAAAGTAGTTTAATAGCAGTTTTAAAGATTCTGCCAATTGATTTTAGTGACTTTTAGTGTCGAAATAACTTTTCATCTGTACATTTTGGTCAAGTAAAGTCATGTGTACCACTGAGAACAAGATCAGCTGACTTCTTGATACTTTTTTTGGTCTGCAACCATGATAACAGCCCTCTGATTGGTCAGCCTGAGTTTAGTGCATCAGACATCGCACAAAATCGAGCAGGCTCTGATCAAAAATATCTGATACAGCTTCACAGCCCATCAGTTTTGAACTCGAAGTGAAAGAACATTTTTAAAACTTGATGCATGTTTTTTCACCAATTTATCAAAATATATTTTGTACAAGATCTAAAGAAATGTGCATTTTGTTCCATTGTATCTGTTCCACAGGTTACCATGTGTGTCCAATTTAATTCTTTAATGATGACCAATCACGAGTGGATCATTTGAGAGGAAATGGTTTGGTTTGCAGGGGGACGACACTCTATAGTCTTGTTCACATTGTGACGTAGAAACATTGTACTTAGAAGTTCCTAATTAAATGTACAGTGTGCTGTTTCTGCTGTATATGAATATGATATAATCATATCATATATCACCATTTCTCTTACACACATCGAGTGTCCGTCATATCTCTCTACACAAAACCATGACACAGTAAGATAACAGTAGGGCTGTGTGTACCTCGGTAGTCCACTCCAGAATTCAGCTTCACCACCACTGGCCTTCCAATGATCTGCTTCAGGAAGTCACTGGGGGTCTGCTTCCGGAGACTCATTTTGACTATCAGGAAGTGAAGAGTAAACCAGGGTGAATTTCAAATAGAGACTGAATAATAATAATAATAATAATAATAATAATAATGAGCATAAGCTGCCAGTCTTAAAAGATTAAGATACAAAAAAAAACAGTACTTTTTCAGATCCGATAGGGACTCAAATTTAAAGCTGGTTTGGACTGATGACCAGCTCGCCTCTGGTTTGTCCAGCTGGTCAAGATTGGATTGTCCAGCTTGCCTCAGCCAGTCAAGACTGGATTGTACAGCTGGTCAGGACTAGATTGTCCAGATCATCTCAGATGGTCAGGACTAGATTGTCCAATCCAGCTGGTCAGGACTAGTTTATCAAGGTTGTGTCAGCTGGCCAGGACTGGTTTGTCCAGCTGGCCAGGACTGGTTTGTCCAGATTAAACTGGTATGAGCTGTTTTTTTCTGTTTACTGCTTAAAGTGTTTACAAACGCGGTCACGTGACCCTGCTCTCGGCGAGATCAACGTTCAGATTGTTTAATGTACTGATCAGTCAGACTTCACTGAACGGTGGTGACTGTGAGAGGCTCGTCTGGAGGTTAAAAACGCGGATTGACGGAGAGTTTTCATCCACAGAAACAAACAAACCGTCTTTATACTCACGTTAGCTTAGCACAGTTGAGCTCAGCGGCTAACACGTTCCCCGCGCGTCGCCTCGGTGACGCCGCTCAGCCAATCAGTTGCGAGATCACAGCTCAGCGACGGGAGCCGCGCGGGGACAGGCCGCCCGCAGGAGAACGCGTTTTAAACGAGTTTATTAAAAGCCGTTTTTATTTTTGTTCACTGTTATGATTAAAAACAAAAAACAGACCGAAACAGCTGCTTCTTTAATCGGATCGAGAAAATAAAACACCGCAATCTGATCGTTATCTCGCTGAGAGGGTCACGTGACCGCGTTTGTAAACACTTTCAGCTCTAAAATGTTATTCAAGATTTTATAACACTAATCATTAAACAGAGAAAACCAGCTCTTACCGGTTTAACCTGGACAATCCAGTCCTGACCGGCTGAGACGAGCTGGACAATGTACTCTTAACCAGCTGAGACGAGCTGGACAATCCAGTCCTGTCCAGCTGGACAATGTAGTTCTGACCAGCTGAAACGAGCTGGACAATCCAGTCCTGTCCAGCTGAGACAAGCTGGAAAATGTAGTCCTGGCCAGCTGAGACTAGCTCGACAATGTAGTCCTGACCAGCTGAGACAATCTGGACAATGTAGTCCTGACCAGTTGAGACGAGCTGGACAATCCAGTCCTGGCCAGCTGAGATGGACTATCCAGTCTTGACTGGCTGAGTGGAGCTAGACAATGTTGTCCTGGCCGGCTGAGACAAGATGGACAATCCAGTACTGACCGGCTGAGACAAGCTGGACAATGTAGTCCTGGCCGGCTGAGATGAGCTAGACAATCCAGAACTGACCAGTTGAGATGAGCTGGACAATGCAGTCCTGACCGGCTGAGACGATCAGCTCCTCTGATCACACAGGAGCACTTTGTAGTTCTATAATTCCAGACTGTAGTTCATCTGTTTCTCTGCAGACTTTATTCTCCTCCTTTCACCCTGATCTTCAATGATCAGGACCCCACAGGACCACCACAGAGCAGCTAGTATGTGGGTGGTGGGTCATTCTCAGCACTGCATTTACACTGACATGGTGGGCATGTTAAAACTACTGCCTTGACTATATAGATTCTTTTTTGTCACCAGTTATGATTATGTAAATGGAACGGAGGTTAGAAACTTCATAGAGTACATGTCTGTTATACACACCTGTATTAATGAATACATTCAGCTACATTGATCTGCATCCATTGCAGACACAGATGTGCATATGTGCACACACAGCTTGTCTAGTCCCTGTAGAGTACTGCCAATAGAATAGGACTCCTTGGAGCAGATAAACATGACCCTATTGACACAGTGTCTAATACCAGGCATGCTCTAGAGGGTATAAAGCCCCCCAGCATTGAGCTGTGGAACAGTGGAGCTGTGTTCTCTGGAATGATGGAGCTCCATCCAGTACTTTTGGAATGAGTTGGGGAGTTGGGGATGAGGTGGAGTGGTGATCATTCAACACCCTGACTTCACTAATGCAATCAAAAGATAGAAAGAATAATCCATCCATCCACTAATCCACTTTTTTGAGTTCAGGGTTTGGAGGCTACTATGAATCAGTGGGTGAAAGACAGGAATACACCATGGTCAGGGCAACACACACACCTAGGGGCAATATAACATGGTCAATTCACCTAATGTGTATATTTTGGCCAGAGACCTGAAATTTGAAATCTTGGGCTCCTGGAGCTGCATGACATGGGCACTACCTGCAGCATAATACAATAAAAGTACAACAACGAAGCAGTAGTATTACAATTTAAATAATACAAAACACTTTTAGGAAGTGATAGGAATATAGTAAAATCTAAGGAAACATTTTATAAACATTTCCAGAAGGAGCCTGATTGGATGTGTATAAGCCATTTGTTCCAGATCTTTGGTGCAGCCTCACAATAATGCTCGATAATCTAGTAGAAAGTCATCTCTGGACAGTAGAGACAGTTCATCCAGCAAAAGCAGGATCAACTCTTTTTAATACCCTTTAATATGGGGCAGGACGTTTGCAGGTTCAAATCCCTGAACTGGAAGGGCATGACTAAAATTGCCCCCAGGGCACCGTGGATAGGGCTACCCACTGCTCTGGGCACGTATGCTCACTGCCCCCTAGTGTATGAATTCACTAGTGAGAGTTTCACTGTGTGTGGATGGATTAAATGCAGAGGACAAATTTCCCTGTGTGCAGCATAGTGGATCAATCTTTACCCTCTTTCTATTCAGCAGGTGTCCAAATAGATTTGTCCACCCTGTGCAAGTGGCTCAGACTTGTTTACACTCATTATCTGCTCTGGCTTCAGTAAGTCTGTACAGCTGCTCGGTCCAGAAGAAGTGGACATCATGATGGCTGGGAAGGAGCTCTGGGAAGGAGGATGTAGGTGGAGGCAAACAGTGTGGAGAGAGCGAGAGGCTGAAGAGCAGTGTGCAGTGCTTTCAGGCAGAGCGAGGCAGGAACCTGAGAGGCAGAATCATAAAGCACGTCTGGCGCATCCAGACAGTTTGCTTGTTAGCGGGGCATGGCGAGCCCTGCGGAGGCTAGAGGTTAATTTGGTATCTGGCGCCGTGTTAAACTAAGGTCAACGCTACAAGTCCTTAAGTCATAAACAAGTGTGGTTAAGAACCGCGTACACACCTAGGCACAGGTTAATGAATATTCAATGAGCTTTTTTTTCCTCTTCCCCTCGTCGCTTCCCTCGATCCGTGTCCGGAAGGGGTTTGGAGGGAAGAGAATGGGAGCCTTTAACTCTTTCCAATAATCAAAGCGATTATTCGGTTTCCGAAGGTCCAGCAGGAGAATAGGGTCGGTAATAATGGCGTGGTAGTATGAGCAACTGTCATAATGTTGTGAGTGCAACGATACACATATACACACATGTACACACACAATATTGACCTTCCTGGTGCACTGCAGCTCATTCTTGACTTGACTGGAAGGGAGCCAAGAGCCTGGCTTGTTAAGTGATACTGAATGAAAACACAATGGAGCCGTAGAGACATAACTTGGGTTTCACGAGTTTTTTCCTCTGCACCATTGTGCCAGTTGCCTGGAGAGGCAATGAGAATGTTTCCCTCTGCCTCTGTGCACAGAAAAAGAAGAAGACGTTTTAACCTTATTGACCTGTCCTTCTGGAGCGGCGCTGGTCTGCCGCTCCACGTTTTCTTTCATGATGAAATGAATAAAGCGATTGGCGGCTCAGCGGCGTTCTCGCCGTTGGGTGTGGGAGGGCCTCATGCAAATACAAAACTGATTTGCGAAAGACAAAAGACAGCACAGACCGTTCGAACACACTGTGAGCGAGCCTTGGATGGGTGCCCTGAGCCCTGACCGGTGCGAAAGCTGTAACTCAACAGTAATAGCCGCCCGGCGAGGGCAGATGGGACTGTTTTTCGGGGCCTGCCTCAGAGATATCGACGGGGTGCTCAGATGGACAGTGGCACAGTTGATTTGCTGGTACAACCTGCTTCACCTTTCCAAGCCCCCAAAGACCTGAGAGGGAGGGGAGGCGAAATGAAAAGATTACAGAGGGAACTATGGCAGGGTTAGTGAGAAGAGGAGGAGGGGGTCAGTAGGAGCTGAAGAGAGGAAAAAAAAACAGAGGGTGGATGGGGGTGGGGGGGTAACCCTCCGCCGCCGCAGGCATTCACTAGGAAGAAGACGGAAGGGAGGCACGAAGAGATGGACGGATGGCGGGCAGAGTCTAGACTGAGCTGACCTTCGCGGGCGAGGGCTTTCTCTCCGGGGTCAGCCTGGATATGGAGGGAGGGGGGGTATAATGGAAAAACCTCGAGGGAGTTTTCAAATGAAAACCAGATTGGCTGCCGGCGTGTACTTTCTCTCCTACCCCCACCCTCCCCCCATCCGCCCTCTCCTTAATCCCCGCACTGGATGGAGGTAATAGCTTAGAAATGATGGTGGAGGGAGGGGGGAGAAGCGACGCCTTGATCAAAAAAATGAACAGCGGAGCCTCGCTCGCCTCTCCTAACACCCAGATCTATCCAGGCCTACCCTATAACTGAGCAAAGATAGCTCACGCGGTTATGGACTGCAGCCAGAATGCGATTCCAAGTCTCTGGCTGTGGCCTCTAGCCCTGTGTCAAATATGTGTCTGATGCGAATTTGTATCCAGGCCTTATTTCTGTTTGAAAAGGGATTGCGTGAGTGTTGAGATGCTGAGCCACATTACTCTGTCCTACATCGCTGTGACGTTATTACCTTAAAGGACCTATATAATAGAAAACTGCATTTTTTGTTGCTGTATTGGTGGAAACAGAAAGTTTAAAACTAGATCCTGAACTTTTCAAGGGCCCTATCCTACATTTTCATTCTCAATTTATGTTTATACGACCATGTTTCAACCTCTCTTCATCCCTTGTGGGCAGTTACATGCGGTTTTCTAGGCTTCATAACTAAGGAGTAACCTACAGAAATGATGCACGTATCATAACGAAGATGAGATTTGCCATATCTAACGATGGTCTCTCTCTTGAACGATGAAAGATCAGCAAGTAATGCAGCTCAGAAAACATGTTTCCAACACTATTAAATCCCAGGTTAAATGCCAAAGGAGCTTCCAGTGCATGTTTACTGCTCTGTCCACATGTACATGCTCAACCTGCATACAGACTCTGACTGATCAGAGAGAGGGGGCGGGGCTGATGCTCAACCTGCATACAGGCTCTGACTGATCAGAGAGAGGGGGCGGGGCTGATGCTCAACCTGCATACAGACCCTGACTGATCAGAGAGAGGGGGCGGGGCTGATGCTCAACCTGCATACAGACTCTGACTGATCAGAGATAGGGGGTGGGGCTAATGACATCACTGACCCAGATACTGGGTTACAGAGGAAAACGAGAAGGGAGGGGCTGTTTGTGTTCTTTCTTTGTTCACTGGGTTCAAATTTCAGAATAAAAGTCCTGAGAAGGGATAGTATTAATACATATGTAAATGATCAATGTTCAACAGGATTTCTGTGATAGAATGTGTTATTGGTCAATACATTGTAGATGCAAGTAATTTTTTTAATTTAAAAAATGCTCATATTCAAACATATATTTACATTCTCTTAATTTTTACATTTCAAATGAATATATGAAATTACATATTTGAGTAACCAGGAATCTGCTGAAAATAATATCTGGCATGTTTGACTGTCTCTTCTCTTTTCGTTTTCAAATTAGTTTAACACCAGCGGTATTTTAGCGTCCTTGCTCTGTGCTTTTCAGGGTCCTGGGGGACTGGCCACAGGTCACATGCTACCTAAACAGTATAACATTAACTAGGTGGCTTGGTCAGTTAGCCACCACTGACCGTGGACAACAGTACAACATTCCTACCATGTAGCACACTGGCACACTGTAAGCACACTGACATTAAACCTTATCCCATCTGTAAAACACGGTGGTGGTAGGATCATGGTTTGGGCATGTTTTGCTGCATCTGGCATCTTGGCATCTTGGCATCTGAATTACACAAGCAAATTTTGTGGAAATTGTCAAGACCTCTGTCCATGAGCTGACTCTCAAAAGAATGTGGGTCATGCAACAAGACAATGACCCTAAGCAAACAAGACATACTACCAAAGAATGTAATAAAGTTCATGTTTAGGAATGGTCCAGTCAAAGTCCTGACCTAATCCAATAGAAACATTGTGGACAGACCTGAAGCAGCAGTTCATGGGAGAAAACCCACCAACAGTAGAGAGCTGAAGCTGGTTTGTACACAGGAATTAGTGCAGGAGTAATCAACAGTTACTGGAAACTTTAAGTTGAAGTTCTTGTTGTATAAGCAGGTCACCAGATACTAGAAGCACAGGTTCACATACTTATGTATACATATACTTATGCGTAAGGGTGAGTTTGTGTTATTTACTTAAAACTTCTGCCCAGAAGTTTAGATCGAAAATGAGCAGCTGATGATGAATTATTCGTTAGACCTGTCACTGCAGTATAGTGTTACTTCACTGAAGTTAATTGAAGCTAATGAGACACATCGATAGATTCTCAGTGGACTCACCATCAGGACTGAGAGGGAAATATATCTAGACTTTGTCATGGTTGCTTGTGAGTTATGAACCCGTCGCACACAGTGTGAGTGTATGTAGGCTACAGTACGTGTGTGGAGGGACAGATGGGGGGGGAGGAGAGGGCAAGTCCAGGGCACAAGTGCTCACTGCAATTTGGAGGAAATCCACCGAGCCTCTCCAAGATGAAAGAAAAGGGCTTTGTGTGGACAGCAGAGGAGCCTGGGAGAGGCTGTGCGGTCCCAGACCTCAGAGGTTGACATGCCCAACCCCCTTCACCAAAACCTGCAGGTCCTTTAGCTCTGGTGGAAGAGGCTCTCTCAATGACCCCAGTTCTGCAGGCATGTGCCCCTGCCTCCAACTGGTCAGACCATCCAGCACTCCCCTGGAGAGTTAGAGAGAGTGTTCTTCTCACCACCGATCTGCTTTCCCTGGGCTCTTCGGTTTCCATTTGTAGTAGACCATTTTCTACAGCAGGGGTCATCAGCTATAGTCCTGGAGGGCCAGTGTTCAGCACAGTTTGGTGATTTTTCCACTCCAACACACTAAACTAAACCTGGTCATTAACTGCTGGGTTAAGAGTGGTGTGTTTGAGAAGGAAAATGGCAAACGTCCAGGCATGGAAAAGGGTCTGGTTAACTGTAGCTCACAGATGTTGATGGGAGAGCTGGAACCTCCAATAACATTTTCACAGAAAACCTTGGTTTCAATAATATTGGTGCTTATATAATCAAAACGTCATCCATTCATCTTCAAATTTGTCTCATTATGGTCAGTGTTGCAGTGGCAATACCCGGAAGACCCAGTTCATCACAAGGTTCTTAGAGTTTGGTTCTGAAAGTAGATAAGGAGAACCAAATCAGGCAAATGTAAATTTTGTAATTTTGTAAACAGATTGTGCACAGAGTAAATTCAAGACCATTATTACCCTCTCCAGGAGTGCTCCACCAACAAAGATCACACCAACCGCAAGGAGTGTAATAGTCTGCCAGCTGACAATGGAATCCAAGGTAACATCTTTCTCACATTGGCTAACGTTGATGTTCATGAGTCCACCATCAGGAGAACACTGATGCTGAGTTATGATGCCTACAATAAGTCCAGGATTTGAGTCCTTAGAGTGATAATATTGTAATCTTAACACACTAGAACCTTCACACCAAGGCCAACTCATTTTTGTTGCCTTCTATGCTCGGACGGTTGAACGAAGCCTCTTGTGAGCTGGGCCATGGTGTACAGTCAGGCTAAGCCCCAGGGATGCACCTAGACAAACCTTATAAATGGCTTTATTACGTGACTGTAAAGTTCTAACCATCACTCTCCTGCTTCAGAGTTCTGCTAAGACATATATCTTCTTTATCCTCGGTCAGTTGCTGACCATTGCTGGTCATAAGCTTTTGTGTTCTGCTGCCATCATGATGCTCATTTGTTTGGTCTGCAGCCACGACAATAGAGCTCTGATGATTTGACATATTTCCAAGTTGCAATTAACACCTGGAGGTGGGTCAGTTTTGTTTTGACCTGTTGCCTGGACCTGATGCCTTCTATCCAGTGCACCATGATCCCTTCCCCAGGAAAGGCAGCAGGTTTCAATCACAGCTTTGCCCTGTTTACTCTTCCACTCATTATGAGACCCATCGTACAGTGAAGGGTGTTTGACACAGGTAAGGCACTAAAGTGGTCGGTTCAGTGTACTGGAGAGACAAAAGACGTTTGTTCTGTCTGCTTCTTCCAGCAGCAAATTCTGCATTCCTTATTGCTCACAATCTTTTTTATCTGAAAGGCCATGCCAGCTCCAGCGGTTAGGTCATGGGTGAACAGTGTTCACCGTTTGATTGCATGCATCGTCTATGTGATGTAAGCAGAGGTGTTGGGGATGGCAGAGTGGATGGATGGTGCTTATACAAAAAGGAACACTTCGTGGTGGCCATAAATATGCATTGTGACATTTGGAACAAAGCCCCCTCATCTTGCTTTCATGATGAGTTCTTCCCCGCATCCTGTAACGGGCTGCAACACCGCCGCACCTTGTGGTTCGTAGGCAATCTCCCCTGTTCATCAACTTGGCCGATCACCTGAAAGGGCTGCAGTCAGGAGATATGGAGGCTTTGTCAGCGTGCGCTGGGAATCTATACAGTAAACATGATACAACTGTTCTGGCTGCCCGTGTATCAAAGGGTGAATAGACACGTACATTAAGCACTGCTGTGCATTTCTAATAGTATTGCTTGGACCTTGAGGCTGAGAGTCACGGAACACCTAGATCAATGCTTCTTTTATTCTTCCATACATAAATTGTCAACTCAACACCCTGAATTCTGGTCAAATCAAAATGTATTTGTAAGGTGCTTTTTACAAAAGATGTTGTCAGAGAGCAGCTTTACAGAAATCAAAAATAGAAAGGTGAACAACACATGAAACAAAGGATAAAGACATAAAAGTGTGACAGTGACAAGGAATAAACCTTGGAGGAACCAGTCTCACAAGGAGGGACCTCTCCTCCTCTGGTCAACTTCTTATGCATGGTTAGTTACGTGTGTGTGTGTGTGTGTGTGTGTGTGTGTGTGTGTGTGTGTGTGTGTGTGTGTGTGTGTGTGTGTGTGTGTAAAGTATAAAGTTCACACCCAACCATGATCAAGAGGACTGCTGACCTTCTGATTTCCTTTTCCAGCAGGACTCAAGTCAGTGGCAAAACTGCTAATAAATGATGTGCTGACCATGATATTAATGGTCACTATCAAAGCTACCTGGTCTCCAGTAACATTGCCTCCAGTCACACCATGATGCAGTGATTCATGGTAGCAGGTATGTTGGTCACACTGGTTAGTTCATTGGTTCACTGGACTTATCATGCAGCTACATCATCAAATTGTCTTCCACCAGCTTAGTCATACTGGTTAGCCAGCGTGGTAAGGTTGGCCAAACTGCTAAACTAAACAAAGACATACCTTATTCTGGGCAAGAGCTAAACTGGTTGACCATTTAAGGCTATTCTTCCTGCTTGTGATGGCTTCATACAGAGGCTGAAGAAGAAGACATGAACTAGGTGATGATTAATAAACCCAGTCAAATAATAGTTGCATGAAGGCCTATTCTAGAGAACCCTCCTGCCAATGTAGGATTCAGGAAAGGAGAGGCTGATCATCTGAATCTGATGTGTTGGTTAGAGCAGAGGACAGAATACACAGGGCAAAAGTGCTGCCGGACCACAACTGAGAAGCTTGGATTCCAAACAGCTCAGTGTAAAAGCTCTCACTCTAAAAAGAGAAGAAATCGCCTCGTGGCAAGAACCTCACCTTTAGCACCTGCACTCTTCTTACCTGGTGAGGCTCCCTGCTAATTCCTCTCCATCTCCAGTCTTCATCTTTCTCTCTGTTTATCCCCTACATATACTCTCTCTCTCTCTCTCTCTCTCTCTCTCTCTCTCTCACACACACACACACACACACACACACACACACACACACACACACACACAGTCACCACTCTCTGCCTTTTGACCAGCAGTGCTTTCTGCCACAGGAGCCTTAGGTCAGACACAGTGAATATTCATGCAGGCGGGGAGGCGTGTCGCGTTTAAATCCGCAGCCTTCCATTTAGCATATAAACAACAGGGTTACACACCGAGATACAGCCTCAACATGTCAGGAAGGAGAGAGACACAGACAGAGACAGAGGGGGAGACAGATGTGCTGAGAGAGAGAGAGAGAGAGAGAGAGAGGCTTGCTAATTTCTTTATCCTTTTCACAGGAGTGCAGTGTTACACCAACATTCCTGAGTGCCTCAGTAAATCTGCTGACCTCTCTCTCTCTCTCTCTCTCTCTCTCTCTCTCTCTCTCTCTCTCTCTCTCTCTCTCTCTCTCTCTCTCACTTCTACCTGTCTCTTCTATCTCTCCATGTCTTTCTCTCTATTCCTCTCACCCTTTCTTTCCCTTCTCCTTTTTTTCTTTCACTCAGTCACTCTCTGTCACTCTCATTTGCTCTTTCTCTTTCTCTCTCTCTCTCTCTCTCTCTCTCTCACTCTCTCGCTCTCTATCTCTCACTATCTCTCCCACTGTCCTGCTAACTTGCTCTCTCTTGCTTCTACCTCTCTATCTTCTCCTTCTCTCACTCTGCTTCTCTTCTCTTTCCATCACTATCTCACTTTCCTTGTTCCTCACCTGCTCACCATCTCTCTCTCTCTCTCTCTCTCTATCCCAACCGCTCTCTCTCTACCCCCTCTCTCTCTCTCTCTCTCTCTCTCTCTCTCCCAATAAGCTCTCTCTCTCTCCCCCTCTCTCTCTCTCCCCCCTCTCCTCTGTCAGTTGGTGAGGGTCCAGTGGTGGAAGGCCCTCTCGGTGCTCCGGTCTCACCCAGGCTCCATGTTAGCAGCGTGATATCAGTCAGACGCCTCTTCTAACAGTCCTGTCCGCTGTTTGGCGAGGGCACGGCTGGCTGACCCCCTGACCCGCGTTTACCCGCCAGATTCAGAGCGACAGTGACAGAACACTCCCGTCGCCGTGGAGACCTGCAGAGAGACACGTCGAGATTAGCTGGAGGCCGCTGACATAAGATGTCGGAACTTCGGCACAAAGTCCACAAGTAGCAGCATCACAGCGTGTAAATACGACTCCGTAACTCCGATTCTGTCAGTGTATGAACTATAACACTCCTTAACATCAGAGCACACTCCAGAGGAGAGGAAAAAAACACTTCACAGGTTTACTTCGCAGCTCTTCTCATCTACAAATTTTATTAAATAACAAACTGTCAACACACCCCCACTCATTTCTCCAACAGTTCTGTTGGAAGGCTGGAAGTCCTTGTCCCTGTTATTTCAAAAGTTTGCTTATGTTATGTTAAAAGTCATGCGTTTTATGGCCCCGCCCACACATCTCTGTATTGTACATCGTTCAACATATTATCAAACATCAAGTGTGTTTACATGCACTCAATAATCTGATAAGTGCCAAAAATATTAGTATATATATATATATATACATATATTGATCAGATTACTGATCAATGCATATGCATGCATTTGAGTATTCAGATAATGGGAAACTCCCGGTCTACATGAGTCCAGGTAATGAGTTCATAGAGTTCATAATGGTAATTCTGCTTTGAATCCAGCCAATAATATCACAGAATGTCCCCGAAACATCCTGTAAAACCCAAACTTCAAACAGCTTTAACACATCAAGCCACAAAATGAACCTACATTATCTAGAAGATGAAGACAATTTAATTCTTATATTTAAATAATATTTTTGCCATATTGTGGGTGCTGTTAAATACTGCTTGTTTAGTTCCAGTACAATGGTCAGACTGAGAAATGCAAAACGTGTCCAGTTCAGCACTGAGCTAAAATTCAAGTCTCTTCTCATTCATGTGCTGTTTACATTTAAATGCACTTACTGACATGATCTTTTACAGTGGCTGGTGTTAGTGGTGTAGTGGATTACACCTCCACCATGTCAGTGTGACTGCAGTGCTGAAAAATGACCCACCACCCACATAATAACTGCTCTATGGTGGTCCTGTGGGGTCCTGACCATTGAAGATCAGGGTGTAAGAAGGCTAGCAAGGTATGCAGAGAAACAAATGGACAGCCGTCTAATTATAGAACTACAAAGTGCTCCTGTTTGGTCAGATCCTGGTCAGTGTGATCTCAAGAGGAGTTCATAAATAACCTGAACCATGATTAAAATACAACACAAAATTGGATTTTAGTCAAAATGCACGGTTTTCTCCATTTTTCCTCGAGTACATGACAGGCTGCTCATATTTAGCATAACAGCACCACCAGTGGATGGAAGGATATGTTGAAACGCAAGCAGGTCACAGAACGTGTAAAAAACATGATATGGAACGTATGCACAAACAAAACAGGAGGCCGTACTGGATTAATATTAAGTAGCTACAAAACGACATGTTTGGAATGCAATAAATTATGCTTTATTATGTGTACAGCCAACAAACCTACATCCTTGGTAACCCATGATATTACTGAGCCCACATGCTTTCACCGCAGATGCTGCTTCTGTATCTCTCAGCTTGTCAACAAATGCCTGTGTACAGCTGTCCATAAGGGGAAATACACTCTCCATCTCTAAGGGGAGCCCAGGAGCAATACTAGCAATTTCTGCATAACGCTGCCTTACGTCCATCTGAGGACATGGCCGGCGATGCTCTTATGTTTGTCTTGTACATTCGAGACTATTAGTGAGTCTGTAATGTGAATTCTCTCTCTCTCTCTCTCTCTCTCTCTCTCTCTCTCTCATGCTCTCTTTATGGCCTGGTGTGAAAGGGCCTTGTCTTTCAGTTGTCATTTATCCACACAGGCTTTCGAGCAGCACATTCAGTGGAGGTGTCCAGGTGGCAGTGAGTGGGAGGCTGAATTACATTTGTGTGAAGACCTTGGATACACTGACTAAATATAATACACTGCCTCCCCTGCTCTTGTTTGTGCTATTTGGAGGTTGTAAGTAATCAGGAGCACTTGTCCCTCAAATGAGTCATGATGGATCAGTCCTATGGACAGCACACACTCACTGTCACACACACACACACACAAACACACCATCACTTGTACACTCACACCCATATCACATGGATGCACTTAAGCAGGCATTTATATGCAACAGCCTTTGTGTAAATGCTGTATGTAAAATCACATACAATCAAGATTGTATGAACAGGATAACGTCCAATGCCGGCGTCAGTTTCATGTAGAAAAGTAATGACGTTGATACTGATTAATTCATTTTAGATACTGATTAATTCATTGTAGATACTGAATAATTCATTGTAGATACTGAATAATTCAGTGTAGATACTGAATAATTCATAGTAGATACTGAATAAGTTAAATTGGATACTCAATGGTTCATAGTAGTCAGTGGATAATTCATAGTGGATACTGAATAATTCATTGTAGATACTGAATAATTCATTGTAGATACTGAATAATTCAGTGTAGATACTGAATAATTCAGTGTAGATACTGATTAATTCATTGTAGATACTGAATAATTCAGTGTAGATACTGAATAATTCATTGTAGATACTGATTAATTCAGTGTAGATACTGAATAATTCAGTGTAGATACTGATTAATTCATTGTAGATACTGAATAATTCAGTGTATATACTGATTAATTCATTGTAGATACTGAATAATTCAGTGTAGATACTGAATAATTCATTGTAGATACTGATTAATTCAGTGTAGATACTGAATAATTCAGTGTAGATACTGATTAATTCAGTGTAGATACTGAATAATTCAGTGTAGATACTGATTAATTCATTGTAGATACTGAATAATTCAGTGTAGATACTGATTAATTCATTGTAGATACTGAATAATTCAGTGTAGATACTGAATAATTCATTGTAGATACTGATTAATTTAGACTAAATACTAAATAATTCATAATAGATACTGAATAAGTTAAATTGGATACTCAATGGTTCATAGTAGTCAGTGGATAATTCATAGTGGATACTGAATAATTAATTGTGATTACTGAATAATTCATAGTGGATACTGAATAATTATTGTTGGTACTGAGTAGTTACAGTCCAACTGGACACTGAATAGTTGGTAGTAGTTACTGAAAAACAAAAAGTGGTCATTCAAATAGTTCATAGTGGATCTCGAACAACTCATAGTGGAAACTCTACACGTTCTAGTGAATCCTGAATAATAGGTCTTAGTAGATCTGTGGAACAAGGGGTTAAAGGAGAAGTGATACATATTTTTTAACGTGAAGCTCTTATTCCGGTGTGAGACCACCTCTGACCAATCGTCATGCAGCATTTATATAACGTAAAGAGCGGCTGTTTGAACAGAAAACATTCCGATATTTTATGCTGTTTGTTAAAGTCATTTTTTTTATGTAGTTTTGACCAAAATGAAGCGGACATTGGCACTTTTTGGCGGAGGTCATGTGTGACGCTGAATGGAGATAATTGCTGGGCTGCAGGTTTCAGCGTGCCAGCGAGGCTGAATGTGCTCGGTGTATTTCATCGCCTGAAGAGAAGACTTGCAAAAGAGAGAGGGAGAGAGACAGTGGGTGGTAGGAGGGGGGGGGGTGGCACTTGGCTTTGGCTGCTTTAATATTTTAATGCGTTTCATTATGACAGGATGGGCCCGATAACCTTCTGTGACGTGCAGGCAATTGTCAGCAAATGAATGAGATTACATGACAAGCACTGAATGACAGCGCAACCCACCATGCAGCCTTCGCACCACTTATCTGATGGTAGCCTAGCAACAGATCCCTGACCTGGCATTGACCTCCACCCGATAAGGTCAACACCTGAAGACTCTCCCATTGGAGGGCTGGCGGGGGAGGAGGCGGAGCGTCTGGGCAGGAGAAGTGGTGTTGGGGGGAGTGGAGAAACAAAGGGAAATGGAGGGAGGGCAGAAATGCAGCCTGAGACAAAACCACGGCCACACAAAAGCACCCAGCTCTCCCCGCGCATGGCGCTGTACTGCCACAGGGCTGCAGCTGCCATGACGAGAGTACCCTGCTCGTATTGACCCTGTACTCACCGCATTTGTTCGGAAAAATCCAATATATGCCCATGCTTGAGGACGGAAAGAAGCTGAGATTGTGGTTTAAGAAGCCCCAAGTGTGTCAGTACGGGTCAACAATGTGGACAGGCCTGATTGTGTTTTCCATAAGAAATGTCCTAAAAGTAGACAAGGAGAACCAAATCAAACAAACGAGACAGAAATATCACACTCCCTCATTTATTTCTTGAGGAAAACGATCCAATATTCCATATCTGTGAGGACCTCTAGGATCAGCAGATCATTTGAAGGTGAAATTAGAGTCAGGTGCTTTCAATCAATGGGAGACAATCAGGTGGGAGTGGACGTCCTGTTTTATTTAAAGAACAGGGATCTATCACAGTCTGACCTTCACAGCACATGTTTGTGGAAGTGTATCATAGCATGAACAAAGGAGGTTTCTGAGGAGCTCAGAAGAAGAGCTGTTGATGCTCATCAGGCTGGAAAATGTTCCAGAACCATCTATAAAGAGTTTGGAAGCTCAAGATCAATATTACTCTCCACAGGAGTGCTCCACCAAGAACAAGGCATGTAATAGTCCACCAGTTCACACAGGAACCCAAGGGAACCTCTAAGCAACTAAAGGCCTTTCTCACATTGGTTAATGTTAATGTTAATGGTGAGTATGGTAGGGCTGCAAGGAGAAAGCTGCTGCTCTACCAAAAGAACATTGCTGTCTGTCTGCAGTTGGAAAAAAGATCACATGGACAAGCCAGAAGACTACTGGCACAGTGTTTAGTGGACAGAAGAGACCAAAATAAACTTCCATCTGTGAAACAAGGTGGTGGCACTATCATGGTTTGGGCCTGTTTTGCTTCATCTGGGACAGAACAGCTTGCCATCATTGGAACAGTGAATTCTGAATTATAACTTTCAAAAAGTAAGTTGTATTGTATACACTGACATGCCAAAAGTCATGGGACATCAGTATGTAAATTGATTGTAAAGGGGTGTTACCTCGGGGGACAGCTTGGGAACGCCCACGGCTGTAGAAGTTGTGAGGTGTTAACTTGAGAACACTGGCCAGTGTGCTCACGGCAAGAAGCCATGAATTATCAGGATCATTTAGGGAGTAAATAAGTAAGGTTCTCCAGAGCTGAGAGTTCTATGGTAAAGTTCTCCGGACTTTGGACACATGAATCCAAAGTTGAGTTATTTGGAAACAGAAACAGAAGACGCAAACTGAACGCAGCACTTGAGCACAAGAACCATATTCCAGCTGTGAAGCATGGTGGTGGAAGGTTTGGGCCTGCTTGGCTGCAGCAGGGTCTGCAGATCTTCCCATCATAGAAACCACTATGAGATCTTTATTGTACCAGAGGGGGCTTGAGGAGAATGTAAGAGTACAAAGACTGACGCTGAAACATCACAGTGCTGAAAGAATTCCGCCTGGAGGAGTGGGAACGTCTTTCTTCCAGTCGATGTCAGAGATGTGATTATCATTATTTCAGGTAAAGGAGGAAATATCAGCTATTAGGACATAGGGGGTCCTAACGTTGTTCCTCACGAGACAAAATGCATTTTTTATTTATTAACAAATGTTTTATAAATGTTGTCACTGTTGTCACAGCCTAAGCCTTTGTCCTACTGTATACACGACAGAAATGACATAAAGCATAAGGGGTCAGTGTGAATGTGTACAACACCAGCAGTGCTTTATATAGCAGTCCCTTCAGACGGTGTCAATCTGCTCTCCAAACGTGGAATAACCAAATTCTCAACACTCCCCATTTTCCACCATCACTCTTTTGACTACGACACAGGCCTATTAAAATGATAATTGGATTTTGAGCGGCTGTGTTTAACACTGTTCTCAATATTTCAAATTCTGGGCAGCGGTCAGATAGGCTACTGTATCTGGAAACCGTAGCTGTGTATCCACAGCTGAGAGGTTTTCCGATGAAATGCTTCTATTCGGCATATAATGAAAGAGAGTTGATAGGGAAATAAGGAAGGTTGGGATAAGAGGAGGGAGTGATATTGGAAATGAATTGACTGCAAATAGACTCCTTCAGGAACTCTGACACATTTCTCACACACACACACACACACACACACACACACACACACACACACACACACACACACACACACACACCAGTACTCTTGGCAAACCATTCATTAACCACAATATTGAACTTACACACACTCATCCACTGTGACAAACCATTCATTAGCAGTGATATGAAACTTAATCCAAATTGTGATCGTGGCAATATCCTATTATACAGTGGCAATAAAATCAAGTAAACCATTAGAGTTATCTGAGCTTGCCAATGAGCTCAATTTATGGGGAAGTGACATTAATCAGCACACCATTGCTCTATCCATTACACACACTGAGACACACACACACACACACACACACACACACACACAAATACTGATCAATTAAATGTGTCGATTTAAAAGGTGCCATTTACCGGAGAGAGTACTAATGGGTGGTCACCGATGGGCCAGCCCAGGGCAACCATTCTAAAGACAAGAGGGGTGTCTGTACCCATCTGATGGCCTAAAATAGGACTAATCAAATAAATTACACATTAAAATTCAAAATTTGTACTGGACCGAATAAAAGATTGCAACTTTGGAAAGTGCATTTCGTCTTTTAAACGTGTGAATTCCCAAGACCTGCTGGCATAACTCGGTTAGTTTGCATGGTTTTCAGTGTAATTACTGAGTAATTACATCCTAATAAGCCTTAGGATGTGATAAGCCTGGGGATTTATGAGGTTAATTTAATGTTCCTCAATCAGATTATAGAACAAAATTAGGGTGGATCAATGCTGGACAAGTCAAAGGTCAAATTAAAGGTACAGGCAAAACAGATATTAAGGAGAAGTATTTCATTTTTTAGATTATAGCTTGTAAAATGAAAATATCGGAACGAGTTTCAAATACATTGGTGGTTAAGAAAGATCAAAAATCAAAATGAGACCCCTAACAATCCTGGCAGACCCCCTAAACTGATTCCATCATATAAAATTAAGCACCAATCTCGCTTCAGATCGGAAAACGTCCACAGGTGTTTGAGTCCGTCCTTCCACTGTGGGTCAGAAATGTTGAGCTGACCGAGAAGCTCTTACTGCCAAAGCCAAAGCTGTTCTCAGGACAGTGGACTGACCACACCAGACTCCAGACCTGGGATAGTGAAAAGCACAAAGTGCACCAGCTTATAAGTCTTAAAAGTGTGGAAAACTCTCCCTGCAGATTTCAGAACACCTCCACCACCATGTTTAACCGATGAGCTGGTATCTTCAGATTTCAGAATACCTCCATCAACATGTTTAAAAGATGAAGTGGGCATCCTTTGGGTGGCTCTTCGGGTGGAAGGTGTGAAAAATCCTGCCAATTTCAGAACATCCCCACCACCATGTTTAACAGATGAGCTGGTATCTTCAGAATACCTCCATCAACATGATTAAAAGATGAAGTGGGCATCCTTTGGGTGGCTCTTCGGGTGGAAGGTGTGAAAAATCCTGCCGATTTCAGAACATCCCCACCACCATGTTTAACAGATGAGCTGGTATCTTCAGAATACCTCCATCAACATGTTTAAAAGATGAAGTGGGCATCCTTTGGGTGGCTCTTCGGGTGGAATGTGTGAAAAACCCTGCAGATTTCAGAACATCTCCACCACCATGTTTAACAGATGAGTATTCTTTGGTTCTTAGGTGGAAGATGTAGAGGATTATGTAGTGGATTCTGTGCAAAAGGTGTGGACAAATCTTCTTTGCGGTTTCAGAATGACCCCACCACCATGTTTAACATGGTATGCTTTGGATCTTCAGCAGAATAATGTGGAAGAGTCTCCTGCAGATTTTAGCAGAAACACTGAAAGTGAGGCCCACGAAGAGAATGGAAGCTGTTTAAAGGTAAAGGGTGGAGGCCTAAACACTCGAACATCTGATATTAGATTTAGTTCCTGAGGTTTCGTGTCATTCTCCATTTTTTCAGATGCTGATCCGTGTTTGATGTTTCATTTCTGTTCTGTTGACTGAATGGTAACCGTTGTCATATGTAAAGGAAACCCTTTAACTGGCCGCTGTGAAATTTAATAGGCCTCCGCGCGATAAGCAGTGTGATTGTGATAGCGTTTGTGTATTTGACTGTGGCACATTCTACTGCAGCAGAATGAAGAACAGTGTGTCAACAGTACACTGGACATTCATGACGATCCTTTAATAATCACTTATACATTTGCAATGTCCATCACTAAGGCCAACATAGATGAGTAGATTTGACACGAAATCTAATTCACGGTGTAAATACAACGTTCAGAACACGTTCAGCAAGACAGAAGTAATCAGTAAACGTCTCAGGTTAAGAACGTGAGAAAATGACACGTCCCCACTCCGCTGCACCCTGGTTAACGTTTGTTTAATGATTATTGTGCTCAGTGACCCGGGGTCAGCTCACACAGGGTCTGAGGAACGCAGCGACACCAAAATACTGAAGGAGCAGGAGAGCTGAAGGTCAAGGGTTAAAGCAGGGGTCAACTACCTCCGTCATACTTTCCATGGGACGAAAGGGAGAGGAAATCCGTTTTTGTGCAACTGTTGTTTATGGAAACGGACTGCTCACATAGCAGATGTGACTAATATTGACCTTAGCAGCTGATCTGGGACCTGTGAGCTGTTTCTGCTGGAGTATGAAGTTTGAGCCAAAACAGATCACCGGTCAGCTTATAGCTGATACAATCAATATCCATCTAAGATGTCAATTACATGTATTTAAATGTCCTATATATATATATATATATATGAAGTATATTTTAGTATACTTTTATACATGAATAGTAGGTGACCCTACCCTCCAGTACAGTACATGTGGGTGTAAAAGGTCAAAGGGCAAGTCTCTGGGAGACCACCTGCTTCTGTCACACTGCTGGCAGAATAGGGAGTAGAGAGGGTAGGACAGGTGGCATGCCAGGAGCAGCCTGGCACTGGCACTTGTGCACTGTATTTTGTCCCCTACACCACACACACCACACACACCCACCCACCCACACACACACACACACACACACACACACACACACACGTCCAGATCAGTAGCAGATGCTGCTGTTTATCGCTGAACTTAAGACAGCACAGTGCAGCTCTGCTGCACAATTATGCAGCGAAGAGCCACAAACACTTTAAGCAGTGTGACTCAACGCGGCGGTGAGGGTGCAGTGGTGGAAATGTTTGAACCATATCTGAAGGATCCCCAAAACAAGGGCAAGAATGTACAAGAAGTTGGTTTCTGTTGAAACCAACCAGTTAATCTGATTTCTTCAAAAAGAAAGTCACTCTTATATTGTCATGAATGTGTGCTCGCTGTGTGTTGCTAAGTGGTTGCTATGGTGTTGCTAAATGGTTAATATGGTATTCCTGGTGATTACTTTGGTGTTGTGGAGTGGTTGCTATGGTATTCCCGGTGGTTACTTTGGTGCTGCTAAGTGATTGCTATGGTATTCCAATTGATTGGTTTGGTGTTGCTAAGACTTTGCTATGTGGTTGCCATGGTATTCCCTATGGTTACTTTAGTGTTGCTAAGTGGTTGCTATAGTATTCCAGTTGATTAGTTTGGTGTTGCTAAATGGTTGCTGTGGTGTTGCTAAGTGGTTGCTATGGTAGTCCAGATGGTTAGTTTGGTGTTGCTAAGTGGTTACTTAGGTGTTGCTTAAGTGACTGCTATGCTGTTGCTAAGTGGTTGCTATGGTATTCCAGGTGATTGGTTTAGTTTTGCTAAGTGGTTGCTAGGTGTTTGTTATGGTGTTACTAAGTGGTTGCTGTGGTATTCCAGGTGATTAGTTTAGTTTTGCTAAGTGGTTGCTAGGCATTTGCTATGGTTTTGCTAAGTGGTTGCTATGGTATCCCAGGTGGTAGCCATGATGCTGCTGAATGCTTGCTAGATGGTTGCTACAGGTGATTGTAATGGGACTTCAGGCACTAACTTTGGTGTAGTTTAGTGGTTGTTAGGGTCTCCTTGCTAGGTTAATATCCAAGATAGTTGCTGTGGTACCCCGTGTAGTGGGTTGGGCCTTACTAATGTCTATGTATCACTGT
Source organism: Acestrorhynchus altus (assembly GCA_034509495.1). NCBI lineage: Eukaryota > Metazoa > Chordata > Actinopteri > Characiformes > Acestrorhynchidae > Acestrorhynchus > Acestrorhynchus altus. Next base: position 35,822,205 of record CM067506.1, on the reverse strand, counting down.
GATCCATTCATTCTTATGGGAGACTGTGTGATATACTGTATACAAGCCCAGATTGGACAGCACACGCCCATAATTACGGGGGGAAACTGATTATTGGATGATCATCGCTTCACCTCATCCCTAATTCTCCAACTCATCCCTAAAGATTACAACTGGATACTGTAGCATATGGGCTCTAATGGTGGCTGTGAAAAATAAGCATCTTGCTGACTATCTTCTGTGACCAATGGCGCTGACCTTCTTACGATTCAACTGTTCACTGACACAAGCCCCACTGCCCTGATACTAAACATAAAACAGCCCTATAAGTGCCATATTCATCAGTGTTAGAGTGAGCGCTGATCTAGAATCAGTTTAGCCTTCCTTACATAACTGAACAATTAGTTGTGGCTGATTGCAGAACAGGATGCATAATCTGAGCCAAATATACTTTGATCGTTGAGCCTCTGGTTATATTTAACTGGTTTATTTTTCGTTTCATACTCTGTGTCTATTATTGCTCTTGAACAACAACCAGTCCTAAAATGAGTCACGAGTCTCTGGGGTGTGAGTCGTCTTTAATCTCCTGAGAACAAATTAGAATCAAATTGTCACATTGAATCAAAAAGTCCAAATCCAAGTCTTGAGTGTGGCTGATAGAAGATTGTGTCAAGTTCCCGAGTCACTGACGTGCAAGTCAGAGTCAGAGTGGACTCTCCAGTGTCTGTTCTGAGGGTCAAACAAATGCGAGTCTAAGTCAAGTCTCCAGGGTGAAGGTCCAACTCAAGCTTTGGATTTCAGTTTCAGTCCAAGTTCAAGTTGGGTCTCTGTATGTGAGTTTGAGTTCAATTCTCTGTATGTGAGTCCAAGGCTCAAATCTCTGGGAATCTTCAAGTCCTAGTCAAGTCCAAGTCCAGGTTTAAGTCTCTGTATGTCTTTTCATTTTTGAGACTCGTCGGGTCTCAAGTCTCTATGATGTGTGTCGAAGACAAGCCTCAGTATGAGTCTAATTTTCTCATTTTATAGGATGTAAATCCAAGTCAAATCTTAAGTCTCTGGATGTCAGTTTGTGTCCAAGTGCAAGTCTACGTCTTTGTGCTGTGACTCAGAGACTGAAGTCTTTGAGATATTAGGAAATCAAACCTAAGTCCAAGTCGATTGTCAGACAGCAAGTCCTTACCTTGGACTTTGACTCGAATCTTGAGTCTCTGGCTGTCAACTTGAGTCCAGAGAACACATAAGCCTTTTCCACCAAAAGAACTCTGGATCTTGAACTGGTTCTGTTCATGTTTAAAAGAACTGTGGAGATTTTCAGTGAACCAGCCTGAGCTCACAGCAGTTTTAGTGGAACTGAGGATACGTCACAGAATATGTCATCAACAGAGGGCACTACCCAGCATCAGTAAACAGAAGTGAGAAGATGGTGGTGCGTATAGACTACCTGTGAGTGTTGGTGCTGTTACAGATGTTGTGACCACACAAGACAAATGGTATGTCATTGCTCCTTGCTCCTGTACAACTTTAGACACTCCCCGAGGTTCATGAACCAGAACTCATTCAACGCTGGTGGAAAAGGCCTAACAGTGGATCAGACACAGCAGTGCTGCTGGAGTGTTTAAACACTGTGTCCACTCGCTGTCCACTCTATTAGACCCTCCTACCGAGTGTCTCCACCTTGTAGATGTAAAGTCAGAGACAGAAGCTCATCTGTTTCTGCACAGTTTGTGTTGGTCGTCCTCTAGTCCTTCATCAGTGCTCGCAGGACGCTGACCACAGGACGCTGTCGGCTGGATGTTCCTGGTTGGTGGACTGTTCTTGGTCCAGCAGACACTGAGGGGTTTAAACACTCCAGCAGCACTGCTGCGTCTGATCCACTCGTACCGGCGCAACACACACTAACACACTGTGCTGAGAATGACCCAACAACCACATGATACCTGCTCTAGTGGGCCATTGGGGTCCTGACGATTGGAGATCAGGGTGAACTACAGTCAGTAATTATAGAACTACGAAGTGCTGATGGGGTGCAGTGTATATTTAAGGTGAGAAAGTACAGAAATGTGTTGAACGGGACCTTGTGTCACCTGTCAGGACATCTTTTGTGCCACTTTTTGTTCAGGAAGGACTGTAAGCAAAGCCTGGGTGAGCTTTATCTCAGACTAACACAGCAGACGAGGCTGAGAGGAGCTGGAAAAGTGGTAACTCACACCACTGTGTTTGGCCTCAGGGAGAGATATACCTCTTTATCCAGGCTCCTTTATCCTCTGCTGAACCACCTGAAATTCATTTAGCACACTAACAACCTGCACTGCTGCAGGGAAGCCATTTTAATAAGTAGTAATAACGGCAACAGACAAAACCAGTCATTTTCAAAAGAGCGGCAGAACAATCGCTGTTATCAATAAAGTTAAGAGAAACATAATTAGGTGCTGCATTGAATATAATATGTGGCTGAGAAAAGCATCAGGCTAATTTCATGTAGTTAAGAAGACGGTTGGGCCTCGCTGTCCACAATTACCTGTGCGGATGAAAGGTGTGGACAGAAAAGAAAAAAAAAAAAAGACTCCTGTTACTGTCAGTGGACCACTGCTGCCAAGGCTTTATACACTGGGTACACGTCCAAATGTTTGTGGACATCCCTTCCGATGAATACATTCAGCTACATTAAATTGTCCCCATTGCTGACACAGATGTGCAAATGCACACACAGCTTGCCTGGCCCATGTAGACAAGTACTGATGTTAAAATATAACTCAAGGGAGCAGATAAACATGAATTTGCATTTGACACCTAGCCCTAACCCTAACCTTAAAATTAATTTCAACCTCAACCTAAAGTTTCAAAGTAAAACCTGACCCTAATCCTAACCCTAATCCTAACCCTAACCTTAACCTTAACTTCAACCTCAATCTAAAGTCTCAAATTAAAACCTGACCCTCATCCTGGCCCTAGTCCTAAACCTAACATTAAACTTAACTTCTACCTCAACCTAAAGCTTCAAAGTAAAACCTGACCCTCATCCTAGCCCTAGTCCTAACCCTAACATTAAACTTAACTTCTACCTCAACCTAAAGTCTCAAATTAAAACCTGATCCTCATCCTGCCCTAGTCCTAAACCTAACATTAAACTTAACTTCTACCTCAACCTAAAGCTTCAAAGTAAAACCTGACCCTCATCCTAGCCATAGTCCTAACCCTAACATTAAACTTAACTTCTACCTCAACCTAAAGCTTCAAAGTAAAACCTGACCCTCATCCTAGCCCTAGTCCTAACCCTAATCCTAACCCAAACCTTAACCTTAACTTCAACCTCATCCTAAAGCCTCAACTTAAAACCAGATGCTCATCCTGGTCATGGTCCTAACCCTAACCTCCAGCTAAAACCTGACTCTCATCCTGGTCCTTGTTCTAGCCCTAACATTAACTTCAACTTTAACCTCAACCTCTACCTTAAACCTAATTCTCCCTTTGGTTTTAAACCTAGACCTGGACCTAATCATAACACGTACACTGATAGGAATTAACTGATAGAGGTGTAATACGTGAAGAACTGTAATTAAACATGTATGCTAAAACTGGACCCACATTTTCCTCTGCACAATGTCCTGCTCAATTATATTACTAACCCTAACCTTAACCTTAATTTTAGTCTCAAGCTAAACCTAAACCTAACCCTTACCCTGGATCTAAACCAAGCCACGGCCCTACCTGTATTCCTAACCCTAAACGATCCATAATCGAAAGCCAAATCTTAACTTAAACCTCAAACCAAAACCTAAACCTCCACCTTAGTCCTAGTCCGAGCCAAAATCTTAACCTCAACCTCAAACTAAAACCTAAACCTAGAATATCTCTGTTTCCTAAAATCTGACAGATCTGCTTTACTTATAACTAGATGATGCTGGAACTTTTAGATACAGGTGTGAAAGGTCTGGAGGTAATTAGTAAAATGACACTAAAGGCTTTGTGTGTGTGTGTGTGTGTGTGTGTGTGTGTGTGTGTGTGTGTGTGTGTGTGTGTGTGTGTGTGTGTGAAACATATTGAGTGGAAGCAGATAGGGAAATGTGCTGTAGATCCTTCCATTGGCAGACATTTGTCACTGTCAAGGTCCTGTTGATTCAGAGCCACACAGTAAAATAATGTCTGGGAGATGACCTTTAGGTTGACATCGAGTGTGAGGTCATGCTGCGGTTGCCATAGCTACTATCAGCCAATTGTCTGCTTGCAGGCATTACCTCAGCTGCCTGGCATCGGCAGGGTCACAGCACAGCCCCTGACCTCGCCATGGAGACTGATCTAAAGTTGAACAAAAACAAGCACTGCATACACACACACACACACACACACACACACACACACATAGACACTCAAGAAGACACACCTTTAATACACACACATATACACAGATCATCCATAACATTATGACCACCTCCTTGCCTCTACTCTCACTGTCCATTCTATCAGCTCCGCTGACCACACAGGAGCTCTTTGTAGTTCTATAATTCCAGACTGTAGTTCATCTGTTTCTCTGCAGACTTTATTCTCCTCCTTTCACCCTGATCTTCAATGATCAGGACCCCACAGGACCACCACAGAGCAGCTATTATGTGGGTGGTGGGTTGTTCTCAGCACTACAGCGAGTTTTTCAGTCATATCAGCCCTAACATACAAACAAACAGAGGCAGGTATCTCCATTTTTGCCATTTCTGATCTTTTGGACAGTACAGTACAAACTATATGTCCAAACAATTGTGGAGTCCAGTTCTAATGAATGCACACAGTTACTGTAAGTTGCACAAATTGCTGACACAGGTTTGCAAATGCACATATAGCTTGTCTAGTCTCCGTGGAGAAGGACCACCAATAGAATAGGATATAAACATGAGAAACATGAGGGGAATAAAGCCAACCCCAGCAATGAGCTGTGGAGCAGTGAAGCTAGGTTCTCTGGAATGATGGAGCTCCAACCTGTATTTACATGCTGTCACTGAATGCAATCAAATCCTCATAGCAATGCTCCAAAATCTAGAAAGTAGAAACAGGTATTTCAGCAAAATCAAGATACACTCTTTTTAATACCCATGACTTCAGAAGAAAAAACGAATGAGCAGGTGTCCCAATACTTTGTCCATACAGTGTATATATGTACTCATCGTGACATAATTTCAGAATCTGATCTAATCCTGAGATTTATCACACTGTAACTGTCTTCATTCATACAGTAAACTGCCACTGACACACACACACACACACACACACACACACACACACACACACACACACTCCATCTCTCAGTGCTACAGTAGACACACATACACACACACTCCTCCTGTTCCCTTCATCCAAAAGTTTACAGTTGACCGGCCCCTCTTAGGACCTGCTGGAGAAGGACAATGGGCCAGTGTGTGTGTGTCTATGTGTGTGTGTGTGTGTGTGTGTGTGTGTGTGTGAGCGTGTGAGGCAGAAAGGCGCCCGTATTCTAATGAGCTAGGTACTGAGTGTGTGTCAGTCACCTGTGCAGAGGCGAAGTGGGCTAATTTAGGCCTGCGCTAATTGCCACGGTAACGAGCAGCACGTGCGGGTGGCAGTGTGTGAGGGGGACGGCAGCATGGCAGCTCCGTCCTGCTCACACCAGAGAGGTGTGAAAGAACGAGAGCAGCCAACAGTGGCCAGCCTGCTGGAGACATGCCGTGTGTGGGGAGCAGCCGGCCGCTCCAGGCTCCAAACGGCTCCAGCACTAAACGCTGAACACACAATCGCTTTTGTGCCGCTTTCGAGGATTGTTTCATCTTTTTATACTTATTTTCTTAGTGTTTGTCCTTTTTATGGTCTTACAACCGACTTGTGACCATAATAACTGTGTCACTATGTAATAATAAATCATCTTTTCTGAGTCTGATTGTGTCTAAAGCATCTACAGTCATCTATTGTGTAGTGACAGATCTTTGACCATTTCCTTACACTGTTAAGTGTAATAACTGTGTAATAACCCTGTAATTACAATTTTACAGTTTTTACATGCCATGTTTTAATATTCTTCTAATATCTATAACCGCTGTGTAATCAGTTATATTGCAGTAATTACAGTTAATCAGAGTATGACTGTAATAATTGTGTAATTATAGTAATACTGCAGTAATTACCTGTAATTAGAAATGTATGTTTTTTGATTACATAGAATTCAGTTATATCTGACACAGCTGTTGTGATTCATCATTACCCTTTGATATTATTACTTTGATTTTTTTATCTTTAATGTTATATTTTTAAAGATGTTATAACCATATGGTTGTATAGTTGTAATAATGATGTAATTAAGTGACCAATTAACTACAATAATCCAAATATTTATATGGTCTGTGTTACAACTGCACTGTGTAACAAGTGTAATAACTGTGTAATTACAATTGAATGTATTTTTGGTTATTTGTATCAAATCTGAAATGTTTATACCTAAATATTTTGTAATGACTACTCTGTTGTTTAACTTTGGATTGTTACAACTTAATCGATTGTTACTTTTAATCGCTGCAGTGTAACTGCAGTGAGTAACTGAGTAATACTTTGATAATTAAGTGTAATTTAAAATGTGTTAAATGTTTACACGACATTCTGACAGACCTGTTTCAATGTTATTATTTAATGTTATTGTTCTGTTGTATAATATTTTACACTGTTTTATTTATTGTTCAAAGCTTTTTCATGATGTAATTGAGTCTGTAATTGAGTCTAATTATCCATAATCCTTTTTATACAATGAATTATTGTTTATTGTATTAAAAATGTATGAATCCACATATTTTATAGCGAGAACTGTTTTGCTGTAATTTGATAGTTACAACGGTATTAAGTATAATAACTGTGTAATGATATCTTTATTACAATGTATCTCTGTCACTTAAAACACAACAGAAATGTTTTGTTATGCTTCATTTTCCATGATTTATTGTTAATACCACTAATTTGTAATTGTGTCACTGTTATAACAGTGTAATAACATGTATGCACTATTAGTTTTAGTTGTATTACGTGTCTTCCCCACATGACAAATGTGTTATTTTACATATTACTGTATTATTCATAGTATTGTATTTAGTCATAATTACTGTAATAACTGCTGTTGTGTGGTTGAGGCCTGTGTAAAATGACCGTGTGTAGTTTTGTAATGCGGTCTTTCTCTTCTCCAAAATCATCTGTTGTATCATTTTATATTAAATCTTTAACATTGTTAGACACGGTTTTGATGGCATTGCCTTAACAACAGTGTAATTACTATAACAATCGTTTTCCTTTCTGTAATAACTGTACACATTTTATTATACATTGTTATTTTTATTACAGTTTCACACTCTTACAATGTTGTTAAACACCTTTTACGATGACAAGAAAAGACAAATCCACTGTATTGTAGCTTATTCTTTGACAACACTACAATGGTCCTGTAAATGGTGTGCAATTACTGTACTGAAGTGCTCCTGAAGAGGTTTGTTAGTCTTCTTTGTAATGTAATATTTATCTTCCCAACAATGACAAATTGGTTGTATTTATAGCTTATTATTCGCTGAACAGTGCCAGAGCTTGGCTGTGGTTATATAGCAGTAGTAATGGTGTAATTACTGTGATAGAGCATTGAAGTGAAGTGGTGTTGTGGGTGCTTGTGTGTAAACATTGACGTTTTACTTCAAAATGACAAACATGCTGTGCATTTTCTTATTACATATAAATAATATTAAAATTTCTGTATTAGAGGGTAACTTTATATTTTCGACTCAACTGTAATACACTGTACGTTTAACCACATAACGTTGTTTCCCAAACAGTTTAAGCCTGTTTAACAAAAACAAAACTATTCTAGAAGTAACATTTTGATGACGTACATCCTTTATTGTATGAACCATCTCTGTTTATGCAATATATCTGGTATAATTTATCATTTTATTTTCATGACATTACAAGCTTATGACAGAATTACTGTAACAACGGTGTAATTATTAATACAAATATTAATAATAAATAATAATTAGTAATAAGAAGGCATTCATATAGTGCTCCGAGTTGTTACGAGTGAAACGTCCTATAGTGGAAGATGCCTTTGCATTGTACATCGTAAACGTGCCTTTAATTTTACTCATGTGTCTAGTTTAATTATGCCTATAACCTTTACGTTGTGCAGCTATTCTTATGATTTAATATTTATGTGTAACTGGGGGATTAGTGAAGAAGTAATGGCGAACTTCACTGCAGAGTGGAACTGCCCGTTTACTGTATGTACGATAATAAAATTGATTTTTACACAGGCTGTTTTGTTATTTTTCTTCTTAATTCTTTCTTATTTGAATGACACTTTAATGGCAGCACATATACGTTGTATCTATCTATTGTAAATATTGATATATCAAGATATATTCTGTACAAAATATTAAAAAATGACCAGGTGTGTGTAATTCATATGGTTTAATTCACCTTTTCTCTTAAACATATCAATACATTTTTGATTTTCAGTCATATCGACAAGCCCTGTCACTTATAAACTGCACACACACACACATATTATATATACATGGGGTTGGACAATGAAACTGAAACACCTGGTTTTAGACCACAATAATTTATTAGTATGGTGTTCTAGGGCCTCCTTTTGCGGCAAATACAGCGTTAATTCATCTTGGGAAGGACATTTTTTGGAGACAATCCAGGTTAACATCCCAACATCCCTTTCAGACAGCTTCCTCTTGTGTCCACAGTTAATCCTGTTGGATGTGATTGGTCCTTCTTGGTGGTGCTGACGTTACCCTGGATACTGTGGGTCTTGATACATCACAAAGACTTGCTGTCTTGGTCACAGATGCGCCAGCAAGACGTGCACCAACAATTCTCCTCTTTTGAACTCTGGTATGTCCCCCATAATGTTGTGTTCATTGCAATATTTTGAGCAAAACTGTGATCTTACCTGCTAATTGAACCTTCACACTCTGCTCTTACTGGTGCAATTAATGAAGATTGGCCACCAGGCTGCTCCAATTAACCATGAAACCTCCCACATTACAATGACAGGTGTTTCAGTTTCATTGTCCAACCCCTGTATGTACAGATTATATGAACTCACTTTAATAGTTTCAGAGTCAACACTTCATTTCTTTTTAATAACAAAATCAAGCCTGATGTATTTTACACTTCTAGGTTTGATGTCATTAGTGGCCTTTGGTTGTTGGTCTGTAATAACAGTGTAATATTTACACAATAAGGCACTTTTCTGTAAAATATGTCACTCATTCCTACTGCATTATTGTCTTGATCTAGCTTGTTTTTTGGTGTTTAAAGCTGCACTGATTTTATAACTGTAAAACAGGACTCCATCGTAACATTATTTTTCTAATTTGACTGACAAACCTACGTAATTACTCATAATTACTGTAATAACCGCTGTTGTGTGGTCGAGGTGTGTGTAAAATGACTGTGTCGTTTTGTAATGCGGTCTTTCTCTTAACCAAACTCATCTGTTGTATCATTTTCTATTAAATCAGTCAAAAATCACATATGAATTTTTAACTATTACATAATATTCTAAAGACTTAAAACGTCAAATGTGTCTCTGATTTGATACATGAACTTTAAACCAATCAGCCACAACGTTAAAACCACTGTTGTGACGTGGATAACTGTCTACACCCAGTGCTGCTCTCAGAAGGTTGGATTCACATATTAGTAAGTGAACAGTCAGATCTTTCCTTTGTTTTGAAGGAGGACAAATGGACAAGTTTAAGAATGAGACACTTTGAAAAGAACTGTGATGTTCTGGACGACTGGGTCAGAAGATCTCCAGAACATCAGACAGGTCTTGTGGGGTGTGGCTAGTACGCAGTGGTCAATACCAGGGAAACGTGTTCTAAAGGAAGACAAAGGCCATGGACAACCAAAACTCATGGATGCTCATGGAGGACCACGTCTGAAGGACCTCCTACTAAAGTCTCATTGTTTCAAATCCCACAGGACACATTAATTCCCAGCTATCAGAAAACGTTGTAATGCAGTGTTCATGTGCGACTGGAATTATGGTAGATATGAGTTCCTGTCTTGGAAGTTGCACATGAACACCAAGAATTATCTTATCAAACCTTATCTTATCACACTGATCCACACTTTACGTTTATTCAACGTTGAATCAATGTCATAGTCATGCTGAATTATGTTTCAATTTTGTAAAGTGAGAGTTGCTACAACATTGTTTCAACACTGGCACATGACCAACCTTCAACGTTGACATGTAGCTGAAATAATGTCAGTTGTGTCAATGTTGAGAAAACATTCAAACAATGTCTAACGCTTAACGATTAATTACGGATTTTAAAATCGATAAGAGTTGAAACAATGTTGCCGTATTTAATGTTGATTCACTTTTTCGGAACCAAACGTTGATACAATGTTAATTCAGTTATAACCACGATTTGGATGCAACGTTGAATAGATGTTGAAAGAGCTGGTATTTCACTGCTTATTCACCATTGAATCAACACTGAATTATGATTCAGTTTTGAAAAGTGAATCAACGTTGGTATCACAACATTGTTTCAATGTTGTTTCATCGCCAGCGATTGGAAAAAAATGAGAAAAGACACAAATTGAAACACTTCAATTAATATCTTCATTTGAAAAAACATTGAGACAATGTTGCCATATCGACGCCGATTCACTTTTCTGAATCGACTCAATCATCAACCACGACTTTGATTCAATAATAATGTTAATTATAATAATGACAACGCTGAGAAAACATTGACACAATGTTTGATGTTAAAAGACGATTAAAAGGTTCACAAAACATTTGAAAAAGCTGAATTCAAAGCAATGTTGCCGTGTCGACGTTGTCTCACTTTTCCGAATCAAAAGTGGATGCGATATCAATTCAGCTACAACCACGACATTGATTCAACATTGAACAGATGTTGAAATGTCAGCCGCGGAGGGGAACCAGCAGAAAAGGGGGTGGTTTTAATGTTACGGCTGATTGAGAGATCATATATTTGCAACGTACAACACGTCAAACTCACCTTAACCTTCAAAACCCAAACCTCCTCTCCTCCTTTTTGCACAAATTTATTTGGAACTAAAAGAAATAATGTGTCACTTCATTCATCCATCCATTCATCCATCCATCCATTCATTCATTCATTCCCACCGTGCCGAAAACTCTTATCTCTCCTCGGCCTCTAAAGCTCTGTATACACCCTGAAAGCTTGGGGGCACCTTGTTCCTTTTCCTCGCCTCTCTAGCGCCAGAGCTCCAGTGTGTGTGTGTGTGTGTGTGTGTGTGTGTGTGTGTGTGTGTGTGTGTGTGTGTGTGCTCTGCTGTTGCTGCCCTTTGATCCCTGCATTAGTGTTAGTTAGGGGCTCGGAGACACACACACACACACACACACACACACACACACACACACACACACACTCTCTCTCTCTCTCTCTCTCTCGCTCTCAGACACACACACACACACACTCTCTCTCTCTCTCTCTCTCTCACACACACACACACACACACTCTCTCTCACACACACACAGACACACACACTTGCACAGAGAGAGAGAGAGAGAGAGAGAGAGAGAGAGAAGGGGAGAGAGAGCAGCCATAGTCAAGACACGGAGACACGGCAACAACAAGCAGCAGCAGCAGCGCCTCCTCCTCCTCCTCCTCCTCCTCCTCTGCTCCTGCTGCTCCTCTGCTCCTCTCAGGTGCTGGTGGAGGCTGTGTCGGATGGGTGGCGGCGCGGCTGGCGCTCGGCGCTGCGCTCGGGGGAGAATGTGATAAACAGAGGAGGCAGAAAGAGGGGGGGCTGAAAATGCCAAGGAGGAAACAGGAGCAACCCAAGCGCCTGCCTTCGCGTAAGTGCCCTCGCGCGCGTCCGCGTCCGCGTCCCCGCGGCTTTTCGGGTTAAAGGGGCTAAGCAGACAAAGGGGCGCGCACGAGCTTATACCTCTCTCTCTGTGTCTCTGTCTCTCTCTCTCTCTCTCTGACTCTCTCCGAGGCAGCCATGTTGGCTGTAGAGTCAGGGCACCGCCGCGTTCACTAAAGGTCCCTGCAGGCACCCCCCCCCTCCTCCGGAGAGGCGCGGCGGCAGCGAGCGCAGGGCCGAGAGGGGGCCGCCGGACCGGACTGTCTGACCGCTGACCTCCGACGCGCTCGCACACACACGCACGCACGCACGCACACACACACACACACACACACTGGAGAGGCGCGCGCGCAACTTTGCACACTTTACGCAACTCTGGAGCGCGCCGGCGCACTTTTGCGGCGCGTGCACCTCTCTCTCTCTCTCTCTCTCTCTCTCTGTGTGTGTGTGTGTGTGTGTGTGTGTGTGTGTGTGTGTGTGTGTCTGAGCTCGGTCACCTGAAGTTCAAGGGTTTTCTTCATGTCCTCCACCTCCTCCTCTAAGCCTTACAGACAGACAGAGCAATCAATAACACTGTTTGTGTGTGTGTGTGTGTGTGTGTGTGGGTGTGTGTGTGAGCGTGAGCAGGATGTTCAGATTGTGCTTTTTTCATCTGCTGCTGGCTATGAAAGAGGTGCACTGTTGGTCGCATGGGGCGTAATGACCGTGGAGAACACTGAGCAGGACCTGGACAAACAGGGGCATCTTTTAAATGGCAAATTTTAAATGACACCATCCCCACACACACACACCTTTCTCACCTCCTTCACCCCCTTATGCCCCCTCACCCCTTTTTTTAAGTCATGAGTGCTGGTTGTAGGCTGTATTTTAACCTTTACAACCTTTGGTCAACTCTGAGATGTTATGGTAGTTGCACTTTCATTTGCCCAGAAAGGACCGAAGTATTTATAGGAGACACACACACACCCACACACACACACACACACACACACACACACACACACACACACACACACCGTGTATTCGAACCTTTCTTCACGTGAGAGGAAAAACGTAACAGGATTGAGATATTTCTATGAATTCGAGTGTGTTATGATTGTTTTTTTTCTTTATAAGGACTAAAGCGCACAATCGTGTTGAGTGTTTCTGAGCTGAGCTATTTGTGATGATTAGATTGATAATGATATTCATAGCAGCTCCTTTATTATTTTTATTATTTGTGTATCATCTTATCCCATCTCAGGACTTTTATTCTGAAATTTGAACACTGTGTGAGCAAAGAAAGAGAGCAAACAGCCCCTCTGTGCTGTCTTAGCCCCTCCCCCTCTCGCTGATCAGTCGGAATCTGTGTGCAGGTAGAGCACTGGAAGCTGCTTTGGGATTTAAACTGGGAGTTATGAAGCTTGGGTTACTAGTACGTTACTGGGTTGTAAGGGTTAAACTGGTAAATCCAGCAGTTTTACAGTAAAAGCTGTAAAATCTTTCAGGAAACAAGGACTTATGCCGATTATCACGATTCTAGTGTGATTTTATACAAAGTGGGAACGTTGAGGAGGGAAGTTGGAGCAAATATGCAGCATGTTGTTATACTTGTGGTTTGTCTATTTTACAAAATAATATCTGTCTGCCGAGATGCTGTTTCGCCCAAGCAGTTACAAACCACCCAGCCTGAACTTGAGCTTCAGCATATATCGGTCCACTGCCTTTGTAAGGTCAGCAACCTGCTGACTGCCACTGCGGGTCAGCCTTCGGACCACCGAAATATTGCCCTGCATAGTTTTTATTCTCCTAAAATGGAATTGTACATATTTAGATTTTTTTAAATATGTATAAAGACTTTTATTTTGTACAATAAACTGAGATATTACAAATATCAGAAACACAAGAGAAGTTCTGGATTATAAATCAAATATTTTTCAACGGAAGATGGAAATTAATAAATGGGATACACCAGTGGACCTCCAAGTTTTCCATGAGTGGACCAACAGTGGTCCACTGTCCACTTTCTTTAACTCGTTCTGGGATTTTTATGCTGCATTATGATTTGGGACCTGATTATGGTGGGCACAGCAGTGCCACCCAGGGCAATGGATGTCTGGGTGTATATAGACCAAAGGTACAACCGGGGGCATTAATTTGGACCCGCGACCTTCCAGGTAGACTCTGCTTACCAATAGGCCTGTCCCTATTGTCTGAACATGCCTGGTCTGGGGGCAGCACAATAGTGCCAGCTAGGGCAGTGGGGTGTTGGGTGCCTTGCCTAATGGTACAACCAGGGTCACCCATGTCGTCCAGAGATTTGAACCTGTAGCCTCATGGCTAATTGGAGATTGTTTGGCTTCCTGACTCTGTCAGTAGCAGCAACACTGTCACTGGAGGGACAGTGCCACCTAGGGCAGCGCGGGTTGACTGCCTTGCCTCAAGGTCCAACCAGGGGGACACATTTAATCCTGGGATTTGAACCTGTGACCTTCTGGTTGACCTCACTTACCACTAGGCTGTCCCTGCAGCAAAAGTTACCCTATGTTACATAATGGATCGTGAACATTTCTCCTGACTGACATTTGCTGTTAGTAATGTTAGTGCCAGCAAACACAATTTGCATTTTATACAGAGGATAAAAATCTCGGCAGAAGACAAGGACGAGTGTGGACCCACTAAGTGACCGCTTGCTCTGACTGTATCCAGAGAGCAACAGTGTCACCAGAGAGACAGTGCCAACTGGGGTAGCGGAGGGTTGGGTGCCTTGCCCAGTAGTACAATTAGGGGCGCCCATTTGGCCTGGGGATTTGACCCCGTGGCCTTATGGATAGCTAGTGGTCAAATACAGGGCCTGGACAATGAATCGAAATGAATGAAAACTGACATTTAGAAGCTTGAATCGACTTCAGCTTGCCCCTGTGGATTATTTCAATTGTTTTGTTTTTAATTCTGTTAATATTATCTCCACTGTGTGTGTATTCATATACTGTCCCCATAACTACTGTATATATGTAGTCATGTGACTCCCTGTCCGGTCTGCGACAGAGAACAGAGAACTCAAACACCGATTCAGCTGAGCAACTTGAGCAGCTAGTACTAAAGAAAAATGCTGTCGTTCTTTAAGAAAATCGTTTAATAATCAGAATCGAGGTAAAATGTTCTATTAATCATGATATTGATTTGAGATCATATCGCCCAGCACTATCGTTTGGCCTGTAGTACAGTTAGGGAGGCACATTTGGTCTGGGGATTTGAACCTCTGGCCTTATGTGTAGCTAGTGTTCATTTGGTCTCAACACTGTCGTTAGTGAGACAGCGCCACCTGACTGGGTTTGACTGCCTTTCCCAAAGGATACAACCCGGGAGCACACATTTGATCCGGGGATTTGAAGTGGGCGATTCCACTTATCACTAGGCTGCCCCCACAGAAAAGGTTTCCCCTACATAATGGAGAAAGTGAACATTTTTCCTGACTTTGGGAACTTAGAGCTTTACAGGAGGGCTGGTGAACGCAGGAGAAGACAGGTGAAATGAACACTTTTCGTGAGAAACAAAGACTAAACTGGAGTTTTTCACGCTATAAAAGGGTTTTTTTTAGGTTAAATTAGTAATCGATCCACGTTTTTCACCAGAAATTGGTCATTTAGCCTTCTGACTGTATCAGGTCTGGGAGCAACAGTCTCTCCAAAGAGACCACCATCTGGGGCATTGCTGTGTTGGTTCACTTACTTAACCCTTGTATGTCCTAAGGGTCAAAAATGACCTGCACCACGTATAAACCTCATTAATGATGTTTATCAACATGAAATTTGGTGACTTTTCTAAGAGTCTCCAAGTTTGCACATTGCGAAAGTTTTCCGCTGCTTTCTGAAGCTATAGATTTGCCATCTCTTCCTAAAATGTTAATGTTACACCTCTGCAGAACCTTAAGCAGAAATTATAATAATACATCTCTGCTTCAGTGTAGAAAAAAAGAACAGAACAGCTGTGCCGTAATAAAAACGAGTGGTGAGCGATTAAACGCAGTCTTTCTGTAATGTGAGGAGAAAATTCAAATATTCCTGAAGACGGACGCGTGTGAAGGTTGTATCCTCAAGCAAAGATTTGGGGCATTTAACACTCGATTAAGCCGTTTTGTTTTAGGGGTTTCGTGAAGGCGGGTCATTTCTGAACCTTAGGATGCAGGAGTGGACAGAATACTGAGACAACACCAGGGTTAAGGTCACTACACGTGGCTACCAAATCTGCCCTTTGGTGGATTTGAGTCTCAGATATCTAGTTGCTGGCCCATCTTGACCAAATTGCACAGATAAACCATACTGGTTTGTAGTGGTCACCCATTAAGGAAGGGGTTATATAGTTTAATGGCCACAGGTAGGAATGACCTCCATTGGCGCTCTGTGGTGCCAGCAACCGGCAACGTCCTTAGACTTTTAATTGTGTTCCTTCATAATGAACAGAATGACCAGAACAACTACTAGCCATGCTGGTTTGACCTAATACTGACCAACATACAAAATGACCATTTATCTGAACCCTAAAAAGGGGGCAGAGGAACCAGCAAAGTGGAGGAGAATCGTGCTGGTGTAACTGGTAGTGAAACATGACTCTGACCAAATGAAAAAATAAAATGACTGTGGCTTTCAGAAGCAAACATTGGGGCAGGTTCAGCTGGAAGTGGAATTGTCATTTACCCCGAGTTTGGAAATGGGCTCAAATGGCTCTACATTTTGCTGATAATGTTGCTCGCAGTCTCAGCTAAATCTGCCCCTGCAGAACCGAACAGTACGCAGACCGGGGCTTAAAACAGGGCAGGGACGATCTCCATGTCTAAACTGGTGGTGGCACAGCTCGACACACACATTTCTCCTGAGTCTGGAAAACACTGAGCTGGGAATTGTCTAAACGGGGGCAAATTGCGCCGCTCAAACTGGTGGTTTTAACAAGAGAACATTTCTGGAGAGCGTGGAGAAGAACGCGGGAGAACACAAACGGAACATTTCTCCTGCTCCGTGATAACATCATTACCTCAGTCACCTTCGCTGAGCTTCATAGAGAGGCATTGTTCTCACCTGAGAGGCTGGGAGGCCGCTTTGCTCTGGCCTGCGCTGAAATCTGAACTTTGCGTTGTGATGTATGTGACTTCTAGGACGTCTGGAAATGGAAAAGTTCAGGATCGGTGTACGCGGTGGAGTTAAAGTGGCGGAAAAGGGCAAAATGAAGAACGTACCCATCGTTATGTCTGTTGTAAACATGCCTATTTACCATCTGCGGGGATGCCGCGGGGCGTCCGGAGAGATTTAACAGTTTAAAGAAGTGGGAAAAGCACCGTCTGATTATAATTATTATTAATATATATATTTAAATATATTTTATACTTATAATAATTATTTTATAATTAGATCTGCAAAATTAATCCAAAGTGAATCGAAAGCAACGTCCGTAACCTGTAAAGTCATTTTCTTGTAAATGGTATTTTTTACGCTGATAAAGTACATTTTGCATGTTGCCTAGCAAGTGCGCCCCCTGGTGCTTAAAAAATCAACCATGCTGCATCCGTAACTCTTCCTCAATTGAGGATGAAACCGAGCGTTTTTTCTACGTAACTTATTCGTAACGATGGGCCTTACAAACGTTAAACATCTCATGGCATGAAGTCATGGCAGAAACATACCCTGCTCTCTCCTCACTAAGCCCCGCCTCCACATGCTTGACTCCCTAACGTTTATTTTTGCGTGCAGATCTGCCGAGTGGGTGGAAACTCAGATTTGAATACGTGAACACTTCTTACAGTGTGTGTTTATGTACTGTCACCTTGTAAACCCTCCACCCTACATGTAACCGAAATGGCAGAGAACTCAAACCCTGAGCCAAGTGAGCAACTCAAGCACCATCACGCACATTGTTTATTAATCGTGATGGAGGTACAGTGTTCCGTTAACTGTGATACTGATTTGAGGCAGCTATCATTAAAATAGCTACAGTTACTAGGGAGCCTGATTTGAGCCTGTATTTATGAACCTGTACATCTTCTTTTGTTGATTTGAGGCTCTCAGTCGGTTGTAATATATTTATTTGAGGCATGCTGGGTACTGTAGTGAGAGAACAATGAGTGGAAACAGAACGGATGTAGAGTTGTGAACGAAGCTGCGAAACGCAGTGCAGTGTCGAAGTACGGCTTTTGTTTTCTTGAACCAGCTTCTCAACACCAGGGGTTCTAATCCTTTTCCACCTCTTGGCCCAACAGAAGTCATAGCAGCCCGCAAGAAAACAAAACTCATCGTTTAATGTGAAATAGTTTTTGTTTTTGATGACGTTATATTTTGCGTTATTTCTACGATGTTGTTTCTTCTGTCTTTCTATTAACGTTTACATTTTTTTGTCATGTTGACATGATTCAATGTGGCATTACTGGCCACTATAGTCTACTGAGGATGGACCTGTGGACCACTAGAAAGTGCTTCAAGGCCCACTGGTGGTCCCTGGCCTACTGGTTGAGAAACCCTGCTCTACACCACTCCTGATTTTCTGCGTCAGAAATGGCATTTGACGTGTTTGACTGTGTTTGAGACGAATGAACATTTTCATTGAAGCATTTACAACATTTCTGCCAAATTACAAATAAACATTAATATCTGGAGCATTTATTGGCAGAAATGAGAACCGAACCGACTATATATTCAGTGTTTATGGACTCAAATAATGTCAAGAAATCCAGTTCATATTCATATTTAAACTACTAATCACGAGTCACTGCTAATGTTTCGTCTCCGAGAGAATTCAGAAATTAATATTTGGTGAAACAACGCTGATGACCAATCACAGCTTTCATGTCTGGGCTCTCCACCAGTCTCTCACTCTGCTGTTTGGTGTCTTCATGTCATTTCTGGTGCAGAAACTGAAGCAGCATAGCTCTGTTTGATGGCGTGGCTGGAAAGAAACGGCTGGTGTTCAAGCAGAAAAGACGATTTTGACCTTTTGACATCATGTGAACGTGGAGGTTCTTTATACGGTATCAGAATTTCATGACGAGTGGACAAATCAAACCTTTTTACTTTGACTTCCATTGAATGTAAAGACAGTTTTTCCCTTCAGTAAAGTTGCTGTTTTGGAGATACAAGGTTTCTGCTGGCAGTGACATATATGTGATTTCTAGACTGGAATGGAAGTCCAGGTTCCTTCCAAAGGTTCCTGTTTTGATCTATGGAGTTGTTCTGTAGAGCCCACAGGAATAGCCTACTGAACGGCCTATTTTTAGGTCTCGTATGAAGAAATGCTGCACAAGGTCTGTTGGATAAATTTGGATGCTTTGTTAGAATTAGTCAGATTTAAGCTTTGTGGGGTGTGCTTTCAGTGCTCTTCTCTCTCGCTTTGGTTGTCATGAATCGCAGTTCTAAGCCTGGCTGATGTTTCTGAGAAATACCTTTTTTTATGGCAGAAGGCTACCACTCGAGTTAACCCTGAAAGTGCTCACTTTGCAGAACTCGTAGCTGCGGTTCGCTCTGTGGTGTTGGTTTTTTTCAGCTCAGGGTTCCTTCTATAATGCTTCAGGGTTGTGACATCGTGTTTCAGTGGTTCTTCCTGTTGGTGCCGGTCTGAAATCTGCTGCTGGCTGAGGCCCGGCCAAGGGCAGCCGATTGAAAGTGAAACTCCTGCACTTCAGCTAACGTCCAGCTGTTCAAAACAAATGTCAGGAATCGCTTTTGTCATTGTAAAATACCAGACGGTGTAATGGAGTACAGGTGTGTTCAGGCTCTCTGCTTCTGTCGATACACAGCGACAAGGTTTGTCACTGTTCGGTGTAGGACTGTGCAGTTGAGGAACTTTTGGTGCTACAGAAGGACATTTGAATTGTCCGCAGTTAAAGGTGGATCTTCAGCAGTTTCACTGTGAAGTCAACGTTTGTGAGTTTATGTATTGAAAACTTCATTTTTACAGGACATTTTTACATTTTCTCAGGAACCATTACATTAAATGGTGGTTTATGGAACCTGCCTTGTGACTGGAAGGTTGCTGGTCTGATTCCCTGAACTGGCAGGACATGACTGAAGTTCCCTTGAGCAACACTTAACTCCCTAGTTGCTCTCCGGGCGATGTGGAAAGGGCTGCCCACCGCTCCGGGCTTGTGTGCTCACTACCCCCTAGTGTGTGTATCACTGTGTGGAGGGGTTTAATGTGGAGTTTATAGTTTTTAAATAACATTGAGGTCTTTTTCTGCTCCCTCGCTCTCGTTCTGAGCTCCTGCTCTGCTCAACAAAATGATAAACATTACTTATACAATTATTACAAATGAGATTTTCTTAAAAGGCAAAAGTTCTGACACCCCTTCATTGATTGCTATTTAAAATACCTAAAATTAGACTCAGAACATCAGCTGTAAATTATTAGATCATTATTATAGAGGACATTGGTTTGCTCTTTTTAATTTTTTTATATATATGTTATATTTTTCATACCATATACATATTTCAGTCAGATAAACTATATCAAGATATGAGTTTTTTATCCAGATCGCCCAGCCCTAGATATAAACATGGACAATAAACCTATATATCGTCATTGTCACACAGAAATGTTTGGAGCACGTTCTTCCATTATAAACTTCCAGATTCCTAATCTGTCAAAACTTGAAAAGCACTAGGAATCAAGGGGTTATTGCATGTCAGCTGCGATATGTACAATCTCTGTTGTGATTGGCTGCTCTATATTGCACCTCCTTCAGAGCACAAACAATAGTCTAGGCTCAACCACACACATCAGACAAAGGTTGGGCAATATATCGTAAATAACAATATATTTCAAGTTGTTTTGTACAGATATAAAACACGACCATGTTGTAATATCGCATATGTTATACAGGTTATCATCGGTGCATGATTTAATAAATAAAAACATGTGAGATGTTTGAGAGAAAATGGGAGTGTGACACTCTACAGAGTACGGTATCGTTCAAATTATGTCATAGAAACATCGGCCAGTAAAGGAGCCGCATGACAATTTGACACGTAATCCAGTGCCGTTTGCAGAGTGCAGACGTCGATATATTATTTAAAAAAATTATCATAAGGTTTTTCATGATATCGTATCATATATGAAGTATATTGTGATGAGAGATTTGAGTCGTATTGCCCAACTCCTTCAGAACAGCTGTCGGTCAAATCGGTCTAGGAATATTCGTACATTTGTTTTTGTCCTGACGAAAATTTTATGAATCCCACATTAAAAACGTTGGTTCTCTTGAACTGCGTAAGACAAAATGT
This sequence comes from Acestrorhynchus altus, assembly GCA_034509495.1. Taxonomy (NCBI): domain Eukaryota; kingdom Metazoa; phylum Chordata; class Actinopteri; order Characiformes; family Acestrorhynchidae; genus Acestrorhynchus; species Acestrorhynchus altus. The sequence continues at coordinate 35,801,100 of CM067506.1, read as the reverse complement.
CTCAACAGTGCTTGGTGAATGAGGCCCAGTGTACTCAAAACCGGCTGCAGCTCACTTTCCACATATGGACTGAATGACCCGAGGGCTGGACGGTACGATTTGAAGTGTTATCAATGTTCACCCATTTCACCAATCCCTTTCATTTCACAGACGTCAGGAAAGTTCACTTTAACGCGATACCAGCTCTTTAGGCAGCGTCACTTCTTCTTTTCCAGTGGAAATATCTTCATCTGGAGAACTCTGTTTGTTAGAGTACACCGTCTTGCCCCGTCTGGCTCTCGGTGTTGTTTTTTTCCTTGAGTAAATGAGAACACGCGGCATTTGACCGCACATGCATGTGGAAAATGGGCCAGAGGGCACTGAGGCCGGGGTGAGGTCACATGCCTTCTTTTTGACAGTCAAATATAAAAAAGAGAACCCTTTGGCTGCAGTGTCGCTCGCGAGACCTGCAGGAGGACAGGGGAGGGGGGGGGGGGGCTGTAGCACCTTTGGCTTTTATAACCCCGGCGTTGTTTGAATTGGGGAGAACTTTGTACGGTTCTGTCAGCCGTCGGGTCGGAGTTCAGCAGCCTTCCTGTAAACGAATCCCAGTTAAAGGAGAGAGCCGAGCGCCTCGTCTAAAACGTTGATCCCTCATTAAGATGTTTTTAAAAGCTCTCTACCAAGCCACGGGGGTTGAATGAGGTTACCTCTTTTATTCCTCCCTCCCTCTCTTTCTCTCTCTCTCTCTCTCTCTCTCTCGGCTGTTCTTTGTCTCAGTTGAAGGCCACCATTTTGTGGAAACCCACAGCCCATATCGTTCTTACGCCCTGACCTTTGCCATCAGCTAAAATGTCTCCCTATGGGAAGCCAGACGTTTCTCCTTTACCCTTATGAGCTTGGAGGGTATCTGCATTTTGCAAATGGAGGAACTGGAGCATTACGCCGATGCTGTGTCTTCATTACCGGACCGACGGCAGGAGTGCATGTGCGTGCATGTGCGTGCATTGGCCGTGCACGTGCGTGTGTGTGCGTGCATGGCCGTGCATGTGCGTGTGTGTCTGGGTAGCTTTCTCTGTACCTTTACTGTAATGGTGGGTCACTGGCTCCCTTCCACTCCTCTATGATTATAATGACCTTGGCTGGGGTAGGGCTTGAAAACATTGGATTAAGGGGAGAGGAAAATGAGGGGAGGTTTCCATTTCGCTCTTGGCATCCGATTTGTTGGAAATATCTGCCAAGAACCCCCCACCCCCTCATACCCCCGGCCCCCCTTTCTCCTCCCCACCCCACCACCCCCTTTGCTCCACCAACTTGATCAGGCTCTCTCACCGGTGTCTGCCCAGTTCAGCTCAAGCGAATAATGATACACAGGCTTTCGCTTAGAAATGAATTAAAGGGCACGGCGGAGGGGGTGGCGGATGCTCTGCCGAACAAGCGCTTGCCCACAGAACAGCTCCAGCCACGCATAGCCAACCAGAACATTTAGATTAATCTGGCGAGCTGGACCGCCTGGCTTTCATCACAGGTCTAGCCTTAAAGGCTCGGCTCTGACTCGTAATTAAAGAAAGACTAAACGGAGCAGGTGAACGGTGGCGAGAAATAGCTCTTCGGAATGCATTGATATGTATGGCTGAAGCGTACAGTCATGCCCTAAAGGGGCCAGCACACTTTACTCTGATGAGCGAACACTGCCTGAGAAAGAGCTTCCCAACTGTCACTGGGGTCCCTCAGGGCTACATCTTTGGTACCTTTAGATAGGGAACATAATTGCATTTTCTGTTGTAGTCGTTGCTGCATTGCTCTCTTACACTCTGTCTGTCTCCAGGCTTTTATCTTCAGTTTACTATTGGCAGGTTTTGCTCCGGGATAGTGAAGGTGTTATAGATGTAGGTGCAGATGCACTATTGGACGTGGACCATGTCATTAGGACCGAGTAATGGTGACAATCCGCCGATACAATGCACGTCGTGATACAGGGGTCATGATTCGATATATTATGAGATATTGTGATACTGAGAGCAAGGCGATATATTTTGTCTAATCAGAGTCATAATATAGTCTGTTGGCCAGCGTTGTGGGATGTTTTGGTAGTTTCAGGCACTTTTATTCAGCTGAAGTATTTATGGGGGAGTCACACATGCCATTTCAGATCTAACACTATGTGAAAAATAAATAAATATATTTATATAATTCTTTTCATGCATGCAGAAACGGGTAATCTAGTGTTTTCTCAGCTGATTGTCTTTATTATTATTGTTATTTTTGTTATTGTTGTTAGTTAAATGGTCTTTTTTTATTTTGAGTGGATATTAGCTGTATTCCAGACTGGATTAATTGCTGATAGTTGGTGACAGATCTGGATTGATAGGGTGTCTTATAGTTCGTTATATGCGTCTCACACCTGTAGGTTGCTCTGATCCTGAGATATGAGGCCTAAAATATCATCAAGTAGCCGTCCAGAACCTGCAGCCTGCAATGTGCGAACAGTGTTCATTAAAAATCAGTGTTTTTGAGAATTGATATAGTAGTGCAAAGCGTAATATCGCAATATTCCAGTATATCAATAACATGGAGGGTATATTTACATTATTATACGTTTGTGAACCCGTTCGTCTTTACTTTCACTGCAGTTGTCTGAGGCTGTTCTCCAGAGTGACTTATGTTTGAGCCATATTGCACAGGTAGAAGAACGTGAAGTTGGGAGTTCTGTCCATACTTTTTTTTCGGTAGGGGAGGATGAGGACAAGCACATGCCTCCTCCGATTCTTTTCCAACTGCCACTATTGCTCGGAGGAAAGTGCTGTGCTCCGATACATCAAGGGAGTGTGATGTGGGGAGAGAGCGCCATCAGCATGGCATGGCTGTCAGTGTCAAACAGCACGACCGAGGGTTCGAATCTGCGATTCTAGATCGCGGAGCCACTCTGAGCCTAGTTTTTTAACTGTAATTATTTCCTCTCTCATGTAAACCCGGAGATTACCCAAGGCCATGTAAATGTATGGATTGGATTACTTGTGCAGTTATTGGATTATTCAGTGCATGTAAATGCGGCCGCTGTTAAAGCTAACCCCACAGTGAGGAGGCTGTACTTCAGCCTGGCTTGTTCTAACTGTAAGCTGTTTATCTGCTTAAAAATGGTGCTTCATTATAGCCAACAAATTCAGCACAGACACCACAGAGTGAAGACTTGAGAACCTTCAGTCCACAACCATGTTCAGCTTGAAACGGATGATTATATAAACTGTCCGTTTTAGATGTTTCCCTGCCTTGCTCGTTCAGCGTTTCTTCTGAAATCAAGGGTACTGTTTATCCAGTTTTTGTTGGAGTAACTATGTACAGTCCAGTTTAGGCTGCTGGATTTGGGGCATTGCTGTGAGGATTTGATTGCATTCAGCAAAAACAGTGTTAACGAGGTCAGGATGTTGAATAATCACCTCCCTACCTCATCCCCAAAGTAATGGATGGAGCTCCATCTTTCCAGAGAACACAGTTCCACTGCTCCACAGCTCAATGCAGCTCAATCTAGTCCACGCCTGGAATTATGCATGGGAGCACAAGCATGTTCCGTTTGAAATGCATTATTGTTATTTTAGATCTTTGCTCTCCCTCTTTAGACAGATTTTTGGAGTAGTGATTGATGTGTGTCACTCTGCGAACATCTGTTCTCCTTTTGCTTCCACGCTGTTTTGCATCCGCAAGCCTAAATGCTTGAGTAAGACCTTGAGATGGTTTTATGTTGGGTTTTTTTTTTCTTCTTCTTCTCTTTTTTAGACCGGTTTCAAATGTTTTGTTTTTGTGTGGTTGAAAGACAGGAAGGAGCGAGGTCACATAGGCAACACATTATAGAAACCACTTGACAGAGAACAGCCTTTAAATAACTTGAGGTCCCTTCTGTGTCTCAAAACATGATTTTTTTCTTGTTTTTGGCAAGCTTCGTCCACCCACCTCGCCATGAAAGCCCTGCAGTCGCGCAAAACACAGGCCCGACAGAGTCACATTGTCTCAATATCTGGAGGAAGTGGCATAGCCTGGTGTTTGAAGCAGTGCTGACACGGAACAACAACAAAAAAAAAAAAAAATCAGTCCAAACCCCCTCCTTCCACCTCCCTCCACGTACAGCCCCCTCCAACCCCCTTCTCAATCAAAGCCTTGGTGGAATAGAAGTGCCTGAGCTGGGTAACGATTTTCCGCATGTTGACAAGTCACAACATGGAGATGTACAGCTCGGAGAGCAGCCCTTTGGCTACCTCGGCCCTGGACTGAGTAATAACCATCTCGCAGGAGGAGTAGCAGGCATACTGTTGGCACGGCTTCATAAGGAACAGCTCACTGCTTCGACTGGGGAAAGAGAGAAGGGTGGGGGGGGTGGAGAGAGCAAGGGAAAGAGAGAGAGAGAGAGAGGCTGTTGGGCCTGGAGGCGCTTTTCTCTGTTGTTGTACCACACAAGTGCATCCAGCCCCTGCAGGACGGCCTTTAACAGCCTGCAAACGCCCGCGCTGCGCCCAAACGCACGTCCAAGCGCCCGGGTCCTGCTCAGGCTGCCCGCCGTCCGGTCAAGTCATGCCAGACTAGGGGACGTGATTTATTAGCCAGCGTGGCGTGTCCGTCTTAAGAGAGGAGGAGAGTTACTAGACGGAATGAAAAAATGAAAGAGAGCAGTGCTCCTCAGATGTCGAGGGAGGGAGGGAAGGAGAGGAGGGGGTGGGCTGGTATCACTTTAGGATTGTTACACTGGTTAAATGGAGTGCAGCCAGGTGATGGGGGATGGGGGGGGGGGGCGGTGCCTGTCGATCCAGGCTATGTTAATAGGTTTAAAATAGAATAGACTGATCTGCTTTTTCTCTCCTTTCCTTTTTACACCGAGAAACAGCCTCCAGGTGGTGAGCTTGTCTTGCCACCTCTACTGAGTGATCTCCATATCAGCCGTTCGAGAGACTTCGTTCCCTCGCAAATGGTCCAGGATCAGACTTGTGTTTGTGTGTTATCCTGGTGTTTTAAACAGCAGTGCATTAGAGCTGTAGACAATCATGATCAGATCTGTCTTTCCTGTCTGCTGGCCTATATCTCGTGGACCCCATCATATACTGGAAGAGCTCAATAGCTTGTGGATCCACATGACTATTAGCTCAGCAGAATAGCAACCCTTTAGGATGCCGTAGCAGTCAGTTAGGAACCAATGTGGACTCCACAGCAACCATAGCACCATCTGAGACCGCATTGTATCCACTTGAGGAGCACTTAGCAACAGCATAGCAACCACCCCAGCAGCCACCTGGGATACCATGGCAAACACACAGCATTTAGATGTTGTGATTGCTGTGGAATGCTATATGGTTTTAATGTTGTTGTCAAGTGGTTGACAGGTAGTTGCTAAGGCGTCGGTATTTGCTATTGTACCCAAGTTGGTTCGTAACGCAACACTAGAATCAAATCGATAAGTCCAGTTTAGGACTTAATATGGAAGCCAGTGCAGTGCTTTCTTAACTTGGAGATATATATTATATATATATATATATATATAATATTACGGTGCCTGGGGTAGCAGGTACAGTGTGAGTCATAACACAACTCATACACGGTTCTGTTAACTGAGCAGTGTAGTTAGAAATACACAGCATTTATGGTAAATACTTGACCCAAAATAACCCAGTGCTGTGTTGGTTCAGTACTGACCCAACACTGTGTTGGTTCAACCCAGCATTGGTAGTGTATACACACCCACCTTTAATGTATGGTTGGTGTGTGTATACATTTTACTAATGAAGAGTAACCTAACCTCATACATTAAATGGGCAAAAGTAGTGGGACACCTGTTTGATCGTGGTTTCGGATTTGATTGCGTTCAGCAGCAACAGTGTTGGTGAGGTTAGGAAGTTGGCTGATCACTGCCCCACCTCATCCCCAGCTCAATTCATCCCAACCCAGAAGTGTTGGATGGAGCACCATCTTTCCAATAGATTCACGTTCTTGTGTTCAAGTCCTATTTTGCTGGCAGTCCTTTTCAATCAGGACCAGACTTGGGGTTTTGCCGATACGTATGCGGAATTGTAGACCACCCTGCCTCTCGCTTTTTGCCAAAGTCCTCGAAAGGGTGGAAATGAAGGGTGGAAGTGTGTGTTTGTGTCTGGATGTGCTCATACAGGGATGGGAATCCCTTAGAAGGCGCAGAACACCAACCTCTCCAGACACCAGCACACACCACTGTGGTTAAAATAACAACCATGGTAGGAAAAGTGAAAAGTGAGGCCTAGTTCAGCTCGCCTTAAAATAGACCAGCTCATGTTGGACAAGACACGTTTGTCCTAGCTGATTTAGACAATTTTGGGTCCCCAGTTGTATCACGAATTTAGGCCATGTAAAAATGTTTTACAAACTGGACACAGAATGCCTCCTTTTCAAGTGCGCGTCGACCCACTCGCATCCTTAAAGTGATAGTTTGCAGAATTTCACACGTTCAGAATCGGAATCATTTAAAGTCATTCAGAGTGGTTTGGTCCGAAACGCTCCATTCAGGAGAATCTGGAGTCAGAATCAGAGCCTGATGAGATTAAGATACTGCATTGAATAGTTATGAATGCACTGCCTGATGTTTGGGACACTCTTTTATAATTTTCTGAGAAGCTTTTGGTCTACAAACACGTGTTTCCAAAACCTGTTCATGGTGGAAGAGAACCTGTTTGGTGTTTTATGGCAAAATAGTCATTATTATCACCATCAGCTTTACATATGAACCCAGAAGATGTGTGTAGGTTCATGGTAACATGGTTATATCACTTCTGAAGTCATGGTAACCCCTGGTTCAGTTCATCATCACTGTAAAGAAACCAGTCAGTCCGTACCCTGAAGGGGACTGTACGGTATATTGTTTCATCACATTGTGTGTATTATAGGAATTACAGCATCATGTACGGCAAATTAAAACATATGTTGTGCAAGAACTTGATAAAAAATGTACCAGAGGCAGATGATGCAGTGCATTCTGAAAGCAGTGCTTCGATTTTTGCACATTTTTCCTCACGACGACAAAGTGAGAAAACGTTTGTTTGAAATCTTTGCACATTTATTAAGATTAAAACACAAAAAAATAACATATGCATGAGTTTTCACAGCCGTTGCTCATTACTTTGTTGAAGCACTTTTGGCAGCAATTATAGCCTCAAGTCTTTTTGAGTTTGATGCTACAAGCTTGGCACCTATTATTGGGAAGTTCCTCCCATTCTTCTTTGCAGAACCTCTCCTCTCCTTTAATTGGACGGGGCGCATTGGTGCACAGTGATTCTTCAGGTTCGGGTTCAAGTCTGGACTGTGTCTGGGCCACTCAAGGACATTCACAGAGTTGTCCTGAAGTCAACTGTGTGTTTAGGGTCGTTGTCCTTTTGGAAGATAAACCTTCATCCCAGTCTGAGGTCCAGAGCGCTCTGGAGCAGGTTATCATAAAGGACGTCTCTGTACATCACTGCAGTCATCTTTCCCTCGACCCTGACTAGTCTCCCACTTCCTGCTGCAGAAAAACATCCCCACAGCATGATGCTGCCACCACCATGCTTCACCTTAGGAATGGTATTGGCTAGGTGATGAGCAGAGCCTGGTTTCCTCCAGGCATGGTGCTTGGCATTCAGTCCAAAAAGTTCACTCTCTTTGTTCCTGATGTTCTGAGAGTCTCCAGACGGGCTGGCATGTGCCTTTTCTGAGGAGTGTCTTCTGTCTGGACACTCTACCATACAGGCCTGATTGGTGGAGTGCTGCAGAAATGGTTGTCCTTCTGGGAAGTTGCTCCTCTGCTCCCCAAGCACCATGGATAGGGCTGCCCACTGCTCTGGGCATGTGTGCTCACTGCCACCTAGTGTGTGTATTCAGTAGTGGGTATGTGTGTGTATCACTGCGTGATCCCCCGTGTGCAGCACGTTTATATATTGTTTTCCCAGTATGCCCTGCCCTGAAGCAGTTCACACCAAACCCCCACTCTGAATGACTTTGTTTACATCCCATCCATTGAATTATATGGAGAAAACTATGGAGAAACATTTAAAAATGGGTTCTTTAGTAAAGAAAACGGTTCTAAAACAGAACTAAGACCATTTTTGGATTGGGTATTGGATAATAATCCACAACTCTTAGGCTAGACACATACTTGCTGAGAGTAGAGACTGTAACTCCAACAAAAGCAGGATAGACACACAGTCTCTACTGTCCAGGGCAGGTGTTTTACTAGATTATGGAGCATTGCTGTGAGGATTTGATTGCATTCAGCAGCAAGTGTTAGTGAACTCAGGATGTTGGATGATCACCACCCCACCTCAAAATCTCAAATTATCCCAAAAGTAGTGGATGGAGCTCCATCATTCCAGAGAACACAGTTCCACTGCTCCACAGCTCAGTGCTGGGGGGGCTTTAGACCCCTCTAGACCATGCCTGACATTCGGCATGAGGTCAATTGGTTCATGTTTATCTGCTCTAGAGAGTTCTACTCTATTGGCAGTACTTCTGTACAGGGAATAGACAAGCTGTGTGTGCAATTGCACATCTGTGTCAACAATGGGTGCAAATTGCTACCTATGAACTTAAATAATAATGTATAAATGCTATAAAATCTCAAAAATATATAAAAATGAACATTGTTCATCGAGAACATGTTTTTAATGTGGGATCATGTTTACTCTAGAGTGGGGATTTTCCCAGTTAAAGGCCAGTGAGACGTGGGTCAGAGTCTTCACCGTCCAACCCAGAGAGCCGAGGCATGATAATGAGTTTAACTAGTGGGTTAGCAGCTGGGCTCAGAGGGCTTCTTGGAGCCGGTGCTGGCTTGCGACTGAGGAGATTAAAAGTGCCAGTAAAGAAACGGACACCGAGCACGGGCGGCCCAGGCTATTGACACATTTCAAGGGAAGCGATATATCAGCCGGAGAGAGCAGAGGCGTTTGGCTGCCTTACAAAAGCGAGGAGTTATGTTCATCATGTGAAGTCATCTCTGCGAAAGCCATTGTCACTGCCGTCGGGCCTTGATTTACGGCGCTGAAAATGCAGGTGTGTACCTGAAGAGTGCTGGGCCATGTCCTTCATGTAGAGCTGCAGACGACTTCTCAGCTTTTGTGATCCACCCTTGCCCTTGATACGTGGCCCCAGCGTCCCAGTCATATTGTTAAACAAGGACAGTTAGTGCACGGACGTGGGGTTGTGTGTGTGACTGCAGGCGTGTCCGTGCCCCGCAGTCCCTGGACGAGTGTCCAGTCACTAATTGGATCAGTTTGATTCAGTGGCGTCTCAATTCAGTACAATTTTAGGTACTATTAAACAAATGTGTCGTTTTCAGGAGCTGTGATTCATAGTGACCCAGTCTAAGATAATCTTAACATGCAAGAGGACACAAAAGGGTCTTTGAGTAATGCCAAGAAGCCATCACATTTCCCAGATAGTCTTGGATTTTTGGTCCAATTGTGGCCCAAATCTGAGTCAAAAGTGCCAAAAGTTGCCCAGATTTGGCCTACATGTGCTGTCTGGGGATCTCTTTGACAGAGGTTCTTTATGAAATCAGATGTGGTTCTTCCATTGCATTGCTCAAAGAACAGTTTTGTAGCAGCTCCATTGAAACCATCATCGCGTAACGTCCCTTTGGGACATTTTGCATATGGCATACGGTCACCACCAATATCTGGTTTATTGGATAACACAGCCCAGTTTCCCAGCACAGATCATTACATTGGTCTTTCAGCTCCGGTGTAAAAAGAACGACGCACACAATGGACCCCAAAATGTTTTGCCTGACCTAAAGTAGAAAGATAAAAAACGCATTTTTCTTTAAACCAGGGTCTCAAACCCTGGCCAGTGTCCAGAATGTGCTGGTGATTTCCATTGCTGAAACATCCCCTCTAAACCTGGGGGAATTCAAGTGTGAGCAGAGAAATGACCAAGTGCTGCATGGTTCCTCCACTGCTCTACTCATACGTACCTGGGTGCTCATGTAGTCCCAAGCGAACCTAGTAGGGATTAAACATGACGTGTAAACCTTGCAAACCTGAGCTCTGTTGGCCAGTGAGAATCATCACTTCAGGCCAGGGTTTCTCAACCTGTGGGCCGGGGGCCACCAGCTGGCCGTGAAGCACTCTCTAGTGGTCTGCAGGAACCATCCTCAGGGTGAGACAGGGGTCCATAGCAGGTCAGAAATAGAACTTTTAATCATAAACATTAATGAGTCGTATTGTGAAGCTGCCAGTTAAACATCACTATTGGTTCCTAACAGACTCCTAACAATCTTGACTTATACATTATTTATATTGTCTTAATATCATATCTTCTGCTCTATCTGGCTGGACATGCAGGAGAAATGAAGACCTCGGTTTAAGGGGGCCTGTCTTAAGATTGGAAGGTTGCTGGTTCCAATCCCTGAACTGTCAGGACATTGCTTTTGTTTATGTACTTAGCTGACACTCTTATCCAGAGGTACCTAATAAGAGTCTTACCCAGTGGCTCTTATTGGTGTAGTACAGCGTAGTTGCCCAGACTGGGAATCTAGCCCCAGTCTCCCACATGGTGTGGTAGCTGGCTGGTGGTATTATCTGTTGCAACACACTTAATTCCCCAACTTTACTCCCCAACTGCCGTCGGGGCACCGTGGATAGGACCATCCACCATTTCGGGCATGTGTGCTCACTGCCCCTAGTGTGTAAATTCACCAGCGTGTGTATGAGTGTGACACACTGTGTGTGGATGGGTTAAATCCGGAGGACAAATTTACATTTATGGCATTTGGCTCTTATTCAGACCGACTTACAAAAGTGCTTTGCTGTTCACTCGGAAGATATCCTTAACTGTGTGCTGCACAGTGGGTCTGTGTGCACCTTTGCCTTTTTAACCCTTATTTCTTGGTACTCTGAATGCAGAGCCTGATTAAATGTTGTCCCCTTTCTCTATTCACTCTTCTATTTCTAATCTCTCTCTCTCTCTCTGGACGTCTCTTGACAGACATGTCTTTAGTACAACTAGCGCTATAGCTTTACGACAGTGCCGGAGCTGTGAAAAACACGTCAGCCCTGGTAGTAAGAGGACAGCGGACCACGGTTGGTCCACTTCCACCGGCCGTTAAGCAGGACTATTAAAGAAAATGCCACTATTTATTGCTGATTTTCCACTGAGTCCAGTTTATTTGTTTATCTCTTTCATTATTGGTTGTAAATTAGTTTAGTCAATGACTTTCATGCAGCACAGCGTCATCAGCATTGAAAAAGGTTTTATATCAGGACCAGTCGTTGTCTTTGTCCTCACAGTTGTTTGTAATAGCTGCCTTAGTTCATATTCTGGAGATTAAAAATAGTCAGGAGACTAATCTGGGTGGTCCGAGGGTGGCCCACCAGTCAGCAGGTTGGCGACCTTATCCCTTGTGTTGTCTGACCGGTCAAAAATGACCCGGACCACATTTAATTACAGACAAAACCCCTTTAATGATCTTTTTTTCAACATGAAATTTGATAACTTTTCCCAAAGTGTCTGAAAATTGGACAAACAGCCGTTTAAATGTTAAATTTCCGAAGCTATAGACTTGCCATCTCTTCCTAAAATGTTAATGTTACACCTCTGCAGAAGCTTAAGCAGAAATGATAATAATACATCTCTACTTTAGTGTAGAAAAAAGAACAGAACAGCTGTGCTGTAAGAAGTGGTGCAAGAGAGGTGAAGAGAAAACTCTCATATTCATGAAGACGGACGTGTGTGAAGGCTGTAGATTTGGGGCGTTTAGCCCTCGATTAAGCTGTTTTATGTTAGGGGTTTAGTGAAGGCGGGTCATTTTTGACCCTTAGGACACTGGGGTGGACAGAACCCTGAGACAATACGAGGGTTGACAAGCCAGCGAACCGATATACGCTTGCTGTCTGGTACCAAAAAGCGAGTCGAGGAGTGTAGATACCATGTAGAAGATTAAACCCGAGCCAGTTCATTCTTCAGGAGCTCTTTGAGGTTGTAGCTTTCTCTTGGTTGTGGAGGGTCTCATGAAGACTGTCTGAGGTTCTAGGGTTTTCTATCGTGTTCTATCAGTTTGAGGGCGATGTGTTGATTGAGGACGCCAAGCCACTGAACTGGTGTCCAGAAAAGAGTGACTGTTTCACTTCCTCTAGAAGCCTTTCTACGTGCGCAGACACCCAGCCCTGCGAGATGTCTTAAAGCTTCTTCTGGCGCGTGCTGCGGGCCTTCCTCAGCCAGCCCACCTTCAGCAGGTCCCCGGCACTCTTAAGTCACTCTGACACAGGCCTTGTCTGTTTGCGGTGAGTACATTTCAGCCTCGTAGCTACGGCGGCTCTAATGTAGTCTTCAATTCAAATGACGCTTCAATTCAGCACTGAGGTCAACACGAAATGTCAGCCTTATCCTCCTGCCAAAGGCACAGCCGTGGTTGTCATAGTGATCATTACAATTTTTTTTTTTCCTTCTTTTTTGCAGTCATTCGTTGAGGGTCTACCGTTCATGTGGGGTTCGACGCCACACCTGGTTGTAGCCACACAAAGTGATAAAGGGGGTGCTTTGTTCAGTGTGTGTGTGTGTGTGTGTGGGGGGGGTGGGGGACAGGGACAGGGACGGAAATAACTCGCACATCCTCTTTCGGCATGGCATATTTTTTTTTGTCATATTCGGCACGGTGTCCACGTTATCTGGCCCGCGTGTCTCTTTCGCCTCTCTGAAAGCGAAGATGGGTATCGTCGTGACAGAGAGTGCCGGGGTTGAACAATGCGGCAGTAACCATCGGCTGCCCTGGCCACCGTTTAACATGGAGATTGGAAAAGAAATCAGCGTGCTGTCCTCCTGGACCTGCATGTAAATGAGAGGAGTCTCTCCCACTGTCTCTCCCTCTCTCTCTTTCTCCCTGTCCTTCTCTCCATAATGGCCGAGAAGAAGAGCCGCCTCCCCCGTTCCTGAGGATGGAACCGGGACCAATCCTGATTAGTGTCCCTGTTTTTGAGTGACAGGCTCGCGTCCAGGAAGGCACTGCCGCAGGCGCCGCTGCCAAGCTGCTGTCAAACCAATATCACTGTAAAAAAAAAAGCCATCTTTTTTCTCTCTCTCCTCTCTTTATTTTTTTTTTCTTTAACCCCCTTACCTCCTCCTCCATTTTCTCTCACGCACACCCCCTTTTTCTTCTCTTCTTTTTTTCCTGCTTCTCCACACCCCCCCCCCCTTCTCCCTCTCTGGGTGGCTGCAGCCTGGCTTGGCCGCGTCCCCTGCCTGTGTTAGTAGGACGGAGTGTGATTTACAGTAGCTGGAGAGTTTCCCTGGCCGCTTTAACCCGTCCGTGTGCACGCTGCCCCCCCCCACCAGCACCCCCGACCCCACACCCCCTTCCTTCGTCTGCCCGGGTAGGCGGCCATAGTGCTGTAGCAACTGCTTGTTGTGCCATTAGCGTCATAACACCTACTCCTGCCCACCCCTGCTTCCTGTCCCCATGCGAGGCACACTGCTACTTTTATCTCCTTGCTTCTTCTGCTTCTGCCAGGCTCTGGCTGAGAGCAGACCACACTGAGACCATCCCACCCCACCTCGCCTCCTTCTCCTTCCTTTGCCGTTTTCCCCTCTGTTTGGCTTTTCGAGCGATTCATCTGATCTAAAGGTCTAATCCGTTCCCCTCCTTTGTGAAAAATTGAGCTCTCCTCTCTCCCCGTGTCCATTTATTTATTATTGCCCGACTCTCGGCTTCTGATTACTTTCCGGAGCAGGCCTTTAACGTGATAATTAGCTTCTCGTGGCAGGACAGGGGATACGCACTTCTGCTGACTCCGTTATTTCAGCCTTCTTTGAAGGTAAATCTGAGATTATTAGTCCAGGCTGTTTTTTTCTCCGTGTCCTTTTTTTTTTTGTGAGCAGCCTCTAAAAATGGAAGAGCAGTGGAGATGAAGAGGGGGGGGCAGAAAATAAACGGCCGAGCGAGAAAGGGCGCCTCATCTGCGAAGAGGAATTTCAGAGGTCTCCGAGCCAAAGCCGTCTCATTCTCTTCCAAGAACACTTCTCCTTCCTGTTTCACCTCTGGCACGGAGCCCGCCGTGCCCGCAGACCGCCGAGGCCGTGCCGAAAATACACAGATGGTAATATGTAGTACACTTGAGTACGACATCGCCGCCATTATATATAGCAGGGGCCGTGCTGCGAGTGTGGTCTCACTCCAGCTCTGTGAAAGATGGGGCCGTTCGGCATGCCACGCCGGGCCTGCAGGAGAGGAGCTGTAGCGGAAATCAGGCTAGAGGGCCTGCGGGATGATCCCCGGCCGTTTTTAATGGCGTGACAAGCAGCGTACGTCTGCGTGGAGATTTGCAGCTTTGAGCGGAGCTCAAAACGCTGGGAAACTCATTAAACATACAGTGGGGCTGGATCATCTGCTCTGGTCCAGAAGCTCAAGGTTATTTGAATATTTGAAGCTCAGTGGGTTTTTGTTTTTGTTTGTTTGTTTGGTAAGTGTTTGTTAGCTCTCAGTGCATTTCAGGATATTATTCCAAGGAAATGATTAATGCTGCTTTTTTTCCCCTAAAGTCCTGAATGTGGGCCCAAACGCCTCGTTATCAAACTACATAGATATTACTGTCAGAGCAATTACTGAGTCATTTATCATAAATACTGAATCATTTATTGTAGATACTGAATCATTTATCATAGATACTGAGTCATTCATTGTAGATTACTGAATCATTTATCGTAGACATTGACACTTCGTAGATACTGAATCATTTACAGTAGATACTGAATCATTTATTGTAGATACTGAATCATTTATAGTATATACTGAATCATTTTATTGTAGATACGGAATCATTTATCATGAATACTGAATCAAATTTTATAGTACATACTGAATCATTTTATATAATGAATGCTAGATCATTTATTGTAAGATACTGAATCGTTTATAATAGATACTGAATCATTTTATAATAGATACTGAATCATTTATAATAGATACTGAATCATTTTATAATATATACTGAATCATTTATAGTAGATACTGAGATCATTTATCATAGATACTAGATCATTTATAGTACGCACTGAATCATTTTTATAATGAATGCGAGATCATTTTGCAGTAGATACTAAATCTTTTATAATAGATGCTGAATCATTTATCATAGATACTGGGTCATTCATTGTAGATACTGAATCATTTATCGTGAACGTTGTTACTTCAAAGTAGATACTGAATCATTTTATAATAGATACTGAATCATTTATTGGCAGAATACTAAATCTTTTATAATGAATGCTGAATCATTTTATAATAGATACTGAATCATTTATTGTGAATACTACATCTTTTATAATGAATACTGAATCCATTTTATAATAGATGCTGAATCATTTATTGTAGATGAATCATTTTTATAATATATACTGAATCATTTATTGTAGATACTGAATCATTTATCATAGATACTAATCATTTATAGTACATACTGAATCATTTTATAATAGATACTGAATCATTTATTGTATTTTCAATTGTTTTAGTTCAAAGACAATCGTGATTCAAATTATTACCTCATTTCATTTTAAGATGTTATTATTTTTCATTTATTAAAAGTCAAAACATAAGTTAGCCACCTTTTCCTTAGTGGACGTCAAAACAAACACAACCAGACACGTACTGAATCAAAGCAGCCAATATGGAATGTAAATCATTATGTAATTTTAACTTTAATGATGCCATCAGGGAACCACTTTGCATTCCTTAAGCCATTGGTTTTGGAACCCCCAGGTTCCAACCCAACATGCAGCTCATAGAGCAAAAATGTGGACCATCTGGGGGCCCTGTGGACCAATTTTTCCTAAAAAAGCTTTAAATCAGGGGTCACCAGTCTTACCCACAATGAGCCAGTGTGGCTGCAGGATTTCAGTCCAACCAGGCTGGATCACACACGATCAACCATGAGGAACACTGTGTAGTAACGCTTGAAGCCACTACAGCCCATTTTGGAGAAGACTGCTGCAGGACTTGGATGGTTCTTCAAAGAACCGTCGTTGACGTGTGAGAGTGAGGAACCTTTTCAGAGTTTAATAAACTTCACTTTACTTAATCCCACTTAACCTTTACATCACACACAGGTTCTTTACACTTTTAAAAGCCTCTTCAGACTCAAATATCTCTTCTTCAGGTATTTCTGTGGGACCCAAAGTGGTTCTTCTGTGGCGTCGCTCAAAGAATCCTTTGTGGCACCTTTTTTAAGAGTGTCGGACGAATGTTATCCTGAACTGGACTCACATGTTGCCTGTTAGGTCTGGGTATCATTTCAAAGCTTTTGCGAACTGATTCCAAGCTGAAAGCGAGTGTGGCTTAAACCAGAGTCTGAGG
The DNA here is from genome assembly GCA_034509495.1 of Acestrorhynchus altus. Lineage (NCBI taxonomy): Eukaryota > Metazoa > Chordata > Actinopteri > Characiformes > Acestrorhynchidae > Acestrorhynchus > Acestrorhynchus altus. The sequence continues at coordinate 35,784,800 of CM067506.1, read as the reverse complement.
TTCTGGAAGTATTATCTTCCTCGAACAGACAAGATTCCGAATTTTCCGCAGAAATCCATTCACTGAATTTTGTGTCCAAGTGTGTATAAGGCAGCTAGTCTAAAGGTCTGGACCGTATGGTGTCTGTTGCATTCATCGCATCTCTACTTGCACTCAAACGGACTGTTTTGTTGTTCCTCAACACTTTTCCTCGTCACTCTGGACCGATCTGAGAGCTCCCCAATTAACGGATTGGCCGCCCTCCTGTGGAGCTCTGTTAGTCACTTGAGACAGCGTGCGGCCGGTGGCCCCATGTCCTTCTCGCCATATTGTGGGCCGTGCAGTAATAAGGCAGCGCTGACCAGCAGGCAGACTCATTAGCATAGCCCGCGGCCGTGGCAACCTCCGCCAGAGCCCAGCCAGACACTTAATTACTGCCACCAACCACCTCACATCTTTCTTCATTCAGAGCCCCCCACCCCATCCGGAGAGTCAATCCAAACTGTTCCAATATACCACAACTTCGGCTGGTTCATCGCACACCCCCCGCTGCCCAGTAGTGACCACTAGTTCTTCTGTATCAGCTAAAGCCTTGGATGCACCACCACTTTTAAAGGCTTAGCCGATTATAGACTGGGTATCTCACACTTCCTGATGTTTATAGCGAATGAACACTAAACGACTAATTATTATACACAACAAGAACCGAACACGGCCCAAAACATGCCTCATCTGACCTTGAGGACAGCTCGCTGCGGTCAATGTTTATGCGGCCATTTGCATGAAACCCAAAAATCACCTTTAAGGCCCCATTCACATATCATATCAAACTACAAGACCCTTACCCTATCTAACCAGGGTCTCGTCATTGTGTGATGAACCCTCAGCGAGTAATTCAGCTCGGAAAACAAATAAAAGCTGATGCTCAACCTGCATACAGACTCTGACTGATCAGAGAGAGGGGGCGGGGCTGATGCTCGACCTGCATACAGACACTGACTGATCAGAGAGAGGGGGCGGGGCTGATGCTCGACCTGCATACAGACTCTGACTGATCAGAGAGAGGGGGCGGGGCTGATGCTCGACCTGCATACAGACTCTGACTGATCAGAGAGAGGGGGCGGGGCTGATGATCAACCTGCATACAGACTCTGACTGATCAGAGAGAGGGAAAGTATGTTTCAGAAGCTGTTCTGTTTGAGACAGACACTTGCTTTGTACAATGTTTCATTCCACCTTAAATGGTGCTGCTGTTTTGGACATGTACCAGAATGAAGGTGCTGCAGCATTTAAGGTGGAGCAGAAAACTCAAGATTGAGTTGCTGATCGGTATACACTGCTAGATCAAACATGTTTGATATGCTCCCACTGCTCGGACGGGCGATTGAGAGGCCGAAAATCGGTGTCTGCACCCCTCTCACACAACTCGATTCTCTCTCCAGCTATCGACTCCGACTGACAAAAAAACCTGCAGACTTGAGCCAACCAGCCTAGACTTGGCCAGACTGAGAATCAGGATAAAAAGCTGGGCACAAGCCATCCTGACCTCACTATGCAATCAAATCCAAACAGCAATGCTCCATAATCTAGTAGACAGTAGAAAGCCCTGAACAGTAGAGACCAGGATAAACTAAAACCCTTGATTTCAGAAGACAAAGGGAACGAGCAGGTGTCCGAATACTTTAGTCCAAATAGTGTACAGTTGGTTGGTGAGTTATGGCAGATGTGTTGAGGCTTGGTTAATAAGAAGTGTATTGCTGAGTGGACGCTCATATTTCTGATCAAGTTAATACCACTGGACCTTCGCCTCTCTGCGATGGCCACTTTCTTGTTGGCCCTGGTGGAATATTGATGACTGCACCCTAGTTTAATCGACTAATGCCTTCCTTCCACGCTGCTGAAGCAGTCTGCCCTCTGCTAGCCATCTCCCCACCCCCACCTCCTGCCCTTTCTGTGACCTCTGGGGTCAGCAAGGCCGATTTTTATGGCCCACTGAGTGGCAGAATAGCGCAGTATGTTGGTAGGCAACCTCACGCAAGTCATGTGGCCATGGCCTCGGGAGGAAAGCCTGCGTCTGCTCCTTCGTGCTCTGAGAGAGAGAGAGAGAGAGAGAGAGAGAGAGAGAGAGAGATTGCACTCGGCTGTACGGTCGGTGTAGGCGAGAGCTTAAAGGACTCACGTTTTGCATCTATCTTTTCTTAAACTCACACTTCCTCTGGGTGTGTTTGTGCATCCAAAGCAACCATCAAACCACCTTCCAAAACCTGTGCTCTGTACTTTCGAACCCAACTCTGTTTTCCACCGTGCCTTCAAGACTGATCAGTTTGCTCACTAGGGGGTCGGGCCCTGATCTCCGTAAAGCAGCTTTGTGATGGCATCCTTAGTTTTAAGCACCGTATAAAAATAAACCTGAACTTGACCTTGAGCTTGAACTCTGTGGCTGCCGGTTTTAGTGCATACGAAAAGTAGATCATTCAAAATTCTAAAGGTAAACTCGTTCATTACCTTTAAACTGACCTTGTTTAAGCCTTTTTCATTTATACCACCTGATTAGGAGGTTCTAGGTCCCTGTTGGACCTGTAACCTGAATATAAGACGAGGTAGGTCATGGAGGTACAGGTTCCGTACGCTATCCTGCAGCACATTTACCCACAGATGTTGCAGCTGGGCTTGTAGATCCTGCACACTCATAGGCAGTAAAGCTGGAGTCCCATTGGCTAAAAATCTCGCGACCACACTGCATCTCTCAGTCCAGTGACGTCTGTCAGCTTGGCAGAATGTCTTGGAGTGTGTCGTCGAGGCATGTCTGTCATTCAACGATCTCTGACCAAGAGGTACACTACACAAAAGTAGCCCAGTGTCTAATCAGACCACACCAGTAATCATTTACATGTCACCCTAAGACGTTTGGACATGTCAGAATTGTTCACATTGGTTGTGAATGAAAGACCACATGATTAAAGTTGTTTTCTACCTGTGTGAGACACGCTTTACGGAAGGTTTTGGCATAGAAGGCATTTTTGAATACCGGGAATTCTTGGTGGCGGGGTATGTGCCGGCGTTGTAAGGCAAATAGTTCCCAAAGAAACTTTGCTGCTATTCTGCGTCTAAATATAGGGCACTCCTTTTTATTTTTTTATTATTCTATTTCTTTTTTTATTTATTGTTATTCATTGATAGTAGCAGCCATAGCAGCCACACCATCTTTACCGTGTTTCGCCGTTTTCCAAGTGTGTTTCGGAAGTGATGAGGTCACTGCGAGTGTGTTTTCCTCTCTTGTCTTCAGTATGTTACCAAATTTCATAAAAATTCATTGCCCTGCTTCATACAAATCTACGGGGTTCTGTCATGTTCTGAATTCAGCGGATAAAGCTGGACTTTTCAATGCTGTCGGTGGACTATTCAACGGGATTCCCACGCTATACAACCTTTTTTATGGGCAGGACATGACTGAAGTGTCCCTGAGCAAGGCACTTAACTCCCCGGGTGCTGTGGACAGGGCTGCCCACCACTCCGGGCATGTGTGCTCACTGTCTCCTAGCGTGTGAATTTAGTGTGTGTCTATGAGCACCTTCACCTTTATTCCACATATCTGTCCATTTTCTCTGCATCGCAGAAATCATAGAGCCCTTGGAGTCGTGGGTTCATCAGTGTGGTAGACTTCGACTCTGTTTACACCTGGTCTCTTTGTGTTCCAGTGTCTGGATTGTATCTTGATAAGACTTGAACCAGGTTACACTTCAGTCTCCGGTTTGTCAGACTAAGTTACTAACGATAGTTTCTGCCCTGAAGTTCCCATTTTTAACAGGCTGCCTGCAGGGCATTCCCCTTTGAAGTTGAATCAACGTTGTTTTAGTGTTGCTTGAGTGTTTTTTCAGTGTTATTGTCGACGTTATGACATTAATTCTGAAGTGCTTCGTTAACTTTTCCAGAACCTTTTAACATGAAATATTGTTTTCGGTGTTGAAGCAACAACTGATTATTCCAAACACATTTCACTGTTAAAGGTTGGCGATGTGCCAGCTGGGTAGGGGGAGGCAACAGCTTTGGCACTCCATGCTGAGGGCAAAACAACTGTTTTTACTGCCCGGGGAAGAGTTTGGGTTGTACTAGGAGGGTTGTTGGTTCTACCAGGAGTGTTGGTTGTATTGGGATTAGTTTGGGTTGTACAGGGAGAACTTCAAGTTGTACTAGAAGGACTTTGGGCTGTCTTGGGAGGAGGTGTGGAATGCATCTTGGACAGACGGATGTGCCGATACTACCATAACCTGGCTCAAATGTATCTCAGACCACCTGAAGTGGTTTGAGTGATGGGATTCGGGGGCAGCCATGGTTGCTGCCCATTGCTGCCAGAGTCTCATGCCTGGGGTGGGAGTCATTCTTAAGCATGGATGCCAGCTTGGCTACCATCCTTCTGTCACCCAGCACCTGCACCGGGTGTAAGGGGCTTCCCAGGACAGAACTGACCCTCTTCCTGTTTGCTGTCGAAATACTGCTGCCCCAGCAGGCCACCCCATAAAAGATGGCAGATGCCACCATTGTGTCAAAGAAGAATACACTGGCATTACTCTCCAGCTGACATGTTTACTCTGTTGTGACTGGAGCGGTTGTGGGTTTGATTCCAGCTGACGGCTGTTGCCACTGTACTGTACAGCGAGACACTTAACCCCCTAGTCGCTCCAGGAGAGTGCTCTGGTCCATGCCGTTGCTGAGGCCCGAGTGGCCGCTGGGCGAAAGCGTCAGCTGAAGCGCTGGATGGTGTGAGGTCACGGCGAGTGCGGCAGCAGCGGTCAGCACGGGGATAGCCGACAGCTTGGTCTGTCTCTCTGAGTGAGAGGGAAGTATATCTGGGCTGCAGCGCTTCCTCCAGCGGTTTGTCTGGACGCTAAATGGCCTGTCTGATGACCACACGGCCATCTCGGCGCTTGTCTTAGTTGGTCAGGCTTGGCTGCTTAATGATGGGTGGCTGGTGGAGATGCTGACCAGTAGGGGTCAAAAACTACAGCAGAGAAAGCAGCGTGTGACTCTCTGACCGTCTGACTGGAGCACTGTGAGTGTTAGTGTCTGGGGAGAGAGGCCGGCTGAGAGAGCTCGCATGTGTTTGAGAGCGAGAGAGATTAGGAGAGTGTGAGAGAGAGATTAAGAGAGACAGACATACAGAATGAATGAGGACTGGAGAGAGAGAGCGAGAGGGAGAGAGAGAGAGAGAGGGAGAGAGAGAGAGAGGGGTAGAGGCAGGGGGTTGTTTCAGACAAAGCCATGCGGAACTGGAGCCCGAGCCGTGACCTTGGGAAATGTCAGGCCGCCCACAGAGTGGCCTGCCTGTACACCGCCACGGAGAGAGAGTGAGAGCGAGAGAGCGAGAGAGAGAGAGAGAGAGAGAGAGAGCGCAGGCAGTGGGGTGTAGCAGTGCCTAACTTAGCTTTAGGTTAACAGAGAGTGCTGCAGTTCAGGTCGAGTGTGTGTATGTGTGTGTGTTCCTGCCTCCAAGACCTTGGGTCAGCAATCCAGCCATTTCTCTCTAACCACATTATGACCATTAGTGCCCGTCCGCCCCGCTGTCACATGGAAATGGGTCACGCACGGCAGAACTTCAGCGCCGCTCAGATGATCCCGAGCTCAGTGCAGCTCATCAAGTTCTGCAGATACACTTGTGCACACACACACACGTGCACACACACACACAGACACACACACACACACACACACACACACACACACACACACACACACAAACACACACTCCTATCTCCTCCCCCTCTGTTAATGATGAGTTGTGGGAAGTATGGAGGAAAGCTGTGTTTGTGTACACACTCATACGCTCTCTTTAAACCCGAAAGGCCCGGATGAAGACCCAGTTCCTCACCTTTACGTAATATAAGTTGCGTATTGGTCTTATAGTAATTAAGGAGTGAATCATAGCAGATACTGAATAATTCATAGTGGATACTAAAAATAATATACTGGATATCCAATGATTCATAGAATATATGGAATAATTCATAATGGATGTTTGAGGATACATAGTGGATACTGAAAAATTCATAGTAGATACTGAATAACTCATAGTGGATTCTACATAATTCATAGTGGATTCTACATAATTCATAGTGGATTCTGGACAATTCATAGTGGATGCTGAATAATTCATAGTGGATGCCTAATAATTCGTAGTCAATACTGAATCATTCATATTGGATGTTAATTACTTCATAGTGGATACTGAATAATTCATAGTAGATAATGAATAACTCATAGAGGACATGATTCAAAACAGATACTAAATAATCCATAGTGGATACAGAGTAATTCATATTCAATGTATATTGAGTAATTCATATGGAATTCCAAAACGTTCATAGCACACAAGGTTGCGCATACTGGTTATCTCACTGGATCAGGTTGATCATGCTAGTAGACCAGCTAAACCATTCAGTTCTAAAAAATATCATATGCTCGTTAAGATTAAAGGATCTGAGGATCGCAGGTTCAAATCCTGGGTTATGCTGCTTGCCATCGCCAGCCTGCTCTCTCTCTGGGTGGGTAGATGACCCTCTCTCCCAACATCATGCTCAGTGTGATGCTGGTCGGCACAGGCATCTGTCAGCCATTGTATCAGAGCTGGCGACTGGGAGCTTTCCTCCGAGCACATTGGCTGCCCAGCAATGGTACGAAACGGTGAGAGTTTCAAAAAGAGGTTTGCTTGGCTTGATGTTGGTGAAGGCATGTTGTTGTCCTCACGCTCCTAGTGTCAGAAACACCCTAGGTGATAGGGGAGAGTGCTAGTGGGGTTGGGGTTTTGGCAGCTCTACTGAATCTCTACTGAAGTCCTAACAGCATATAGAGTGTAATCACCACCTGTGTGCTGTAGCTCAGGGATGGTCTGATGACAATCCATTGCGGTGAATCCAGTCCAGTCCGTAGGGACCCTCAAACAGTGCAGATACTTGTTTTTACCTCTTCATGCCTGACTCTAGTTCTCAACTGCTCAGATCTGGTGTGGAAGCAGGGATGTGTTTCGTAGTTGGGCTGGGAAAACCCTGCGCAATGGGACATACGGCTGGAAGTTTGTTTACACATAAAACAACCCCCCGTGTATGACGTCTTGTTTCTGAAGCGGACCCCACGCTGGTGAGTGCTGATGTCGTGTGTGGCGTCTGTGCCATTACTGGGATGTGTGGCTGGGCCAAAGTTGCGGCAGCCCCCTACAAACCGCCCCCAGTCAGTGGCGCTGGCCAGATGTGTGTTGACTGTAATGATCCCGGTGGGTCGCCGGGGCGGCGTTGCCTGGCAACGGCCTCGCCGTTCTCCTGTAAACAGAGAGGAACTCACTAGGCTTATGTCGGGGTCGTGAGGTGAGGCAGGCCGTGATGCGCACAAGCGACAGCGAATGAGAGAGCGCTCAAATGAATTTTTTTCTTTCTTTTACAGATCATATTCCAGTGTCAAAGGTCCGGTGCCCTTTTCTCCTGCCACAATGTCTTATTATCTCTCTCCCCCCGCAGAGGTGATACCGTTTGAAATTGGTTAAGTTAACCGCACCGCGAGAAAAAAAAGAAAAAAGCCTGTTAGAAGTGGTGGAGAAAAAAAGAAAAAAAAAACAACTGGCTGATAAGTTTTGACATCTTTCACGTCCAGGCCTCTCGCGCTGTTGTGTTTTCTTGACATGTTCTTGCGGAGGGTTTGTTAATATGTATCAGGAATATTCACTTCCTTTGTTCGCCCTTGTCTGGCAAGCTGTAATGTTTTGCTTATGAATATTGATACATGAAGTGTATATTAATGACCCTTGGTGACCTTAACCCTATCCTTATTGGCTCCCTGGTGGTATCCGCAGCCTCATGAATATTAATTCGGTTCTGTAACCTCCATTACCCTAATCTTTGCTGTCTAGCCTCCCTGAAGGGCCCGTCGCCATGGTAACCCTTTTACTAGGCTCTTTTAGACCCTGGGAAGAAAAAATGGTTAAAAAAAAAAAAAAAAAAAAAAGGGAATGAGAAGCGAGTTATTCTCTCATTGCCAGTGCCGCGGTTATGAAGGGAAACCTCAGATTTTCAGCAGGGCCAGTGCTATTGTTTGTCGGACGCCTTTTTGCAGTTTTGTGCTTACAGTGTTCAGTTTTGGCCCCGGTGAGAGAGAGAGCGTCAGCCGGAAAAGGTCAAATAACTGCCTCAAAAGGGGAAAAAATGCCGCATTTCATCCGTTTTGTTTTTCTTTTGAGAATTTCGTGGAAGTATTTAAGCCAAATCAGGCATAAACAGTACAGGTCTGCCCTGTGTGCAAGCAGTTTAAAGGGTTTGTTAGAAGTTATTAAAGAGATAGTCGAGATAAAATGCACTAAAGTGGACAGTATCGCTTATCTCACTATAGTTTCTGGTGTTCCACAGTAAGCGTGTTCATTTTGCATGTGTCTGTTTAGGAGTCTGGTGTTGTGATGTTGTCCACATCACACTCGGTTCTGGCTCTGCTGCTGTTGGTCATGGTTCCCTGCTATGTGACATTCTGGGATTTGTTACGCTCATGTTTATAGTATATTTTGGTTTGGGGAAGAAAGTCTGATCCCGATCCAGAATAGGTGTCTCTCTGGAGCTGACTTCCAAGGGAGTGTCTGCATAAGTCAGTGGTTGAGGTGTAAACAGTCATTCAGAGTGGACGTGGTGTGAACATGCTCAGGGTAGAGAAAGTGTAGGCTCTGGTGTGTAGATTGTGGTGTGTAGGCTCTTTGGATTTCAGACACGCAAGTCTGTGAAATGCGCCCTCTTTTTGGGGATTGGGAACCAGCCTTGTGACTGGAAGGTTGCCAGTTCAATTCCCCGAACGGGCAGGACATAACTGAAATGCACTTGAGCAAGGCATTTATCTCCGTGCCGTGGATAGTGCTGTCCACCACTCCGGGCATGTGCGCTCACTGTGTGTGAATTCACTAGTGTGTGTGTGTGTGTGTGTGTGTGTGTAAATGTACATCTAGTCCCTGTACCTGTACAGAAGTATTACCAATAGAGTCGAACTCTCTGGAGCAGGTAAACAAGCATGAACCTAATGGCCCCATGTCTGATGCAGGCGTGGGGTAGAGGGGTATAAAGAGGTTGGAAATGAGGTGGGGTGGAGTGTTGATCATCCAGCATCCTGACCTCACTAATGCTGTTGTCACCGAATGCAATCAAATCCTCATAACAATGTTCCTCCATTAAAAGCAGGATAAAATCTTTAATACTCTTGATTTCAGAAGAAATGGTGAATGAGCAGGTGTCCCAATACTTTGGTCCGTAGCAGATGTTGAGTTTTGGTCACTGTAACTCACAACTTTATGTCAAAATGACATTGATATGTGATATTTGGAAGGCTTTTGGTCACTTAACATCACAACAAAATATCAGTTGTCATCAGGATGTAAAATTGACGTTGACGTCCTCCTGACATTTCCGTCACCTGACACCACGACCTACATTCCACCAGAGAACGACTTGGTGGCTATCTTAACCATTTAATTATGCATGTTTTTTTAAAACATAAAAACATTTGAACTTCAAGGACATGATGAAGCTGTTTCTGTACTGGATGTGTCTTTGTGTGTTCATGTTTGTAATTCCACGCTGTTTTTGGTCTTGTTGCAGATGTGGACCCGGTGGAGGAGGGGGCAGCAGCGGTTGGCTCCGGGGAGGAAGACGGCTGGTTCGGAAATGCCAGCGATAGCCCATCCGAGTCATCCTACGGGGATGTGCAGGATGAGCCAAGGGTGTCCCCGCAGGACGGGACAACACGGACTGAGCCTGACACATCGACCGAGGGCCCTGTTGGCTGTCCTACACCTGTGCAGCAACGGGCCTCCTTGGAGATGCTGGGGCTGGATGCCCGGCTACTGACGGCCCAGGACACATTGTCGTCTGTGGTCTCATCACTCTATGGTGACTCGGCCCAGGGCAACCTGGGGAAACCCCTTAGCAGCAACCTTCGGAGACTGCTGGAGGCAGGGTCAATGAAGCTAGAAGGAGGGGAGCTGGTAGGCGTGCGAGGGGCAGGACGGGGGACAGAGTCTCCGCCAATGGGCTTAGCTTTGTCTCCATCGTCCCACCATGCTCAGCAGCTCAGTGCACTTGCTCGCAGATTAGCCAACAGCAACAACAACAGCGGCAACTCCACCACTTCATCACCTGCGTCTGTGGCAACGGTTAAGCAAGAGCCTAGTGACCCGTTTGGACCTACTGAGGCTGCTGGTTCAGGCAGCACTGGGTTCGTGTGGATTGGACAAATGGCGGACAAATGGCCTCCGGCAGCTAGCAGCAGTAGCCTGTCACCTGACTCGGCCATCCAGAAACTTAAAGCGGCTGCTAACGCTGTCCTCCAGGACAAAAGTGCTGTGGCTTCATCCACTTCTGCCTCTTCGTCCTCATCCTCGTCCTCGTCCTCTTCGGTCAGTTCTGTCCCAGCCCTGGGCAGTCGGCAAGACGACGCCATGCGCTTCGATGCCTTTGCGTCACCCTTTTCCTCCCAGTCGGCCAGTTCCACACTTGCTGCCCTGTCTAAGAAAGTGTCGGAGCGCAGCCAGCAGCAACAACAACAGCAGCAGCAGCAACAGCAGCAGGCCACAGCCCCAGACCACCAGCCCTCGGCCGCCTCCTTTCTGTCGCTTGTCTCCATGACCTCGTCTGCCGCCCTGCTAAAAGAGGTGGCAGCACGGGCAGCTGGGAACATGCTGGCCGATAAAAAGGAGCCGCCGCCACCGCCACTGGGGCTGGCTGCCTCTGAGGACATCAAGCCCCTGCTGGACAGGAACCAGAAGGCCCCCACTCCCACCCAGACTCTGGACCTTCTGCTGCCCACCACCCCCAAGGGAAGGGCCAAGCCCAGCAGTCAAGCAGGTAACAGCTTGCTCTCCATGGCTCATGCATGTAAACACTTACTTGCTTCTTTTATTTGTCAGTTTGTGTTGCGCGGTGCATTTCAGGAGGGGAACTAGACACACAGCCGACTGTTCTGACCAGTTAAGCGTAGTGAAGGCCTGACTGGGCATTAAATACTAATTATTAAAAATATTATGAATATTTTTTTTTACAAATGAATGAAGTAAAATGGAACATTTAACACTGTAGAACAAATATTATGATAAATATGCTTTTACATGTGCTGGTCTTGCTATGAAGGATACATGAACCATAGTCCACTTCCCTGTGTTTAGAAATAAATAAATAAACAAACAAACAAACAAACGAGTGAGTGACTCAGTAGGTCAGTCAGTCAGTCAGTCAGTCAGTCTGCTTTCAGATGAAAAAACCCACTAGGATTGTATATAGCTGTCCTTATAAAGAGCTGGACGATAAGGACCAAAAATCATCCCGATATATTTTAGCTGAGATGCAATATTTGATATGAAATATGAGGTGAAAAATACAATGTGAATATATTAGGATGTCCAGGGAAAATCCTTTATCTCTGTAACTATATTGAAACGTACAAAAATTTGATCTTTATTCAACGTTAGTGGGAGTGGAGGGCAGCAGAGTAGGAGGAGCTGCTGAGGGCTGGGGGCGGAGCAGAGCGAGGGAGCAGAAACACGGTTTCTACAAGATTAAAACAGACCTTTATTTATAAACTTTTTATCCATATCCATATCCATTTTAAGCTCTGTGTTATATCCCGATATAGATATAAATATCGATATATCGCTCAGCCTGTATCCCACTCTGTTTACATCCTGATTTAGATATAAATATCGATATATCACTCAGCCCGTATCCCACTCTGTTTATATCCAGATATAGATATAAATATCGATATATCACTCAGCCCGTATCCCGCTCTGTTTATATCCCAATATAGATATAGATATTGATATATCACTCAGCCCGTATCCCGCTCTGTTTATATCCCAATATAGATATAGATATTGATATATCGCTCAGCCCGTATCCCGCTCTGTTTATATCCCGATATAGATATAAATATCGATATATCGCCTCAGCCTATATCCCAGTGCAAGGTATTTTAGCTGCAGGAGGGGGACCTACTTTAGGTGGGTGGTTTTAAAGTTATGGCTGATCACTCACATATCAGACTCATAGTAGTTTAGATTTTTAAGGGAAGTGTAAGCCTGACATTCAGGGTTCAGATTGCAATTTTCAGACTAAAAATAAATACACTATACCATCAAAAATTCTGACCATCCTATTCATATGGGCTTGTTGAACATCTTCTTTTATCTTCTTAATGTAGACCCTCACCCACCATTGGAGAGGTCAGGCACAGTTGGATTAGAAGTCCTAGCTCAAATTGTACGTTCCTGTTCATCCCAAAGGTGTTCATTGGGGTCGAGGTCAGGGCTCTGTGCAGGCCACTGGAGTTGCTCCACAGCAAACTCATCAAATCATGTCTTTATGGACCTCGCTTTGTGTCCAGGGTCACAGACTTACTGGAACCACACAGGGCCTTCTCCAGCTCACCTGCTGGGAGCATATATTGATGTAACATGTCATTGTATGCTGATCCCAAACCCTGAAAGCAGCCCAAAGTGCATCATAGGCAGTCCAGTAGGCAGTGTTCTCCTGGCATCCACCAAACCCAGGAGAATCATCTATCAGACTGATATGTGACAGAATGTGATTCATTACTCCAGGGAACATATATTCCAATGCCCCAGAGTGTAGTGGCAGTGTGTTTTACACCCCTCCAGCTGACACACATAGTGATCTTAGGCATGTTTACAGTTGAAAACCATATTTTCAGGCTCCTAATGCTCCGTTCCTGTACTGTTGTTGCTTGCAGATGCAATTTGGAAATTTGTAGTGATATAAAGCAGGATAGACTGTTTATTTACATGCTATGAGCTTCAGCAGGGTGGATTACCACCTTAAGGCTGAGCTGTTGTGGCTCCTAGACTCTCCCATTTCACAACAATAGCACTTACAGTTGACCAGGGCAGGCCTAGCAGGATAGACGTCTGGCAAAAACGGCACCCTATGACATTCTCTGAGCTATTCAGTTGGACCAGTTTATTTCCAGTGTTTGTCTATAGAAACTGGAGGGCTTTGGGCTTGATTTTATTCAGCTCAGCAGTTATCAGCAGTGTTCACATACCATCTGATTGTGTACTGTAGGTAACAGGCTCCATTAAAGTTACTGGGTCCTACATATTTTCTTTAATTTAATTTTTAAAATCTCTTGGAGCTGGTCTTTCGAAAGTTTTGCGGCTCCGGTATTTAAATTTAGATTTTGTTTTTCGTGTGAAAATGATTTTTAATGATAACGTGCCTTCTTATCACAGCCACACATGTTCACACACTGAATCACATCGTACAATATATGTTGTCATACTGCAAAGGGAAATTACAGTCTGACGCATAGAATTGGAGTCAATCAATGTGTCTCATAAAAGCTATTTTTAACTCTCATTTAAACCTGACCCTGACCAGTGTCCAAAGCAATGGTATGTACATGGCTATAGTATATAATGAATGGACCAATAGAAATCCACTTTTACACTGACAGTTAAGACGTTCTTCTCCTTCTCATCTAAAGGTTATATTTTGGAGGTTCGTTCTGTCCCAGACCTAGTTGGGCCAAATCTGGGCACTTTTGGCCATTTTTCCTAAAATGTGATGAGAGAGAGAGAGTTTATCCTGTTTTTATTGGAGTATTGGCAAGGAAATGCTTTCCAGTCGATTGCAGTCCATTGCTGTGTGGATTTGATGGCATTGTAAAGTGAGGATGTTGTCCCAAAAGTATTGGATGGAGCACAATCATCCCAGAAAACACCAATCCACAGGTTCGTGTTTATCTGCTTCAGAGTCCTATTCTATTGGCGTTACGTCTCTACAGAGACTAGACAACGTGTGTGTGCATTTGCACCTCTCTGTCAGCAATGGGTGCAACTTAAAGTAGGGGAAGGGGTTCATTAGAAGGGGTGTCCACACAAACTTGGATATATAGTGTCCTATATATGGAGTATATTGGACATGTAGTGTATTACACAGCGTGTCTGTGAACAGTCCCTTTGTGGATGTTATACTGTGTTTGGGTCTCTGTTTGAGTGACCTACACAGTGTCCAGCTACAAAACTGATCTACAGCCATGAAGCGTATTGTAAGTAATTATACTATAACTGTAACTGTACCTGAGGCTGTGGACTGGCCAGGAGGGAAGAGTGAGTGTAAGTTGAAGTGGCTGTGGCAGCAGGGTCACACATTGGGGTGTGTGTGTATGTGTGTGTGTGTGTGCGCGCGCTTGAGGTTGGCTGTGGACTCTGGGAAAGGTCTGTTAGCTCGGTGGGGGTTTGCTGGAATCGCCGGCACGTTCCCAGACCGGTTCCTCTCCCTCTCGGATGTGACGGCTGCCAAGCGGAGGCCGGCAGTGTTTGTGTGTGTGTGTGCGCAAAGAGCTTGCACACACACACACACACAGGACGAGTGAACGCTCCGAGTCCATCTCAGCAGATTCCCCCGGAATTTAGGTCAGGCTCTTCAGAAGCAGCGCAGCCATCACAGTTTCCACTCCACACCAGGCCAGCCTACAGCAACCCATGACCCGGCCAGCCTGGAGCTCGTCCTACGAAGGACAGACCCCAACTTCAGCGCCACTTTATTAAGTTCTATTACGGTGCTAAGGAGGTCTGTTCTTCTAAACCTTTATACTGGCCTTTAGAGCACTTATATCAAAGCCAAATTGTGCAAGTGTCTGCAGCCAATAAAAACAGTGGTTGTACTGTCTGCTGCAAGCATCCTGACCAATCACAGACACAAATGAGTGTTTTTCAAAGTTCCCACCCACTGTCTGGGACTCCCACTATCACATGAGGCTACCAGTGCTGGAAGGGTGGAATCTAGTGTGTGCTTCTTCCCATTTTTTGTTCACTGTGCTCTTAATACACTGACCAACCATATCATTATGACCACTACTTTGTTTCAACATTCCCTGTCCATCCTATCAGCTCCTCTGACCACACAGGAGCACTTTGTGGTTCTATAATTCCAGACTGTAGTTCATCTGTTTCTCTGCAGACTTTATTCTCCTCCTTTCACCCTGATCTTCAATGATCAGGACCCCACAGGACCACCACAGAGCAGCTATTATGTGGGTGGTGGGTCATTCTCAGCACTGCAGTCACACTGACATGGTGGTGGTGTGTTAGTGTGTGTTGCTGGTACGTGTGGATCAGACACAGCAGTGCTGCTGGAGGGTTTAAACCCCTCAGTGTCACTGCTGGACTGAGAACAGTCCACCAACCAGAAATGTCCAGCCAACAGCGTCGTCGTCTCTCTTTTTATCTCATTTTTTTATATTTTATTGTATGTTTTAGGGGTGTAATGACTATTTGACTCATCCACCAAATGAGTCGGCAGCTAATTTAGAAGTTGATTAGATGGTGGCGTCCTCACGTGTGTTTCTAGGCTCCGTTCGGGACACACGTGAACTTGATCAATGTGGAATAGAGTTTAACACGAGAGAAGCAAGCTGTCCATGCAGCCACACAGACACG
The DNA here is from genome assembly GCA_034509495.1 of Acestrorhynchus altus. Taxonomy (NCBI): domain Eukaryota; kingdom Metazoa; phylum Chordata; class Actinopteri; order Characiformes; family Acestrorhynchidae; genus Acestrorhynchus; species Acestrorhynchus altus. Next base: position 35,769,352 of record CM067506.1, on the reverse strand, counting down.
TCACAAACAGATGGTGTCAAAATATAAAAGTTATTCATACAAATGTTGCATTTACACAAATAAACATTGTAGTGATCCAGTGTATCGGTGTGATCCGGTCATTTCCTTCAAACGATGTGATTGATCAAATCTCACACCCTGCACATATTTACAGTTATATTTTGGTTGAATTGCAGAAATGTAACAATGAAATGTACCTCACTACCCTGTAAAATGGGGCGACCGCTTGAGTTGAAGTGCCCGGTTAGGGTAAACCGAAATGGATGCCGAAAGGAAGGAAGGAAGGAAGGAAGGAAGGAAGGAAGGAAGAAAGAAAGAAAGAAAGAAAGAAAGAAAGAAAGAAAGAAAGAAAGAAAGAAAGAAAGAAAATTGGGACAAAAAGAGGGAGAGAAAAAGTGAAGAAAGAAAGAAAGAAAGAAAGAAAGAAAGAAAGAAAGAAAGAAAGAAAGAAAGAAAGAGTCATAATTTTGTATATATTTTGTGGACTTTGTATATGATTATCATTTTTAATAATCCATTATAATTTTGTATAATAATGTGTGACTGACTGCTAAAGGGTCAGTATTGACTCACCATTCTTTGGAATCACTGTATCACCACGTTACACCACTTTCATCGGCTGTGTTGTGCCGCCCTGGTGTAAACACAGAAATCCAATTTGAACCACTTCCTGTGGCCCCTTTCACACCTGGCCTTAACGTGCACCAGGATTGATCTGACCTATAACCACTCACACCTGACCTTTTAAATGGGTCTGCTTTGATCGGGTCATTATCTCGGGAGGAGGGGCTTGGCCTGCCTAAATTAAATAACCTGAGATGAGGCACCTAATTTTGCTTGTACACGAGTCACGAGTATCACCTTTATCCATCAGTTCGATTGTTTTCGTTGCATGTTCAGATAACTCGTGCGGTCTGGCGGTTACGTGGTATTTTCCGACTGGGACAGTGATCGATGTGGATGATGGGGGCAGTGCTTTGCTGCTGGAGATCTATCGAGACCAATGTGGTCCTATGTGTCTCTGACCACCTCTGAATGTAGTTTAGTGATCGGATTACAGTGCATCCCGCTTGTGACTGGATTCCCCAGGATGCATGACAATGCCAGGTATGAATGGCACTTAAGTGGACCGTCCAGTATACGGCCTGAAGGTGACCTTACTGAAAATGTTCTGTCCTAGACCTCAGAAATCAATAACAGTTGATTTCACTGTGACTCATTTGGGTATTTTTGGAGCTAATGGGACAACATGGGACATGTGTGTCCTTTCAGAGCAGATGGCTCTGTTTAAGTATTGTTCTTGAGGAAAAAATCAGGAACGGGCAATGTTTTTGTCCTCCAATCGAGTCTCAGATAAAAAAAAAGCGCGAGAGGCTCACTGTAACGTGAACATAGCCTTAGATCAGATGGCCTTAAAGCAGTGAATTTGGCCGCCGCCATCGCATCCTGTGATCTCCATCCAGAGAAGCACTCTCGCAGTCAGGGTGGATGGAGAAACGTAGTGCGGGCGAGTGAAAAGGTGTTAAGCTGCAGCTCTGGAAGAGCGAGCACCTGGGTTAAAATCATAATCTTAATGTGAGGCTCAGAATATCTCACCGTGACACGAGTTAAACTTGGCTCTCCGCAGGGAATTGCTCCCTTCTATCAGGTGAAAATCCTCTTCCCTCGGGCCGACACGGAAACCTCACTTTTTAGCTAATGGGCAGAGTGGCCGTGAAAGCCGTCACTAGCTGTTGTCCCTTCCCCTCTGCTCTGAGGACCTTCAGAGTCTTTCTGCTTCACGAGCAGTTTCCACGGTGATCTCCTCGCTGCGAAAGGTTGGGACACAGATGGTGGTTTATTGTCGCAAATAGGCAGTCTCGAAGTTTTACACCCCGGGTCAATGAATGGCTGAGCGCGGTAATTTCACCAAACACTGATTACCAGATGTTTTTCAAGGAACACGACTGGAATACTTATGAAGCCATCCTGACACGGCCTCGTAGAATTTCTAATGCAATCATGCCAGCTTCTAATAAGACCAATTAGGCCTTAATGGACACCGGATATGGAGCCAACAACAATAATCGGCTTCCTAAAAACATCCTGGTGTTTGGCTTCCTTTGTGACTTTGGCATCGATCGGAGCGATCAAGGCTTATTGTGGTCACTTCCGTCAAGCAGACGGCTGCAGAGGTGGTGACTGGGGGGGGGTGGGGGCTGCAGGTCACGGTGTAAAGCGGGGAGATTTAAATTGCTGTATATAAATGTATATTTATCAGACATTTCCAATGATAATTAACGATAAAACAGACTGATGGAGTTGAGCCACTGAGACTGACCGAGATCTGGTCTTAAACAGCCTTTTACTGTTGGGCTGGAAGATGTCAGAGTAACAGTCATAAAGATTATGGTGTGTAATATATATTTTTCTCCCTGCTCTGTCCATTCTCTTAGGTTCACCTGAGGACGGTGGGAAACCCTTCCAGTGCCCGGTGTGCGGCCTGGTCATCAAAAGAAAGAGCTACTGGAAGAGACACATGGTGATTCATACCGGTTTAAAAAGCCACCAGTGTCCCCTGTGTCCCTTCCGTTGTGCTCGCAAAGACAATCTCAAGTCCCACATGAAGGTGAGGCGACCTGCCTTGGACATCTTTAAACAAACCATTTCACCCTTTTATCTTTTTTCAGAAAACAAAAATGTCATTTATCTCTTGACTCAGGATCAGAGTAACCAACACATATGATACACATATCATAACAAACACCTGAAATAAATCCCAGTGTGGGAATACGGAAAATGAGAAGGGAGGGGATGATTGCTCTTTATCTTTGCTCACACAGTCTTCAAATTTCAGAATAAAAGTCCAGAGAAAGGATTAAACGGATACATGAAATGGACTTTTATGTTTATTTCATTTGTACTGCTGGCAAGTATTATGAAGAATTTATAATATAAATATTCTTGTCAATCCAATCATTACAAATAATAAATCATTAAAATGATTCCATTTTCATACTCTGCCTGATCAGTTTCCTACAGGATTTTTGAAGTGTGGACAAAAAAAATATTGTGGGCATGAATAATAATAATAATAATAATAATAATAATAATAATAATAATAATAATAATAATGATAATAATAATAATAATAATAATAATAATAATAATAACAATAATAATAATACAGTATTGTAAATAATATAGTAACTTAATAACCAATTTTTAATAGCTATTCTTGTCAATCTCAGTACAAAATTAATGCAATTTCAGCTCAAAAACACTAGATTGTACGTTTCTAACACGGTTTCCAAACTGCAAAGTGTTTTTATATTCATTACAAACAGAAAGCCAAAAACGTGCTGACATAAAGTACATTTTATTTACGTAAACATAGTCAGATTCATACAAATACCTACATTTTGTATTTAGATCTCAAACTAACTTATATATTAATGTAATGCAATGTATCACCTTACTAGCACCAGTGCTCTCACCGGATTCCTTCCCATGCACAGCCCTAATTAAAATGCATATTTGAAGAAGAAACATGCTGCACGCTTTTAATGCACATGACCTGTTCAGCACTGTTAAAGGATTCCCAGTTCGGCCTCATAAAGACCAGGACTGCTGGTTTGGTGACTGCTCATCTTCCTCATTATAGTGTGTCCATTTATAGTTGTAAGGCTTGTGTTGGTTTTAAATGCTTTAAATTGGGTTATTTGTACCTGAAACATGATGGTCTTGGGGCAGGTTTGGAGTTATCCACTTACTCCACAGGAGACTCTACAGATAAGTGACAAATTAAAGGAAATGGCTGAATAAATGAGTGGAGAAACATAATCAGTGCAGATGCTCACCAGACAGGTGCACTGCTGTTAAGCATCAATTAAGCATCTAACATCCTGGTAGGTGCTTAGTAGGACATGCTGCGCATGCATTTTGCTGCCATGGTTTGGCATGGTCCACTTGTGCCATTAGAGGGAAACCAGTATAAGGTTATTCTGACTGGTCACCTTTATCCTGTAAAGAAACGGTCTCTGAGCAGTGTCTTCCAGGATAACGAGCCCCCGTGCACAGGGCTCAAGGGGTCACTGAATGTGCTGGAATTGTTGTGGTATCAGTGGATCAGACACGGCAGTGCTGCTGGTGTGCTTAAACACTCGCCGTCCACTCTCAACCAGGTTCCAACCAAGTCAAAGCCCTATTGGAGATTCAGGACAAACGTTTTAGGCAATGGCCTCGTCCACCTTAAGCAGAATGTCGGCTGTAGGAGCATCTGTTGTCTAGAACAGTTACTCTTTATTGGAGTCTGTACACACACAGTGGAGTCAGCTACAACTGGTTCTTTGGGTGATGCATTAAAGAACCAATTTTGGTTTCAGAAAGAGCCACACTCATAAAAAGGTGAAGAAACTTTACATTGGCAGAGAACCTTTATATCAAGTGAAGGGAACCAGATGTGTCATAAAACAATTTCTATATCATCATATATCACAAAGAAAGCTACTGTTCCAGCCTGAATAAACCCCTGGTCCACCCTTTCGCTTTCCTCCGGCAGGTGCACCAGCACCAGGACCGCGGCGAGACGTTCCAGTGTGAGCTGTGCCCCTTCACGTCCTCACGCCACTTCAGCTTAAAGCTGCACATGCGCTGCCACCAGCACTTCCCAAGACCAGACCTCAAGGTGAAGGACGAGCCCTCTACGGACACGGAGGAGGGTGAGGGCTCCCTGCTGGGTGACGGAGGTTTAGCTGGAGATCAGGCCATGGCCACAGAAGCCTCCCCATCCCCTGCCTTGTCGCAGACTGATGGGCGTCTGCTGGCGTCTCCCGGCGAGCCCTCGAACCACGTACAGATCAAGGAGGAGCCTCAGGATGTGGCCGTGACGTCGCCCTTCGCCCCGCTGTGCAGGGAGCGGCCTGGGAGCAGTAGCAGCGGCTCTCTGGATCTTCCGGGGCTCAAAACCAGCCCACCAGGTCCGGGTCCAGGCCCGGGCCCCACAGCTGCGTCGCTCTTCAGCCCTGATATCACCACCAAGACGGCCACAGACCTGCTCATGAAACTCTCAGGTAAGACACTTTATGCATATTTTAATAGAGGGCATAACCTCAACCTGGCCCCAGTCGGTAGGGAATATTGATATTGGTATATTGGTCGGCTGAAAATATGAGCTCATATTGATGCTTAATATTTATTGATATTTCAAAATGACACACAACTGCACTGGCCTGAGGTTGTGGATTCAAATTTTGCAACGATCGATTCTTTTATTGCTCAGGTAGTGGGTTTCGTCTGGATACTCTGATTTCTTTCCATCTCTCAAACACATATGTGGTGGGTGAATTATTGCTTAATCTTAAAACCCGCGTTTGCTGGGAGCTGGTTTCAGATTATCTAAGCTGGTCTTTGATGGTCAAGATGATTGAAAATCTGATCATGCAGGTGAAAACATAAGCTCTGCTGGTAAGTCTTGACCAGTATAGTGTCTGATGCATCTTTCAGCCTCGTGGTCATGCAGGTTGACCAGCTTGGTCGTGCTAGTCGTGCTGATCGGTCAGCTTGATCATACATGCCATTCAGGTTGAGTCGCTTGGTGATGCTGCTCATCTATCGTGGTCCGGTTGGTCACGTTGGCCGACTAGGTCGGTGATGCTCTTTTTGTTGGTTGAGCAGCTTGGTCCTGTTA
>CM067506.1:35573684-35758684 GCA_034509495.1 Acestrorhynchus altus | reverse complement strand
CTTTGACCACCTTTTTCATACATCAGGTAAATGGAACAACATGATTGAGATGGTGCCCACTCAGGGTTCTGCAGAAAGCAGTTAACATACTGCTACTAATAATGAGCTTGTCCCCAGTCAGCGGAACAATGGATTTCCTGTATTCTTTCATTTATCCTTTCATCTTCTGAGCTACATTGTGCACCGGGCTTTCCAAATTTCCAGCGTTCACTTCTGGCTTGGTTTTCTACCTGAAGGCAGAGCATGCTGGGTCCAGCGGTGTGTGGCCATCGAGATTAAAATATCACCGCAGGCACCCGTGGATTAGCCTACCTATTCATTTCAGTGGTTGCTTCTCAACATGCTTTCAAGAGAGTGACCTGAGGCTGAGGCTGACCAGAGTTTGGTGCATAGAGATTTTACGGGCTTAAATCTTTTATTTTATTTCCTGTCCTGAAATTCACTTTGGACATTTGGGTTGACCTTGATTTTTACATGGTCATTAAAAAAAATGATAATTATTACATCATTATTAGAAGCAAAGAGGTTGGTTTAGTTGCTGTGCCTTCAAGACTTGGATATACTGTACACTCGTGGTGAGCAAATAGCATGCACAAATAGTTGCACCCAGAAGGAGGTGTGGGATTGCAGTTCTGATCAATATTTATTGATCTACTCATACAGAAGTGGTGTCTCTCAGTACGTCGTCAGGTTTAACGCAACATGCCAGACGTCTCTGCATGGAGTTGTAGAGGTTCCTAATGGTGTCCTGTGATGATCTATCCCATGCAGCTTGAATGTTCTCACTCAGTTCTGCAGATGGTGTGGTAGGGGTGGAGTGTTGATAGAGCGTCCAATAGCATCCCACACATTTTCAATCAGGGACAGGTCTGGAGATGAGACCGACCACGGCGTAGCATCTGTGTCTTCAAGACGAGATCTTGAGACGGCAGCAGTGTGTGGACGAGCGTCGTCCTGTTGGAGTAGAGCACCGGAGTGTGTGTTCAGAAAAGGTAGAACCACTGGTTGCAGAACCTCATTAATGTAGCGTTGGGCTTCCTGGAGTGCTTGGCATCGTATGAAATTGCACCCGACACACTTCTGGACGGTATGTTTCAGAAAGCTGACCAGTGGCTTTACTTCAGCTTCAGTGGATGAAAAAGATGTCCTGGTGGTCAGTTTCGCTTTCAGATCCCAATGAGATCATTCAGCGAGGGATTGGCGTTGTTCGATGTTTATGAAATAAGGTCTGTTAAGCTGAATAGTTGAGGGTATCGTGTTGGTTTTTGTGACGTCACAAACACAATGAATTCCAAACAGGCGTTTAGCAGCTTGTTTCCAGTTTCCCCGTTAATTACGAATGAAATCAGCTGTGGATTATAATACTCGTACGTCTCACTGGCCGCTGGCTCAGAGTGCGCCGAGGCAGGAAAGGACTACAGGCTGACATCTTTGTAGCAGCGCTCTGCGCTGTTGTGGTAATATGAACTGACCAGTGAGCTGAACCATGAGTTCCACGGGGCTGAGCAGTGCATCGCCTTCATGTGGACAAAACTGTCCACTGTGACATGCAAATCATCTGACTTACAAATGTCGGAGACAATTGAGACCTGCGTAGAGAATCGGTGTGGAGCAAGACGATGGGTTAAAAACGGGTTCTGAAATCAAGGGTAATAAAGAGTGCCTTTCTCCACTCCCCAGGGAAGGCTTTCTACTACATTCGACAGCATTGCTGTGACGATTTGATTGCATTCTGCCACAAGACTCTTTCGTGAGGTCAGAATGTCAGATGTTCACCACTTCCATCTCATCTCCAACTTTCCAGTTAGTACTGGACCAGCATCCCAAACGTACTGGATGGAGCACCACGTGGTGGTGGTCTGTTAGTTTGTGTTGACTAAGAACAGTCCACCAATCAGAAATATCCAGCCGACAGCGTCCTGTGAGCAAGCGTCCTGTGAGCGCAGATGAAGGACTAGAGGACAACCAACATAAAAACAGAAACAGATGAGCTTCTGTCTCTTACTTTACATCTACAAGGTGGAGACAGATTGGACAGCGAGTGGACACAGTGTTTAAACACTCCAGCCTGACCCACCACCCACATAGTAGCTGCTCTGTGGTGGTCCTCTGGGGTCCTGACCATTGAAGATCTCCCAGGTTTGAGACCACTTTTCTGCCACACTGTCTCTATGAGCGACCAGCAAACTTCATCTTGAATGTGTCAGTCCCTGTCCCTGTGCGAGTAGTGGTTTGGCAGTGGTGTGTAGCGCAGCGTCGCTCTGGCTCCAGTGCACAGCGTCACGCTGGCTTCAGCTGGCCCCTGAACCTGGTTTTCTAGCGTTAGCGGCAGGGCAGTCATCAGCGCTGGGAGCAGGCTGCCGTGACAGGGGTGGGGAGCTAATGAAGTGGTGTGATAGCGGCCAGCCAGGACGGAGCCAGAGGTGACGGGAGACCGGACAAGCATCTGGCAGAGAGACGGATGAGGCGAGAGAGAGAGAGAGAGAGAGAGAGAGAGACAGAGAGGGGGAGGTTGAGGCAGGTGACAGTGAGGATGCTGACAGGTGTATCAGAGATAGTGTTGATATTACTGTAAGTAGGAAGCAGAGAAAGCTGCTCACTAACATCAGTAGATGTTGTTATCTGGCTGAATGGAGATTGAAAAGCCTGTATGACGTATCATCGTGACCACCACCGACATCATCTTCTGAACGTCACGTCAACGTGATATTGACGTAATATACCAACATCCAATAGTGACTAAAGTCCAACGTCTGCAGAACCTCATAACGTCCACACAACATGAATTTGATGGACGTGTTGATGGATGTGTTGTGGTAGGTAACCGTAATTCAACGTCTGCCTAATGTTGGAGCTTGACATCAAACCAGTGATGCATATGTGGGTTTAATTTTTCCCAAATGCAACATCTGTTCAATGTTGGAGTTCGATATCAACAAAGTGTTGGTTATGGACAGCTTGATGTCAACACAGTGTTTGGTGATGGTTACGTGGTATTTCAGACCAAAATTAAGTGTTGGATTTCCAGTCAAAAGTCAACGTCTGTCTAACGTTGGAGCTGGATGTCAACCGTGTTGAACCGAGCAAAATTCATAATCGATGATATCAACCTGAATTAAAATGCAACATCTGTCCAATGAGTCCAGCGACTTTCTGGTGTCTCATTGATGTTTGGTGCAATTCATCTGCTTTCTTTTTGGTTTGAGAAGTTTGGTTTTTTTTTTTCTTTTTGCGAGTGTCACGCAACTCAAACGCTCGGGACAGGAACTCTGGAAAACGTTCATGAAATTCTAATGGAGTAAGCAGATTTAGCTCATTTAGCAGACCTTACGATCACGGTTTCACAGACCTTTTGTGTATTAGTGCCTCAAAAGGGAGAGAAAATGCAAAAAAAAAACCAAAAAAAACACCCGAGCTGACGGATTAGGCTGATAAATTATTCAGCACTCACTGTAACATGAATTCCAATGGAAATTTTGCCCTATTTTTAGCCGCGATCCGAAAGGTCACAGGAGTGGTGTGACTTTGTGTCTCCACGCTCACGTCTCCAACTTGTACTTTTCTGCACGTCTTCGAGGGGAAGTGTGTGCGTTTGTGTGTGTGTGTGTGCCTTCTTGTGTGTGTGTGTGTATGCATATGTGTGTGTACAGTGCCCTGTCCCTGTCTGATAGGACACGCGACCCGACACGCTCTTAATTAGAGGACGCCCTTCCAGGTGCTGACCGGGCTTTGCTCCGTCCGCCCGCTGACGCCTGACTGGTGACATTTCCAGCCGGTGCCCTGCTCGTGCCACCGCCCACTTTTCCACGCCGAAGGTCACTCGCTCTCCCCAGCAGCTCCCCAGCCGGACTCAGGCGCGGGTGGCCATGTCCTGTCACCTGGCCTGGATCTCACTTTGCCAGTGCTTTGCGCTCGCATCCTCGTTAATCAGAGCCATCAGGGCAGGACAGCGGCCGGCCAGCCGGCGCAGATTGATGACACGGACCTGCGCTGTTACTGAGTGTGTATTTACAAGGTTCGGGGTGAGAGGACATCAGATGGTCGCCGGGAGGAGGGCGCTGGACGCGTCAGGAATGAGGGATCAAAATCACTGCTGAAATGGGAGGGAAGTGGAAGGTTTACAGATACAGAAAAGCAGATTAGGGGCGGAACCGTGTGGACAGAAGAGTAGAATTAGGGACGTATTGCTCTGCGCTACAGTTGAGAGACACCAATAGGTTTGTCGGGTGACATGAAAATTTGAAAATTTACAGAGCTGCGATTGGTCAAGGTTATCACAGTAAAACATTTAGAAACATGTATATGTACAGAATCTGTCCTGAACAGGGTGCTTTGGACAGTAGAATCCAAGGTTGAATTATTAATAAAAGACACCCAACGCAGCATTTGAGCATGAGAGCCTCATACCAACTGTGAAGCATGAGGGTGGGAGTGTGATGGCTTGGGGCTGAGATCTTTATTGTATCAGAGGGGGCTTCAGGAGAATGTAAAACGGCTATACAAACATCAGGTAGCTGAGAGAATTCCGGATGGAGGAGTGGGAACATCTTTCTTCCAGTCGATGTCAGAGACGGCAGACACATAATTGACATTATTTCAGCCAAAAGAGGAGATACCAGCTTTTGTAAGTCGCTCTGCATAAGGGGGGCTGCTAAATGCCTTTAATGGGAATGTAACACAAATAATTAGAGGCAAACGTAACACAAATATACATTTCGGTTGCTCGTTTGGAGCAAATTTCGTGCGACTCCATTTATTGGCTGAAAAACCCCAATATCGTGCCCTATAATACCGTATGATATCGTATCGTTTATGCTTTTAAATGTATAATAAACCGAAAACATGCATATTAACGTGTTCTTGTTGTTTTTCACTTTTTCTTACACAATTGAAATCAAACCACGTTTTTTAAAGCTGTGTCCGGAGTCTTGATGAATAGACCAATAGAAACCCTCCATGATTATTTATACAAAAAATGATCATAACAAGCAGTAAAATGATTTTACACAGTATTTTCCATTTTCTTTGCCATTTTGGAGACACGGGATTATCAAACTGAATAAAACAATTTGTGATGTTCTTGCTTTACTTCTTATTTAGTAGGACACCTTGTACTGTACAGCCAGCAGTGCACTGGTGAGTAAATCGATGGTCAATATGTATGAATATGTATATATATAGAGATGGACGGACATTTCCCGTTAACTGAAAACAACCCGTAGAGAAGAAAGAGCAGTATGGTGTGTGTGTGTGTGTGTGTGTGCGTGTGTGTGTGTGTACCAGAGAGGCAACGGCCTGTGTTCTTTTCTTGGCAGCGATAGGAAGTGGCTCCATGTCTTGATATTAATTATTAATCTGAGCCTGATTAGAAATGCCCCAATTTTGCAGCATATAGCATTAGAAGGAAAGGCCTGTTCAGCTTCAGCCCAACGTACGGAAGAGCAGCTCCGCTCCGTGCTCCGATGTTCTGCAGGAGATCATTCCCAACACACTTCAGCCTTAATTGAGACAGTCAAAACAAACATGAAGTGGAATGAGTTTGCTGGATCTGACCTGGGTGTAATGTGGCCTGGGGGCCAGAACCAACCCCCCCTCTTTAATTACTCTCCGAAGCCCCGTCCTCGTCTCTCCGGCAGACGCCATTTTAATCCTGCTCTCAAATTGACCTGATTGCTTCACACGTTGGCATTATCAGGCTTTCCCTGTTGCACCGACTAATCCGGCTAGTTAGAGAAGTGATAAACACGAGCTAGACAAGTCGACACCAAGGTGGCTGTAGAGAGGAGAAGATCTGAGCAGAGAAACAGCTTCCAGAAGGATGTTTTCTTTTTTTTTTCTTTTCTTTTTTTCTTTTTTTTTTTTTGCTCAGCCGTCAGAGATAGATATGAGCTTTTGTTGTGCAAACAAAGCAGGACAGTATTCAAAGAGATCCTGCTGTCTTTCAGTGAATAAAGTGTTCTGTTTGCATGCCATATGAACCACAGACAGGGAGCGCTCGGTCGTTTCAAAGAGTCTGGAGAAGCAAAACTGTCCTGCTTCTGGTCCGAGTCTGGTTATTTTTAAATTCGCAGTTTCTCAGTTGATTCACTGGGACGAGCACTTTATCAGGAAGACTTGTGCGTGGGTCTAATCAGGCAATCATTTCAGTGTGGAGGGGCTACAACAGCATGTTGGGTTTAGAAGACCACTTCCAAAACCCAAAAACAGAAAGCTGAGGCTGCAGTGGAGACATGCTCACCAACACTGGACAGCTGGAGGAAAAACGTAGCCTCGTCTGATGAATCTGGAACGCAGATGGTTGGGTCAAAATTTGGCATCAACAGCTCGAATCCATGGACCCAACTTGCCTCGTGTGAACAGTCCAGGATGGGCGAAGTGGTTTGGTGGTGTGGGGAATGTTCTCTTGGAATGCTTTGGTCTTTAATACCAGTCAGTCGTCTGTCAATCATCTGAATGCTGCAGCCTGTTTGAGTTGTTGTTGACCCTGTGAATCCCTTCAGGACAACCCTCGTGGCTATTTTAATGGCTATAAATGCATAGCCATAGTGCATCTCCTGTGACCATTTGTGATCAGATCTAGCTTCAAAAGTTCTTCCACAACACCCGTATACTATGCTCCCTTTCCTCAACTAGTCATTGCCCCTCATTGATCTTTGAAATACCTTCACTCTCATGCCCCGTTTGCTGCCTTGGAGATTCTTGGAGACTTTTCTTTTTCCCTTCATTTCTCCCCTCAACCACAAGTTTGGTCCCGTCAGTTGCCCAGGTGATTGGCTCCACCCCTGTCTTTCATACTCTGCGATATCTGTGAGGGCCCAGATGTTTCATAACCTGGTCTAATGACCGATGCCTCTTTAACTTCATTCAAACCCCTGAGTCCTCTGGTAGAGATATACGTCTCTGACCACCTCCGAATGTTGTTTTCAGTGATCGGATTACAATGTGTCCTCTTGGCCGTTCATACCTGTACTTTGTACTGGCCACCGAGGACCAGATCAATTGATTGATATATACTTTATTGATCCTTTGGAGGGAAATGTATTGGTGTTCTTCAGTGTTCTTCCCAGTCACCAGATCCGAATGTAATAGAACACCACTGGAATGTGGTGGAACAAGAACGTTGTTTGGAAGTTCTCTTGAAAAATGTGCAGGAATTATGTGAGACAATCATGTCAACATTGACCAAAATCTCCCAACAACTTGTGGAATCCATGATGAACTGAGATTTGAAAGCAGACGAAGCCCTACCCAATATGAGTAAAGTCTTTCTTACGAAGTGATTGATCAGTGTAGGATGAAAGACTCAAGTTTCCATCGTTTTTTTCCAAATTTCTGCACAAATCAGTGATTAAGACGTAAACAAGAAATGTGATTTGGTGTGAAACGGTGCATTGCAGAGAACTGTTTACAGTGGTGGTGAATGGAAACAGATGTCTGAAACCAGAAACTCCAGAAGCTACATCATAGAAAGTTCCATTAAATGGTTATGAAGATGCTGCCGAATGCCTGAGACACTGAAAGCTATTGAACCAATGCAGGCGTCCAAAGCATTCCCACATCCAACAGCAGTGGCTGAAGTTTATCATCCCTAATATAATTCGTTGTGGATTTTATATATGTTTAAATATGTAAATGTGTATGTGCAGGGATCAGCCAATCAGGGCAGAGGCTATTTACATAAAGTTAAAGGTGCTCATAGGCCCACTGTGCTGCACACAGGGGAAATTTGTCCATTTAACCCGTCCACAGAGTGATACACACACACACACACACTATGGGGCAGTGAGCACAAGTGCTGCTGGAGTGTTTAAACACTGTGTCCACTCACTGTCCACTCTATTAGACACTCCTACAGAGTGTCTCCACCTTGTAGATGTAAAGTCAGAGACAGAAGCTCATCTGTGTCTGCACAGTTTGCGTTGGTCGTCCTCTAGTCCTTCATCAGTGCTCACAGGACGCTGCCCACAGGACGCTGTCGGCTGGACGTTTCTGGTTGGTGGACTGTTCTCGGTCCGGCAGTGACACCGAGGGGTTTAAACACTCCAGCAGCACTGCTGCGTCTGATCCACTCGTACCAGCGCAACACACACTACTAATACATACATGATACCTGCCCTGTGGGATGCTGACCATTGAAGAACAGGGTGAAAGGAGGATAAGAAAGTGAGATGATTAAGTCGACCGTTAGTGTAGAAGCAGGGAGGTGGTCATGTGCTCAGCAGATAACAAAAAACAGGTGCTTAAAAGCATAAAAATGTGATAAATAAATGCAGACATTTGCATAGAAATCTAGTACAAATGCCACTGCCTCGTGTGGCGCTTGCTGTGGTTTTGACACAAAACAAAAGGGGGCTGGTAGACTGGGGGGGTCCTTTGAAGATGCCCCTGTTGCCCTCAGAAGACACGTCGTCAAAGGCGTCCTTCTTTCTCTGTGTGTGTTAGACGGGCAGCTCAGGATTCCACAGCAGCTCTTCAGTCCTGATGCTTCGTTAAATAACCCTGCAGTACTGCCTCGCTCGCCTTCCTCCAGAAAGACTCCCCACCTAGCTCTTTATGTGTGGCCCAGATGCAAAACGAGCCCTCTAAACAAATTCAGCACCAGAGGCGTCGGACAGAAAATAAATAAATAACCCCCCTCCGCCACCCCCTGCGCTTCAAACGCACGAACAGTGACTGTTATTGCAATGGCTTTAGCGATAAACCACCACATACAGAAAATCCTATTTCGAGCCTCCTCGTTTGTGTGTGTGTGTGCGTGTGTGTGTGTGTGTGTGTGTGTGTGTGTGTGTGTGTGTGTGTGTGTATGTGTTGTCGAGAAAAGGAGAAAAGATGGTTTAAATTGTCTCTCTCTCTCTCTCACCCATGTTCACCCTGCAGCGGCCAACCAGAAGGAGGCGCTGAAGGGCACATTCTGTGTGAAGGAGGAGCCTCAGGCCGAGGAGCCCTTGAGCCCACCCCGCGGCCCCTCGTTCAGCTTGGCCCAGGATGGCCCCACGGGGCCCAGCAGACCACGCCAGGAGGGCAGCCCCATGCTGGCCAAGAGCAGCCTGCTGAGCCAAGACATCAACATGAAGGTGGCATCTGAACTGCTAATGAAACTATCAGGTAAGACACGGGGACACGGCAGTGTGTGATGTTGCCCCTTTCGCCCTCTCAGGACCAGGGATGTGTCCCAGTTGCATACTAATTAGAAACACTAACTAGTTTTTGAGTATGTAGTGTGTAATGTCAGTGGTCAAATGTAGGTCGTATTTGAGTACTAAGATGGAAACTCAAAGACGGTGTTTACTATAAATCACCAGTGCATTATGGGAGATTTTCGTGCCCACGTTCGAATTCTGATTCACGATTCAGATTCTCAGATATAAATGGACGACATCCTTATTCGTCCCCTAAAACGTAAATAGGGATCTATTTCGATCACAGCCCATGTCAGCAGTACTGACTTATTCAGTTGAATAAACAGAACATTACAAAGGAAAAGTCACAAGAAAACGGATATTTTCAAACTCAAAGCTGAAACGACTGTCCCACACCTGCGTCCTGAGTTTTATACACGTGTTTTGAATAATATCGATCTTTATTGTTCTTGTTGCTACTTAACAAATGCATTAAACAACCTTAAGCTGCATTTAAAAGCTGATGGCTCCATAAGGGTTATGAATCATAATCTGAATTATTAGCTTTTAGTCCCAGTGATCGATACATTATTCAGATATCAAAAGAGTCATTTGTTCCAGCCCTAGAAGTCCGCAAATGGGACGGGACCAGGCTGTACTGTGTCCCAATGTATGTGTCCCAAACCAGAGGATATGAGAACACTACTCTGAAAAAGGAATGTGTGATGTGTGTGTGTGTGTGTGTGTGTGTGTGTGTGTGTGTGTGTGTGTGTGTGTGTGTGTGTGTGTGTGTGTGTGTGTTTTGCTCTTTGCGGGGGACAGTTGTACTCATGGACAGTGTGTCAGTGTGGGGACGTCTGGCTTCTGCCCACGAGCAGAAATGTTGTTTTTTTTCTACAAAAACTGCAGCTTTTATTAATAAAAGTAAAAGAGGCCAAAGCAAAGCTGATTTGCTGGTTGCTGAGGTTAATGTTGGTTGCTCTCTCTCTCTCTCTCTCTCTCTCTCTCTCTCTCTCTCTCTCTCTCTCTCTCTCTCCTCTCTCTCTCTCCCCATATGCCCTGCTTCTTTCTCTCGTTCTGTCCTCCTCTTTCTCTTCACCCCCCCTCCCCTCTCTATACTTTCTCTCCCACCTCTTTCTCTTTATCCCTCCTACTCTCCCTCTGTCTGTCACTCTACATCCTCCTCTCTCTTTCTTTCTTTCTTTCTTTCTTTCTTTCTTTCTTTCTTTCTTTCTCTCTCTCCCTCTACGTCCTCATCCTCTTCTCTCTCCCTGTCTCCCTCCCCATCCATATCCCTTCGGTCTCTCTCATGCTTCTACTTTTTCTCTTTCTATGCCTCCTCACTTCATCATGCTCTTCCATCTCTCTCTCTCTCTCTCTCTCTCTCTCTCTCCCTCCCCCCACCTGCATTTTGGGCAGAAACTAGAGGGTCAATTCCTTTTCATGTTGCGCAGTCAATATCCTTTTCATCCTCAGCAGTCTTCAGCCAAAACAAACCCATCGATTGCTCTTTTGGGGCCACTGGCCCAATCTTTATCTGAACTTTAGAAGACAAGGGTGACCACGTAGTTTGAGACTAAAAGGTGATGTGTCTTGGTCTCCATCTGTCCACTGCTGTGTCTAACTTGAGCCCCATATATATTTGATTATCTCACCGCATGGCTGTTATTAGTGAAGGCGTCATTGATTGTTTACAGACCGTCGTCATTGTGCGTGTGTGTGTGTGTGTGTGTGTGTGTGTGTGTGTGTTGGTTGGGGGGGGGGGGGGGTATATTGACTGGAGAACGTCTTTTTTGTACCATTATGTTCTGAAATGCTCGAACAGGTCAGCAAGTTGCAGTAATAACTGCTTGTATTCGGCAGATTCCTGGAGGATTATCATTGTTAGCAGACAGTTTTACTCAAATACACCCCGTAAATACACTCATCGTTAAACCATTGGTCCTTGGTCAGACTGTGGTCAGTATGTAGTTAGTGGTGTGTTGGCAGAACCGGCCATGATCAACGCGGTGAATTTTAATTCAGTGTTTTATGAATCACTTTATAGAATTTATATCAGCTTTAAAATTGAAAGCTTGAAATATATCACTATAAAATATATGAGTTTCATTTCTGAAATGAATGAACCTTGCAGAGCTGTGATTGGCCAGAGGTAATGGTCGATCTATGAGCCCAAATGCAGATATCCGGCACTAACCCTGTGCTATGTGCTGTTGTGTGTATCGTCACTGTCCAATGAAAAGCATGTATCTCCAGAATGGAAGTAAATGTAAAATTATTTATAGAGTTATTGAAACTGTGTACAGAGAAGATACAGGGTTCTAACCCTGATGAGAACTGAAAGTGGACAAAAATAGTCATGGTTCCTAGTGGACAGCGACTATATGCTGTGTAGACGCACTCTGCTGCACATGGGCAATTTGTCCTCCGCATTTAACCCATCCACACACACCCGGTGATACACACACAGCTGAATTCACACACTAGGGGGCAGTGATCACACGTGCCTGGAGCAGTGGGCAGCCCTATCCACAGCACCAGGGGGAGCTGTTCCTACCAGTCCAGGGATTCAAACCAGCAACCTTCCAGTCGCAAGGCTGGTTCCCTCACCACCAGAACACGGCCTAACCTTCATTAATAATCTAAAAACTCAGACTTGTGGTACTAGACATTGAAGCAGGTACTAAGATGTGGGTTTGTCTCGTTTAACCGGAGGTAAGCTTTACTGACACAGGAGCCTTCAGTCCCACTGACAGGGTAAATGCGGACGGGACAGTAGCCAGTTGACCTACACCGCCTGTGCCATGGGCTGTAAAACAGTTCCACCAGCGACCCACCTGACTGTAAATGAAGGACTGATTAGGGAAACTAGGTGTTGCCTGGGAACCGGAAATACTGGGCTTCCTCCAGGAGAGCTCTGCATAGTACTGTACATGTCCAACGTAGGGCTTTCAGAGTTAATCAATTAAAGTGAATTAGAATAAACGTTTCATTTTAATTTACCTTCTGAGTGAGTCGGTACTGATTAGTTGGCAGTGATAATGCATATTTTAAAACTGCCGACAGAAGGAACCGAGCCTGAAAGAAACTCTCTTTCTATCTGTTTTGTTGTGCAGCGACGGAGACTCCGTTTGCACTCCCTCGTACCCTTCTAATGGAATGTTATTGATTGTACATAAAAAAGACAAGACAGATATATACAGACAGACCGCAGTCCACCTGTTTCTCTGCAGACTTCATTCTCCTCCTTTCACCCTGGTCTTCAATGCTCAGGACCCCACAGGACCACCACAGAGCAGCTATGATGTGGGTGGTGGGTCATTCTCAGCACTGCAGTCACACTGACATGGTGGTGGTGTGTTAGCCTGTGTTAGTGTCCACTCACTGTCCACTCTATGAGAAACTCCTACCGAGTGTCTCCACCTTGTAGATGTAAAGTCAGAGACAGAAGCTCATCTGTTTCTGCACAGTTTGTGTTGGTCGTCCTCTAGTCCTTCATCAGTGCTCACAGGACGCTGCCCACAGGACGCTGTCGGCTGGACGTTTCTGGTTGGTGGACTGTTCTCGGTCCAGCAGACACTGAGGGGTTTAAACCTTTAGCCTTTTGGATTTTCTAGAAGAATAAGTGGAATGAATGATTGTTAGATTTTTGAAGAGTTCATGTAGTGTTTGTTGGTTTCTGTTTTGGCTCTTTGAAGTTCGGGTGATCTTAAGTCTCGGAATGTCTGATTTGAAAGCTTTTGGTTGAAATGAATGTCTGTGTGTGTGTGTGTGTGTGTGTGTGTGTGTGTGTGTGTGTGTGTGTGTGTGTGTGTGTGTGTGTGTGTGTGTGTGAGAGAGAGGCTTTTTTTTTAAGGTTTTTTAATGGTCATTTGTAGATCTATTGGTTGATCTTTCCAGTTGTGTCCAAATGAGGTGTTTTGTTGTTGGGTGTAAATAAGTCAACAAATTCCCTGAATTTAACAAAACGTATGTGTTTTTTGTTTGTTTGTCAGTTTTGGACTTTATTTCAACATTCCACGATGGCCTTACCAATAGAAATGCTCCACAATGACTCGGAATTCCATAATAATGTCAGGTTTTTCCTTTTGTAAAGTGACTTTTACGGAAATACCTGGATTTTCGGTGTAATATTATTGGTGGCTTGTTTCAAAACGGTGTGCTCTGCTGAGGATTTATACTTCTTTTAAAAAACGTATATAAAAGTAATATGTATATAATGGATTTTCACGCTGGTAGCTGTTCTGTGACCATCCTGCACAGTCTGTGTTTTCCTGGTGAAAACGATTGTTGTGAATGTGCTTTAATTCATTTAGAAATCGCTCCGGTCCAATGAGTCAGTAATTGCATGCCTACACACACACACATCCGATCATGAGTCACAATCAATAAAATGTCACGGGTAAACAGCTTCCGATCTTCCTGCTTCAGGAACGTCATGAAAGTACACCAGGCTCGGTTCTCTACCTCACACTCTTAAAAATAAGGTGCTTCAAATGGTTTTTTAAACGATTCCATAGAAGAACCACGTGTGGTTTTGGATTGAGGTTCTTCGCTCCAAAGAAAACAGGTCCTCTACTAAGCAGCTTAGTGGTGGGGGGCTTTATACCCCTCTAGCCCATAATTGCTATGCGACTGTTCCAGACTGCCTTATTCTATTCATCAGTGCTTTTCTTAATACGTTTATTAATTCACGTCTTTCATATATTGAAACATTTGATGGACTTTTGGATTTTATTTGAACAATATGGAGATTTGAATCAGGGGCAGCACATCAGCTGCAGATGATTAGAACCTTGATAGAGAGGACTTTGTAGGAACCTCAGACCTTAGTTCTGTTTGCTCTGGATTGTCGAAGTGAGTGGGATCACCGTGATCAGATCCAAAGAGCTCTCTGATGTCTTCAGAAAGAAGGTTGTAGATGATCCAGGGAAGGGCTTTCAAAAAGATCTCAGAACAATGAGAAATTGCTGCTCCACCGTCTGGAAAATGATTTACAAGTGGAGAACGTTTAAAAACAACTGCCCTCATGGCCAAGTCAGGTCATCCTAGCAGATTCAACCTAAGAGCAGACCACACAATTCGTAGCTCTCTCCACCCAATACTTGTTCATGGGAGGTGAGCAAGGAGGAAACATCAGGGTAAGACTAGAGCTTCATCGTTCCAAAGCACAAGCCATGAAACACAGCGATGGTCCCAGTGCAGAGCGTTCATGAGGTACAGGTGTGACTCTCTGGGTGAAGGTTCCTCACACTCACACATCTGGATTACAAATGGTTCTTATGGAACCAGAAGTGTGGTTCTTCACATTGGAAGCGCCTTTATTTTTAGAGTGTAGGATAGCTTCGGAAAGAAGAGGAAGCTCGGAAAGGGGGAGAGAGAGAGAGACAGAGACAAAGATATGGAGTCTATTACAGAGGATGATGGAGAATGATTCAGTGTGTGTGTGTGTGTGTGTGTGTGTGTGTGTCTGTGTGTGTGTGTGTGTTTGACAGGCACCTCACACCAGCTGCTGGTGTTCTCTTGCTCTCGCTGTGCTGTGACTCAGCCCCGGCTACACAGCGCCTCTTTACACGTGTGCAGCCTGGCCCCAGGTCACAATTCGAGAGTGTGTGTGTGTGTGTGTGTGTGTGTGTGTGTGTGTGTGTGTGTGTGTGGGAGAGAAAGAGTGAGAGAGAGAGAGAGAGAGAGAGAGACCAAGTGAGGGAAACAAAGAGAGCGAGACAGGCAGAGAAAGAGTGTGAAACAGTGAGCAAGAGAAAACACTGAAAGGGACAGAGGGATGGGGACAACTCTCTTCATGTTTATAAACACAGTCCTTGTTTTTCACACAGCTGCATGGTCGACCGCTGACCTCGGGTCATCCTGCTGGCTCTTCTCAGGTGGACAATGACCAGCAGCGCATTAGCCGCTTGTTTAGTTACAGCTCAGAGTCACCAGAGACTGAATATGCTCATCAGGTCATTAGAAAAGCTCAGTTCAGGAACATTAGCTCTCTCGGCGGTGGGGGAGGCGGTCAGCGGTCAGCGGTGTAGATCTCGTATGGTCCTAGAGATAAAGGTGCGATGCCATAGAAGAACCACTTACACCATATGTCCAAATGTTTGTGGACACTCATTCTGGAGGGTACGAAGGGTGGAAGGTGTGCCACTCACACACACCTGAGCAATTAAAAATAGCCAATTTACCTGATATCCATGTTTTTGGAATGTGGGAGGAAAGCGGAATCCCCACTTACGGGATTATATAACGTGTTGTGTAACACTGTTGCGTAACATGGAACCTCCACCCAGATAGGTGGAACCCATGATCGTGATATATGTCTCTCATCTCCTTCTCCGGACTTTTGGGAGGAGTTGGGGAGTTGGGGCTGAGGGGTGGATATCCAAATTTTTTTTTTTTCACTGAATGCAATCATATCCTCACAGCAATGCTCCAGAGTCTAGTAGAAGGACTTTCCTGGACAGTAGAGACAGTTAGTCCCACAAAAGCAGGATCAGCTCTTTTTAATACCCTTGATTTCAGGAGAATCAGTGAATGAGCGGGTGTCCCAATATTTTTGCCCATATATTGCATGTATCTATATCTACTGCAGGTCTTTATGTGAGACTATGAACGGAAGGCATATTTTTGGACTGAGCAGAGCAATAAAAGTGTATTTGTTAGAAATAACGCTCCCCCTTTTCCTATATAACTGTAACCGAATCATTATGAGGTCAAAGATGTACACACACACACACACACACACACTCACACACACCCCATACATGTCTGCCATGTGTTTCTTTGTCAGTCCAGCTCAGTAGTAGAGGTCTCGTCCACTGGAGACCACTGCAGCACCTCTCACACCGTACTGTACGCAGACTCCCGTTAACCCGTTCCATTAGATGCCCAGCCGTCAGACGTCCCACTGCAGCAGGCGTGACGTTTGACTGCCCGCTACAGCGGTCTGCTGTCGCCATGGAAACCCAGGGTCTGCAGTGAAGGAGTGAGTGTGTCGCATCGGAGCGAGTCGGCGTCCTTGGGTTAGAGCGAGCGAGGGCAGGTGGGGGTGGGTCATGTGCTTCTGACTCACAGCCTCACATCCACTCTGTCCTCATGACCTGGGTTGTCTTGGCAACCCTGCGGCCCTCTCTTGGGGTCGCAGTGTGCAGGGTTATGGATGAATCCGCTGGGTGATGGACGGCGGTGCCACTGAATGTAACCAATTAAAGGCACAATTGGTTGACTGAGAGTGTGATTGTTATTGCACCGTTTTTATGCTGCTTTACGTCATTTTTTTCAGGTTAATAGAAATTAAATGATAAACAAAACAATAATAATAATAATAATAATAATAATAACATTTTATTTTGTATATATATATATATATATAACATTAAAATTTTATAGGAAGTGTATATAGACTTTGTATGGTTATTATTTATTGAGGTTAATGTTCCAATATTCCATAAAACCAGAACATGTATAACGACTGTTAATTAGTCCTCGGCTTGAAGGAACGTTAGAGATAAACAGCTATAACGCGGTCGTTGGTGGGTTTCCTCTCATGAACTGCTTGTTTCAGATCCTTCCACAACATTTCTATTAAAGGTCAGGACTTTACTGGGCAATTCCAACCCATTAACCTTATTCTGCTTTAACCATTCTTTGGTTTGGTGTGCTGAGGGTCATTGTCTTGTAGCACGACCCTAATACTTTCTTGAGATTCAGCTCACAGACAGAATTTCCTGACATTTAGAATTCGTTGTTCCATCAATGATGGTAAGCTGTTCTGACCCAGATGCAGCAAAACAGGCCCCAACCACGATACCACCCCCACCGTGTTTCACAGATGCGATAGGGGTTTTCCTGCGATGCGAGCTATCTTTATCAAACTGCAGACGGGAGACAGTGTCCTCTTTGAAGTGCGGCAGCTGTCCCCTTGCAGCCCAGCATTGTTGTTCAGTGTTCTCCTGGTGGTGGACTGAGGAACATTAATGTTAACCAGTGTGAGAAAGGTCTTTAGTTGGTTAGAAGTTCCCTTGGGTTCCTTTGTGAGCTGTGGACTACTACACACCTTGCTCTCGGCGTGATCTTTGCTGGTTGAGCACTCTTGTGGAGGGTAACGATGTTCTTGCATTTTCACAAATGTGTTGTGAAGATCAGATTTTGATAGATCCCTGCTCTTTAACTAAAACAGGACGTCCACTCACACCTGATTGTCTCCCATGGTTGGAAACACCCGACTCTAATTACACCTTCAAATGATCTGCTGATCCTAAAGGTTCACAGATATGGAACATTGGATCCTTCTCAATAAATGAACGAGCAAGTGTCATATTTCCGTCTCTGACTTGGTTCTGCTGATGCAGTTTTAGGGCAAATGCATGCATATTGGGACAAAGCCCTGATGGAACCCTGATGTTGGGGTTGAGTGGTTTGTTGTTTCGTCCAGCAGCAGCGCAGCTCACTCATCTCCGTCTCTCATCATAACTGCCCATTGTGAAGAGTTGCATCATGCTATTTTTTAAGTAGGTCACCCCCCCCCCCCCACCCCCACCCCTCGTTCTGATCAAACCAGTTAACAGCATGTCCACTTCTCCCCCCACATCTGTCTGATGGGTGCTGGTAGCATCCTGGGGCTAATTACCGCTGCCTTGTTAGTCCCTCTGCTCTAGCTGTGACTGGGTTTCAACAGATGGGCCCTGACGCGGAGCTGCACCAGGGGGCACACGGGCCCGCAGCGTTTCGGGAGCTACGGAACCCACCTGTGTGGGAAACACTCTGTCTTACCAGCGGCTTTATCTCTTTATCCCCGTGACTGAGACAGATCCAAAAGCCCACCTTGTTTTTCCGACTTCTTTCTGGATGGATGGGTCCGTTCCCCACCACCCTCGTCCCCCCGGGGCTGCAGCCTTCATCATCACACCCAGCCAATTAGAGCTGTGGCTCACTTAGGCTCTGTGCTTGCAGGGGCCAGGCCACAGTGGCTACAGCGAGGGAGGTAACCTGGTTTGAATGAGGAGTATACTTCTGCTGTTCTGCACGATATGGACAGAAGTATTGGGACACCTGCCGCAACTGACCTCGTGGCCCCTTGGCCAACTTCGTGAGATGTTTTATGAGTTCGACGTACATGTATTTGCTGAACAATGAACATGCAGATGATGTTCTTTTCAGGGGATGTTAAGCTGCTCAGATTTGTCTTCCTGTTAGATGTGAATATTTCGATATTTGTGTGGATTTTGATCATGTGTTGAGTTTTGGTTAAAAGTTCTAAACACACAGAAATGCTGGGAGTTGATCATTCAGTGGATATGAGGTAACATATCAGCCATATCATAATCAGTTTAGATGTTGCCATCCCAGGACATGTGGCATGTCAGGGTAGAACCATTGCCTTTACTGGAGAACCCTTGAAGAGCTAGATCAATAACTGGATGTGTGAAACAGTGTTGGTGCTGTGCTCGTTCAGAGTGGAGTGTGTTTCATAATCACACCACCTCACTTTCACACTGAGATCACATTCGTGGTGAACACAGCAGCAGCCTGTGGTCAAGCACGTGAGGTGCCCATTCTTTAAGTGTGTGTGTGTGTGTGTGAGTGTGTGTGTGTGTGTGTCTGTGTCTGGACCGGGGCAGGTGTTGCATCATGATGGTACTGCATTATTGAGTAGAGCCCAAACCCCTGTCTCTCCGCAGGCCGAACGAGTCTCTTTGAAGCAGCTGAACTCTTCACCTCTCCGTCTGAGCGGGTCATCATACCCACAGAGAAAACCCTGCAGAATGACAACCTCTCTCTCTCTCTCGCTCTCTCTCTCTCTCTCGCTTTCTCTCGCTCTCCTTGCCTTTATTTCACCCTTTCTCTCTCACTTGCTCTTACTCCCCCCTCACAACCTCTCCCCTCTCCCTCTTTCTCCTTCGCATTCTCTTTTCTTTTGCTCTCTTTCTTGCCCTCTCCGACTCTTGCGTTTTCTCGTGCTCTCACTCCCCCTCACTCTCTCTCTTTCTCCGCTTCCTCTTCTCTCTCCCCCGTTCTCCCTCTCTCTCTCTCTCTCTTATTCATTCTCACTCACTCTCTCTCTCCCCTTACTTGCTCTCTCACTCCTCCCTTACAACCTCTCTCTATCACTTTTTTCCTCTTCCCTCTCTTTCTCCCCATCTCTCCGTCTCCATCCTTCTCCTGCACTTTCTTTCGCTTTTGCTCAGTGGCGTTCTCACCCCCCCCCCACACACACACACACACTCACTCCTCCCACTCCTTCCACCTCTCCCCCCAAAGCTCTCTCTCTCTCTCACTTGCTCTTACCTCCCCCTCACAACCTCTCTTTATACCTCTCTCTTTGTTCCTCTCTTTCTCCCTTTCTTACTCTCATTTTTTCTTTGTCACCCTCACGCTCACTCGTTTTTTCTTACAGTCACACTCTCTCGCTTGCTCTCTCACTCCCCCTCTCTCTTTCTAGTCTCCTTTTATCCTCTCAACCTCTCTCTCTCTTCTGTTTTGCTCTTTTACTTTCTCTCTATCACAATGAGTTTCTTTTACACTCTCTCTCTCTCTCTCTCATCCCTCTGGTGGTTGTCTCTTTTACACACTTCCCCTTCTCCTTTTCCTTCTCGACTGCTCTTTCCTCTCTCTCTCTCTCTCTCTCTCTCTCTCTCTCTCTGTTTTCCCTGTAGCATTATTTACTATATCTTTATCCTCTGCTCTCTCTCTCTCCCCCTCTCTTTCTGCTGCTTCTCTATATCTCTGCCACCTTTTCTCCAATCTCTGTCCACCTCTCTGTCCCTCTTTTCACTGTCCACCTCTCTCTCTCTCTCTCTCTCTCTCTCTCTCTCTCTCTCTCTCTCTCCCTCTCTCTCTCTCTCCGTGTGTCTCTGTATTCATATTGTGCTGGCTGTTACAGTACAGTACATCAAAGGGCACATGTGATAAGGGGACTTTGCATGTGCTGAATGGTTAATATCGCGTGTCCCGGTGGCAACGAGTGGCTTTTCCTCCTCACCGGCCTCAGCAGCTCCTAGAGACAAGCGCTCGCTCGGACATCTGAGACAAGAGAGGGTGCTAATGAAAGAGGGGAGTGCATAATTTCATCAGCTAGCAGGTTACAGGGTGATTATCTGCATGCTGGTTAGAGCAGACACAGTAGGGTGTTGCATTTCTTTTTCATGCATTGTGAAGCACTGATCTAACGGTGCTGGTTTAAAGGGCAGGTTCACCACTTTTTCGAAACGTCTGCATGCACTGACAGGCTGAGAGTCACAGGACAGGAACCGGTTGACCCGTGACTTGTGGATGTGATTTCGGCCAAAGTCGCTTGTCTCTAGCCATCCACCGTGCTGTCCACTGTGGGTGGTAATGCCTTCTGTGATGTATTCCCAGTACACACATGACACTGTATGTATAGGAATATTAAATGCCCGCACAACTTTGGCACATCGGGCACACACCGTCACCCCTCGCCTTGCCATGAGCAACCTCACCTCACACCTGTATAACACTGAAAACATCCATCGCTGTTGGTGTCCATTGTCCACCCCAGAGTCCAGATTTCCACATTATTACATTATTAAACGTGTTTGGGAGGTCAGTGGCAAAGTTTCACAAGGGCCTGTGAAAAAGAATTGAAGTTGTAATAAAGATGAATAACATCAGATTCAGTCTTCTGTGTCATTTGGGCAAAAGTATTGGGACGTCTGCTCATTATATCTTCTGAAATCAAGGCTGTTAAAGAAGCCTTTCCTGCTTTTGTTGGAGAGACTCTCTCTCTGCTGTCCAGAGAAGGCTCTATCCTAGAACATTGCTGTTAGGATTTTATTGCATTCAGCAACAAAAGCTTTCATGAGGTCAGGACACTGGATGAACTCCACCTCTCCTCTTCCCCTCAGCAATGGCTACAAGTTAAATGAGCAGAAGTGTGTGTGTGTGTGTGTGTGTGTGTGTGTGTGTGTGTGTGTGTGTGTGCAGGTTGAAGGAGGGATTTTAGTGGTTGTGTGTGGGGTATGAACGAGCGTTCACTCTTTCACAACAGCATGTAATAATAACAAGTGTGAACCGTAAAAAGATTGTGTGAGGGTGCAGGTTATAAGACCACTTCCTGTTGCACTTGCTGTGTGTGTGTGTGTGTGTGTGTGTGTGTGTGTGTGTGTGTGTGTGTGGTGTGTGTGTGTGTGCACAAAGTAATTTGAGAGCAGTTAGTGACGTTGGTGAACCCAAGGCGAGAGTGCACGTCTTGTGTGTGTGTGTGTGTGTGTGTGTGTGTGTGTGTGTGTGTGTGTGTGTGTGTGTGTCCCCTCTATGACCCTGGCCCTTGCACTGGCTCCAGGCACCTTATTAAAGGATTAGCAAGCTGCTGGTTGTCAGTGTCCCTGTTTGGCGTTGCCTCCTCCAGCTTCAGACACCTGGACACACACACACACACACACACACACACACACACACACACACACACACACACACACACACACACACACAAAGACATGCACAGACACACACATACAAAAACACACGCACACACACACACACACACACACACACACAGTACTATCTAGGTCAGAGCAAGACAACAACACAGGGGCAGGCCCCGCCCACCAGTGCTCTCACTAGAGGGGAGGGTTCAGGTCACTCTCAGGCTACAACCGCCCTAAAACTGCTTGTTCCACACACACACACACACAAACACACACACACACACATATTGGTTCTTACATATCTTCAAAAGAGTTGATCCTGCTTTTGTTGGAGTAACTGTCTGTACTGTCCAAGAAAGATTTTATTCTAGATTCTGGAGCATTGCTGTGAGGATTTGATTGCATCCAGTGACAGTGAGTGTTGGTGAGTTTCGGATGTTGGATGATGACCCTATAGTTTGACATTAATCATGGTACCAATAGGTTCTTATTTGTTTATCTGGTCTAGAGAGTCCTATTCTATTGGCAGTATTCTGTACAGGGTCTTAACAAGTGGTATGTGCATTTGCACATCTTTGTCAGCAAAAGGTTCAATTTAAAGTAGCTGATTGGTGTCCACAAACGTTTGGATATTTATTCATTCTTGTTACTTTTACTGTATTTATGTTTATGGATCAGGATCAATAACTGATGATAACTGTATCTGATCTGATCAATATTTATTGATCTACTCATACAGAAGTGGTGTCTCTCAGTACGTCGTCAGGTTTAACGTAACATGCCAGACGTCTCTGCATGGAGGTGTAGAGGTTCCTAATGGTGTCCTGTGATGATCCATCCCATGCAGCTTGAATGTTCTCACTCAGTTCTGCAGATGGTGTGGTAGGGGTGGAGTGTTGATAGAGCGTCCAGTAGCATCCACCACATTTTCAATCAGGGACAGGTCTGGAGACGAGACTGACCACGGCGTAGTATCTGTGTCTTCAGGACGAGATCTTGAGACGGCAGCAGTGTGTGGACGAGCGTCGCCCTGTTGTAACAGAGCACCGGAGTGTGTTCAGAAAAGGTCTGGAGATGCGACTGACCAGCATTCTCACTAAATACCGAGAGTATATATGAAGAGTTTCAAACCCCAGACTCAGCAGTGCTGCTGGAGTGTTTAACCACTGTGTCCACCCACTGTCCACTCTAATAGCTGCTCTGTGGTGGTCCTGTGGGGTCCTGATCATTGAAGATCAGGGTGAAAGGAGGAAAATAAAGTCTGCAGAGAAACAGATGAACTACAGTCTGGAATTATAGAACCACAAAGAGCTCCTGTGTGGTCAGAGGAGCTGATCGAATGGACAGTGTGGGTGCAAGCTAGTTATAATGTTATGGCTGATATGGCAACTCTTTTTTTATATAAGCGAGGCTTCACCTTGGATAGGACTGATATGCTGGTGCTGTAGGTTAGTCCTCTTTTCCCTTCCCTTTCTACAGAGGACATTTTTGTCCTGACAAAGTATGAAAACACACACACACTGAGGCCTCCTGCACTATTGGTCAGGACAGTGTACCTCAGAGCCACAGATGCCATCTACCAGCCTGCTATTTATAGCTCACTATTTGTCTAACTTTTTGAACCGATCTGATAAGAAGGGGCAGGGGAAAGGTTGCAGCACGC
The DNA here is from genome assembly GCA_034509495.1 of Acestrorhynchus altus. Lineage (NCBI taxonomy): Eukaryota > Metazoa > Chordata > Actinopteri > Characiformes > Acestrorhynchidae > Acestrorhynchus > Acestrorhynchus altus. The sequence goes on along the minus strand of CM067506.1, from coordinate 35,735,513 downwards.
TATGAAGAATTCTGGAAGGGTCCCTTTTTTCCGTCTCCTTCTCCTCTTCTGAGAGCTACCACAAGCTTCTTTATTTTCCAATATCAGGATGGTCGAGCCACTGGTTTTCATTAAGACGCTCGCTGAACCGTACGAGCTCACCGCTGTCTGCCCTGTTTGTCGCTCTATGGCTTTGCCATCTCTTTTTTCTCCTTCCCTTCGCTTAAAGTGATGTCTCAGCCAAAACACATATTCATGCCGTTTTCACTCTCACCACAAAGATACTCCATCAGCCTGGACCTGTTTACGGCCTTGGATCTGCCTGGCGAACGTTATGCTCGAAGGTCCACGCCCACTAATCGTATCGTAGAGTTTTATACTGTATGGTCTGAATCACGTTGCACTTGCTTTAAACCGCTTTGTGTTAAATAATCTACTCCTGTTGGGACGTGGAAAATGCATCTCGATGGGATCTGTGGTCACTATTGTTCTGTTGGTCAACTGCTCAACAGCCAACTGACCACAGCCTAACAGTACATAAGCACAAATCAGTTCGGCTTCACCTGCTTTTTTTACTTTTCCTGACTCTTGACCAGCAGGTCGGCCTAGACCAGTCATTTTAATGAATCTGATGGCAGCCAGCAGAATTAAGCCTTAAATAGTGCAAGATGCACTTAAACACCCAGTTTTGCAACCACAAGTTCTGTAAAATTAATCTAATGCCTCAGTGAGATTTTGGTGGCCGGATAAAGCCGTTCCACCTTAAATTATGGTACAGTTACAACGTGGAGCCATATCCTCATCAGCCATCTCCAGGAATGACGAGTCAAAACCTGATTTATACTGAGCAATGATGCTTTAGGTCATGTGATCAAATCACAGCCAGCATAGAGTGATTCTCTCTTTGTAAATTCCGCAAACCTGTCGGCGGTGTGGAAGTATTTTAGGGATTCGGGAATGACCCAGGAATGGCTGTTTGATTACATTAAATAAATATTTAGTTTTACTAATTTATTTATGTATTTTAAGTCTTATTGGCATGTTTTAATTTATTTACAATTTTTAGTTGTTTTTGTGTAAATTTGTTTTAAGTCATATTGATATTTCTATTTCTATTGGGGGCATTTGTTTTAAGTCTTAATGGAATTTAAATTTTTAATTTTACTGGAGGACAATTTATTATTATTATTTATTTTTATTTCTTCTTATTATTTTTTAGCAATTGTATTCTAAATCATTGATATATTAGTTTTTATTATTATTTATTTTTATTTCTTCTTATTTTTTTGCAATTTTATTCTAAATCATTGATATATTATTTTTTATTTTACTAGGGGGATAATAATAATAATATTTTTTATGATGATGATGATTATTATTATTTTTGCAATTTTATTTTAATTCATGTTGAGTTATTTTGTTTATACTTTAAATTGGGGACAATTATTATTATTTTATTGTTTTATTGTTTGTTTTAAGTCATATTGGTATTTGATTTTTACTTTAACTGGGGCAGGAAAGTAATCTGTATAACTGAAGTCATCATGGTACTTTGCCGCTGAAATGTTCAATCTTTTTAAATTATAGTTTGTAACTTTTTCCATGAAACGCAAGGCAATACTTCTTTAATACAGCAATGAAAACAGTGGTTTTGGTTTCAGCCAGAAATGTTCATTTCAGTGTGAAGACGGTATAAATGAACATGCACTGTGATTATGACTCGGCCTGGCGTCCCCTCTGAACCTCTCTGAAAGAAGCTCCACTCTTGAGCTGCTTGTTAGCTGCTTGCTCTTCTAACTCTGGTGCAAAAAAAGAGCGAAACTTCAGAGACCGTGTTTTAGGAGATCGATTACATCTGGGGTTTTATGTAAAATTGATATTTGATCAAAGCATCGCTTTACGTTGACTTTTGAAGCTTCTGGGTTGTGAGATTATCGCGCTGGACCAGCACCTCCGCTCAGCATCAAAGCTGTCTGTGATGCCCACATGCGGACACACACTCACACACACCGTCTGGAGTATGACTTACTGTATGCTGACCCATCACTAACATGCATAATTACATGGTTAGGCAGATGAGCGTGATTTATTTTTGAAATCTTATAAGAAGCGACAAGATAATTGGACAGCATTGTCTACTTTGTTCAGTAACACAGTGGGAAACGGTTCTTTTCAGGGAAGGGAGACGGCCACCTCCAGCTTCCTCCTCAACGGAGACACTTCTGACTCGTTCCCAGACAGATTTCAACTCCGGCGAGTCTTTTTCAGTCCAATGATATGTGCATCAAATCTAACATCAAGAGTTTGGTAAAGGAAGCCCGTCTCTGTCGGCGTGGTTGAATAATCATGAGCATTCGGAGGACTGTGATGTTCAGCGTGTGACTCTGGTGTGGACTGGCCTGTGGGAGTCCAGCTCTGCGGAGCTCTGTGCATTGGCACCGTCTTACTTGGTTTAGTTAATGGACGCGATTAGAAATCCGACACAGACGTATGAAAGGATGGGATACTGCATACTGAAAGGATGAACAGCAGCAGTGGGCCAGGACGTCTCAGCAGCTTCATTTCTGTTAGAACATCAGATCATTTAGTCTTCAATGATCAGGACCCCCACAGGACCACCACAGAGCAGCTATGATGTGGGTTGTGGGTCATTCTCAGCACTGCAGTCACACTGACATGGTGGTGGTGGTGTGTTAGTGTGTGTTGCTGGTATGAATGGAGTGTTTAAATGTCACTGCTGGACCGGGAACAGTCCACCAAGCAGGAATGTCCAGCCTGTGAGCACCGATGAAGGACTAGAGGACGACCAACACAAACTGTGCAGAAACAGATGAGCTGCTGTCTCGGACTTTACATCTACAAGGTGGAGACACTCGGTAGGAGTTGGTAGTGTCTAATAGAGTGGACAGTGAGTGGACACAGGGTGTAAACTGTTTATTGTGTATTATTTATTGTCCGTAATACAGTAAATAATAAATAAATCATGACATCACCTTGCAATGGAGCCAGGCTTTTATCTGAGATTCAACAAAACTACACTCAGATATTATAATATCGTGATTAATTTTAATCTAATATCAATACGGTTCCATTCTGTACGTTGTGGAGCATTGCTGTGGGGATTTGATTGCATCATCCTCATCTCCCCAACTCATCCCAAAAAGCAGGAAGGAAGGAAGGGAATCGAATTTGCAGTTCAGGCTGAAACACTGCTTACAACTTCAACTCGAATGGGCGGAGCTAACTACCATTGACCAAATAGGACGATATAGAGTTTGTCCATGCGTTGGGTATCAGGACATCGAAAATGAGGTCATTTGTGGAGCTCAAAGTGTACGAATTTATTTCAAACTCTTTTATTTACAATAACAACAAGTAAATGGCTTAATATGATTGTCTGCACACCTGATTAACCATTTGTCTCTGATTGGCCCTTTCCAGAGAACAATAAGGACTCCTCCCACCAGAAAGTGACGGTGAAAGCGGAGCCCATGGAAGTGGACCCACCTTCTGAAGTGGCCCCTCCTCCCTCTCACCTTCTAGGCTTCAGCACTTTAGGGGCATGTGAGAAAAAGGAGCCATTGGCTGGCCTCCAAGAGCCTCTGCCCCGCCCCCAAAAGGACCTCTTCTCCCAGGACATTTCGGTTAAAATGGCCTCTGAGCTGCTCTTCAAACTGTCTGGTGAGTGGTCAGAGTAATCAGAAACCATGTTCCATCAGCCCAGAGTGTACACGGTTTGGACAAAAGTATTGGGACACCTCGTTCAGTGTTTCCTCTGGAATCAGGGGTATTTAAAAAGGTTTATCCCTCTTTTGTTGGAGTAACTGTCTCTACTGTCCAGAGAAGGCCTTCAACTAGATTATGGAGCGTTACTGTGATATGATTGTATCATCCTCATCTCCCCAACTCATCCCAAAAGTGGGAAGAAAGGAAGGAAAGGTACACACAAGGGGGCAGTGAGCACATGTGCCCGGAGCGGTGGGCAGCCCTGTCCAGCAGCTGGGAAGATTAGTGCCTTGCTCAAGGGCACTTCAGCTATGCCAGTTCAGGGATTCGAACCGACAACCATCCAGTCACACGGCTGCTTTTCTAACCATGTCCACGGCTGCCCCAGAGAACACAGCTCCACTGCTCCACAGCTCAATGCTGGGAGGCTTTACACCCTCTAACCCACACCTGGCTTCTGACGCGGTGCCAGTAGTTAGTTAATCTGCTCCACAGAGTCCCGTCCTGTTGGCAGTATTTCTCTACAGTGCATTTGCACGTCCGTGACAGCAGTGCATGCTTTCATTAGAAGGGGAGTCCACAAACTTTTGGACATAAAATGTGCATAGCTGGTACGTTGTCAGCTGGCTTGGTGTACCGTGTTTATGGTGGAACCGGAGACTGCACTGGCTTGTGATACATCACAACTCATAAACCCGACTAACACGGAACCCGCTTCAGTTTACTGTTTGTATTTATAACTTTGTCAGGCCTTCATGTGCAGCTTTATTGGGCTAAACGGGGAAATTCACGAGTTGACACAGACCCTCCGAATGCTCCGATACATCAGATGGGCCCTTATAGGCGATTGGTCTGTGATTGGCCCTTTGCAGCATGGCCCTGAGCCCCTGAAACAGAAGAATTGGAGGGTGTATATCTCGCTGCCTCGTCAGGAGTGCGGCATGCAGAGCTCTCTCTGGGGCTGTTTATTTAGTGCTCGGCCTCCGCAGCTTTCTTTGGCTCCTCAGCCTGGCTGTTGTGCCGCGAGGCTGCAGGAGGAGAGGATGTTTGTGGTGTTAAACGATGGCAGGATTGGGCTTTTCAGTCAAGAGCACAGAGAGGATTAACTGTGGCAAAGCTGCCCCCAGCACTTGCTTTGCCGGTTACGTCTCTCTGTTTAAATGCCATGTTGCACCTCTGAAGCATCAGAGAGAAATCCTCCTCCTCCTCCACCACCACCACTTCCAGCACACACACACACACACATACACACTGTTCACACAATCCAAACAGAATCTGTGAAGTGTGTGTGTGTGTGTGTGTGTGTGTGTGTGTGTGTGTGTGTGTGTGTGTGTGTGTGTGTGTGTGCGTGCGTTTGTGTGTGTGTGTAACCCCCTCCATTCGTCTTGTTCTCAAACATTCTGGCTCAAACAAACTTGGTCACACTTGCTTTCTTTGCGTATGTCTCTCTCCCTCTCGCTCCCTCTCTCTCTCCCTCCACCACCCCCTCACACTACATCTCTCGTGGCATCGTCATGGCAACCCACAGAGCCCTTCCGTCCTCCGTGAGTCATGTGACAGAGAGGATGTCTGAGAAAGGGGGCTTAGGAAGTGCCACCCAGAGATTTAGGGGTCATTACCAGCACCCCTCCAGGAACGGAGTGGGGGGATGGATGGGACGGTGGGAGAGGGGCTTCCCCGTCCAGTCTGCAGCGACAAAATCCCTGTATCTTCCACGCGCAGCTCATTTCGCTCGTGTTTCCAACGAACTTTGCGCTGTTGCCGTCTGATGGCCCGTTCATGACGGGGTTGAGTGAAAAATGTCTGTTTTATCTAAATGGCTTTGTGTCTGTTGTTTGTCCTGTTTAAACACACACACACACACACACACACACACCCCAGCTTAACCTTGACAACCCCTTGTATTTTCTGTTGCAGAAAAAGTAAGCAAAGCTAACGAAAACAAAGACAGCGCATCGTTCGGCATGAACAGGTAAGTCATTTCTGACGCTATAAAAACGAAGGTGCTACAAAGGGTTCTTCGACTAGTGCCATAAAAACCATGTAACCAATAACCAAAAATGTATAGAATCTTTACATAAGAGAAGGTTCTTTAATGCTCACACTAATGACTGTTACAAACATGGCTCTTTATGGACCCAAAAATGTTTTTTATGGACACAAAAATGGTTCTTTTTGGACCCAAACATGGTTCATTATAGATCCAAACGTGTTCCTTCATAGATCCAAATGTGTTTTTTTATAGACCCAAACATGGTTCGTTATGGACCCAAACATGGTTCTTTATTGACCCAAATGTGGTACTTTATGGATTCAAACGTGGTTCTTTATGGATCAAAAATCAGTTCTCTTATGGCATCATTCAAAGGACCCTTTGTTTTTGTGTGATAACTGTAGGGAATGTGAACATATTGTAATTTAATGCATGTTAATTACAGTGTAATTCATTAATATATTGATGCGAAAAATAATTAATACAAATAGATGCTTGTTCCATTAAAGATGCCCTTTGATCTGTGTATTAGCCAGTTTAATTCAGGAAGGGTCAGAAAAATTCTGAAGTTTAACCATAAAAGTGTGGAATAAGTTGTCCTGCCAGTAATTACACCCTCAATCTGGACGCAGAGCTGCAGGTAAACATACAGACTGAGCAGCTGTCTGACACGTAAACAGAGCAACATGGCCAAGCATCAAATAGAGTCAAGTGGCTTCTTGGTTGCAGATAAAGCCCCTCCCATTAAAAAAAAGAGAGCCAATCAGTGTGCTGGTGATGCATAATGTCTCGTCCTTCAATACAAATGGCCATAAGACCTCTTGGTTATGGATAAGTCATGGAAAGTCCAACCCGTCAACAAAAAGAGCCCATCAGTTTGGTTTTTCTGAAACTGAAAGTGAACATAACTCACATTTATGATCCTTATTATTATTTATGAACCTAATATTAGTTAATTGGTACCTGAGCGTTTGAAAATCTGAATATCTGATTATTTGTTTCAATAATTGATAAACTATTCAACTGTAAGGATCGTTCCCCCCTAAGTCTGAGCCAGAGTGTCTTCATTGCCATTGTGTCCATATAGGAGAGGTTGTGTTTCATATTCATGCTTAGTGCTGAGCATAAATCAGAGTTTATTTGGAAGTGGAGCAAGAACCTGATCAGAAGCACAGCCTGATTAGTCTCCCTGGCTCTAATGAACCACACCGAGACCCCTCACACCAGGGTTTGCTGGTTCAGTCAACCTAAATCTGCCATGTGTGAAGACGTTATCCAGTAATTCCAGTATCAGACGCATATTATAATAATGTAGGTCAGTAATATATTGTGCATCTCTGGTTAATTGTATTAATCTCTTCTCGTAGCCCTTACCTGGACGACCGCTTTAGACAATCGCCCTTCAGCACACGCTCCAAGAGCTCTTCCCCAGCTGAGGCCAGTTCGTCTGCCAGAGCCACCCACCAGCAAGGTAAAGCCCCACTCTCCTGCTCTCTCCAGCCCACACAGGAAGCTTCAGCAACGACTCTCCGCAGACTACAACAAACATTCCGAATATGATGCTTCATAAAAACCTAATATATTAAAAGCTATTACAGACCATATCAATTAAGAGCTCCTGCCACACGAGGAAGTGGCTGAGGCTGTAAAAATATGGCGCCGCGTCTGATTAAGATCCCGTCGGTCAGCCTTTAATTTGGGCTGATGGATGGGGTGCTGTTACTGACCGTCTTCGACCCTCGTGGATTCCCATGCTTTAGTGTGTTGGTCCTGAGCTGGACGTGAGCCTCCCAGCCTCCTCCAATCTGCTGCCAGGCTCCAGAGCTCCAGGATGCCCTGCGCTCATATTCACCCAGCATTGAGGCCCTGGCGCTGGGCAGCTGCTGCTCTCTGCTCCCCTCTCCTGGCCCCTCTGGTGGAGGGTAATTAGTGTATGCCAGCCTGGCCCGCTTCCTTACACCAGTTAATGAAAAAATGATTGGGTTTTTCATGTCCAGGGTGCCCTGAAAGTTAATTCACTGAGCACACAGATGCACACATACACACAGACGCGCGCACACACACACACACACACACTCTCACACACAGACGCATGCACACAATATACACAACTGATGTAAGCATGGCCATGACCCCAGTCTGCCGTTCACTCTCTCTCTCTCTCCCTCTCTCTTTCTCCCTCCTTGTCGTTTTCTTTTCTAAATGTTGAACACATTGTGTGACCTGGTGTAGGCAGTAACTCCCACTCCGCAGTCAAGACAAAGAACCCTTTCAGACTTTGTTTTATTTTCTACATAACCGCACAATCCTTATTTAAAAACATCCATGTTTTGTTTTCTCCGCTCCTCACTCTCAGCTCTCTACACTCAAAAAAAAAATCGGATTCCTGACAAAGATCCTGCGGCTGGAATCGCGAAAGCTTCGAATCAATCAGTCGGTCAATGGAAGTTTATTTATGAAGCGCTGCTTTAAAATAAGGTGTCGTCACAAAGCAGCTTCACGGAGACCCGGGTCTGAGCCTCTTTTGAGCGTCCTCCTCTGGTCAACACAGTAAAATAACACAGCAAAATGAAAAAGAACAGAGAGAACGAGAGAAAAGGAGTCAAATAATGAAGAAGTGTAGCTAAAGTGAGAGCCGGCCGTGTTTGGGCGAGAACGAGCTATGAGGGAACGTAGGTGAGTGAGGACACAAGCTGAGTGGGGCAGCGGGGAACCGGGTCGGGTGACGTCAGGGCTGGACGGCATCTCTTTACACGGGAAAGAGGTAGAAAGAAAGAGACGGAAGGAAAAAAACGAAGGGTTGGGTAGGTGTGTTCGAGTGTTTGGGGTGCGGCGATGCAGGAAGTAGTGCCTGAACACTCGAATGTGCAGCAATTAAAACATCCACCCAAACATCTGCACATCTGCCCTTGTCTGTTCTGCGGAGGGGACACTGGACACTCCGACTCAATAGAGGCAAGGATAGGTTGTGTGTCCAGGGTGGTCCTGGATATCATGCATGAATGAATCAAATCGATGTACCAAGTTTCACGAGTTTGTTACTGTAGCTCAGTTTACTCATGTGGACAGTGGACAAAGTGGTCTCACAGTTATCAGGTATTGTCCCACTTGGGCAGGGACATCGTTGATGTGTGCTGTGTGAAAGTCAGAAGAACATCAAATGTTAGAAATGATGAAAAAACAATGAATAAAGTTATGAGGTGCTCTTTTTGGGGGGCAGGTGGTGGAGGTGGTGGTGGTGGTGGTGGGGGTGCATGCAGTTCTTGGCCCTGGGTCAGACTTCTCTATGAGTGCTAGGGCCGTCTCCTCTCTCCTGTCTGTCTCTAATAATACCAATTAAATCATTAAGCACTTGAGAACCCTACTGAATACAGTTTAGAGCCTCTGTTCACCAGCCTGGATCAGCAGACCACAGCTTTTCAACCCCATGACCACAACCTCACCTTCTGACCCAAAACTCAGAAACTGCCAGCTCTTAAAGTTTTCGTCTGCTAAACACAAATCTTTCGGAGAAGCTCCTGAGCTCAGCAACAGCAGCACCAACAGTGAGAGAGAGAGAGAGAGAGAGAGAGAGAGTGAGAGAGAGAGAGAGAGTGAGAGAGAGCGATAGAGAGCGATAGAGAGAGAGAGAGTGAGAGAGAGAGAGAGAGAGAGAGAGAGAGAGCGAGAGCGAGAGAGAGAGAGAGAGAGAGAGTTCCAGTGTTTTAAGCATCTAAAATTATTATGAAAGCATATTCACTATCGGTCAAAAGTTTTAGAACACCCAATATGGTTCTGAATCTTTTGACCGGTAGTGGACATGTATTGTGCAGCCGTATGTTGTTGATCAAGAGGTCACATCACAGCATGATGACTGTCTGAAGTTGATTGTTGTACTGATTTACAATCAACCACAGCATTATGATCCCCTCCTTGATTCTACCCTCATTGTCCATTTTTATCATCTTCTCTGACCACACAGGAGAACTCTGTAGTTCTATAAATAGTCTGCTGTCCATCTGTTTCTCTGCATACCTTGTTGGCCTTCTTTCACCCTGATCTTCAATGATCAGGACCCCACAGGACCACCACAGAGCAGCTATGATGTGGGTGGTGGGTCATTCTCAGCACCGCAGTCACACTGACATGGTGGTGGTGTGTTAGTGTGTGTTACGCTGGTACGACTGGATTGTGTCAGTGGCACTGCATTGCTGAGTCTGCCCAGTGCTGTGTGCAAAAGTTTTAGGCCCCTAATCCCATTATTTAAACTTGTGTCTCTGATCAAGAGTGATGAGTGTAGAAACTCCAGACCCTGTTAGAACCGATGCAGGTAATCAGAAATACAGTAAAGAGGAAGAAGAATTTCTCATTATGATGAAAGTAGTTGAGATCTTCTGAGGTGGTCTGAAGAACAAAGCTTTGTTCCAGTTTTCTCGTGGATGGCTCCAGCCAGTGTCTCTGTGTGTTCAATTCCATCAGCAGTGCACCTGATTTAGCTAAATAAATAATACTAGACTCAGGTGAGGAGAACCTTGGAGATGTTTAATGAACTCAGTGATGGAAAACCATGCTCACTCTTATTTACAGGGGGCACATAAGTGTGTGTGTGTGTGTGTGTGTGTGTGTGTGTGTGTGTGTGTGTGTGTGTGTGTGTGTGTGTGTGTGTGTGTGTGTGTGTGTGTTACATCATATATTTTTATAAATATAAAACACTTACTAACCATATCAACCGCTCAACTGTTATATGGTAGAGCACATTTTTCGAGTCACTGTATCTTTACTGAAGAAGGTGATGAACTTGAACTAAATCCACTCTCTGCGTCTGTCGGTAGCCGGCTTTTTAAGTTCTTAGCCATAGAACCGGTCAGCAAGAGGTCAATCTATACACACAGTGCCTGTAAAATGTATGGACTACACATCACATCTCAAAAGCGAAGCCACCACAGGTCTAGCGCCTCTGCTGGTTGGTTGTATTAGGACAGTAAGCTCCTCCCCTTCTCATACATTTCAATGGAAGAACAACCCACTTTCCATCTCTATACTGTCCCTCCATCTCCACCATTAATCAGAGTATCGTTTTGTTTCTCGCAGAAACCAGTTTTTAAAAATTATTCTGAGATATCCACTGACTCCATGCGAGGACGGACGGTGGAATTTAGAAATGGATGATCTGTACTGCGTGCACCAGAAAACTACGTACAGATTCTTTGGTCAGAAATGATTTGTGTAACATTTTAAAGGCGATGGTTAAAGGAGGTTAGAGGGTTAAACATGAATGAGTCACAAACAGACTAAGGACAGAAGACACATGGAGTGCCTTAGAGGCGCTGACTGACACCCAGTTTGATCCAAGATTGGACCACAGCATGCAAGCCCTTGGTGCGATGTGGGAGGTTTCGATCCCTTCCCGGGGGTCCTCACGCTTGGTGTCAGAGTTGAGCAATCTGATGGCAGAGTCACACACGTGCAGCTTCTTATCGGCTGTGAGTCAGCCAGTGGCAGCGTGGGCTTCTGGGCCACTCCACTGACTCGGCGGCTAGTCCGAATTTCAGAGGCTCTTAAATCGGACACTGGAGTGGAGGTCAAACACCTTCAGCAGCTGTGATTAAAGCTCATCTAACATGGCTCAGAGCAGGGGGGGTGTGGAGCTGGAGATTATACCGGCACCACATAGTTATGTAATTATGAGCTAATGTATTTATGTGGTTTCTAATCCAATCGCATATTTAAGTTGGGCAGCTTTAGCGCGGGACTGTAAATACAGCATTAATCGGCCTGATTCTGTGTTAAAATGCCGGGGTGAGTAGGAGGGGTCGTGTGGGGTCAGTGATCTTTTTTTCATTTGAGCTGATGATATACCATCAGTGTTGCTTTAGAAAGTGGCCAATCATATTCAATTTTGTGAATGAACTCGTTTCTGCCTATTTTTTGCCTCATTCTGTTCAACAGCTCAATGTCTGGACAGGCTGGACACACGAAATACGCTGTCCAAATGTTTGTGGACACCCCTTCTAATGAGCACATTCCGCTGCTTTAAGTTGCACCCATCGCTGACACACGTGAGGAAATACACTGGCAGCTTGTCTAGTCCCTGCCAAAAGAATAAGACTCTCTGGAGCAGATCAACAAGCACGAACCCACTGGAGCCAAGCCTAATGCCAGGCTGAGCAAGACGAGTATAAAGCCCATTCGAGCCGCATGGGATGGATGATCACAGGACACCATTGGGATCAGATCAGTCTATATTATTAATCAGTTGTGGATCCTGAGAGCCTCTATCTTCTGTCCCAAAAGCAGTACAGTCCCACGCTTCCTTCTGGGTGCAGCTATTTCTCCATATTTTCTAACAAAGTTGAATTTGGAAGAAAGTTGAAAAGGTTGAATTGCCCTTAAAATATCTCTAAAAACAACTACTTATTCACAGATTCACAAACCAAAAGCCAGGAATGCTGGTCTACAGCAGATGTTGGTTCCTCCTAAACCCATAATTAACAGATCCGCTGAACCAGGTGTGTTTGAGTAGAGAAATCACTAAAACGCCCTGGATCCCGGTCCTTCCTAGTTGAAGAACTCCGTTCCACTCCAAAGGAACCTTTTGCCGTAATTATTTTTAAGAGTCTGGGCTTGAGTGTGGTGTTTAGATCGAGTGCATTCAGTGTCCAACAGCTTTTATGCCCAGTGATACCATAAACTCCTCACAGGCAGAATCAGGAGTCCAGGTTTACGGCTTGACTTCTGTTTCCTGCTGCTTATCAGTGGCCGTGCGTTCAGGAATGAGGTCTGGAGGGGGCTGGTTCAACCTCGACCTGAATTCCCTCCTTAATATAATCCCCTGCTCCACACTGTTGGTTTTTAGAGCTGCTTTGGACCTGCTGGTCACGGGTCCTGCCTTGGGTCCGGTTCCAGACGGAAGTGAGCATCCGTTGAGACGTCCTTCAGGCCCAGTGTCCAAGGCCAGTGCATCTGCTCTTTAATGGCCACCATTAAATATTCTCCAATATGCCAAAAACTGCTACTACTCCCTGAATGCTCTCTCTCTCTCTCTCCTTTCCCCTCCCTGCTCCCATCAATCCTGCAGCCTGTAATGCACAGGACAGCCCCTGGAAAAATGGACCTGTTTATGGGGAACTGAAAGGACACTCAGGCACGCACAGTCATACACACAGCTTTGTGTGTGCTTTCTGGACCTGCTATGAATACATGTACAGAAGTATCCAGACACTCCTTTTGATGAACAATGAAAAGCAGGGTTAATGTAACAGGATGCTCTGGAGGAGCCACACATCACCACGCCCACATTGTCACCTGGTAGAATGAGGGGTATACAGTCTCGTAGGACTGGGTTCTGTGTGGATCTAGGAAAGGTTTGAATGGCATTTTTGATCTATAACTAGTAACCCATTATCAGTATCTGACCTCACTAATTCTCTCATGGCCGAATGCCATCAAATCCTCACGGCAACGTTCCGAATTCTGCTGTAAGGCCTTTGCAGAAGAATCGAGGCTGTTACAGCAGCGAAGGCAAAACCAGCTCCCTATAATTACCCTTCATTTTAGCCATTCTGGAGGAGCAGGTGTCCACAAACCTTTGGACATGTATAGTCTGCTCTGTGTTTATTAGATTTGTCGCCTCAATAACAAAATGTAATATCAGATGTTTGAGTGTTCAGAGCTCACCAACTTCATTACAGACTCCCTGTCAGTGTTTCTCAGAAGTCCACACCTTCTGCCCAAGATCCAAAGCATTCCACCCCGTCTGTTAAACACGGTGGCGGGGGTGTTCTGGGATCTTCAGGAGATTTTTCCACATCTTCTGCCCAACATCACCCCGTCTGTTAAACACGGTGGCGGGGGTGTTCTGGGATCTTCAGGAGATTTTTCCACCTCTTCTGCCCAACATCACCCCGTCTGTTAAACATGGTGGTGGGGGTGTTCTGGGATCTTCAGGAGATTTTTCCACCTCTTCTGCCCATCTGTTAAACAAGGTGGTGGGCTCTTGTGAAAGATGTTTCCACACCTCCAAGATTTAGTCTTAGAAATGAGAGCGTTTTCTGCTTCCCACCATTCAAGTGACACTAAAAGCATTCAGTGAGGATGAGGTCTGGTGTGGTCGGTCCATTGTTCTCAGAGCAACAGCAGCTTTTCTGCGTGACGTTAATCTGGGTTCTGCTATCAGTGCCGAGAGCCGAGGTTCACAAGAAGCTGCAAATACTGCAGGTGTCAATGCTTTAACCTACACACACCCACAGGCAGGCGCTGGTGTGTCCCGCAAACTCCCAAACGGGCATCCAAAGGGCTTTGGATGGCAGGGTGGTTTTATGCTGATGTCATTGTGTTGTATTTAAAGTGTGTGGGTGTGTGTGTGTGTGTGTGTGTGTGTGTGTGTGTTCTGATTTTGTAGAATAATGGTCATGCATGCATACTGCGCCACCCGGCCATTTGAAGGGACAGCGATGTTCGATGACGGAATTTCTCTCTGATTTATTTATTTATCTACTCATTTATTTATCTCTCTCTTCCTCCCTCTCTCTCTCTCTCTCTTTCCTCCCGTCACTGGAGAGGGGAGGTGTGGCGCTGAATTTTAATTTGACGCCAAGCCAACCACCTTCATCAGAAGGTTAATTCTGTCTGTCTCCTTGTGGAGTACTGCTCTCCCTCTCTCTCTCCCTCTCTCTCTCTCTCTCTCTCTCTCTGTTTGTCCGTTTTTTTTCTCTCCCGTCCTCTCTTTATATCTGTGTGGTGTGGAGTACTGGTGTGTAGTTGCTCTGGCTGTGTTAAAGCCTTTACTCTGATTTTCACCACAGTGACCTCGAGCTCTCCGAGCAGTCGGCAGGTTGTGGGTAAAACACCATATTGCAGTGTTATGACTGTGTACAGCAACGGCTGCAGGGCTGAAACTCCACAGCGCATCATTTATTAATCATTATCTTGACGGTATTTATTGTTGGGTGCTCCTGTGGGTGTTCTGATGAATGAAGATAGCTGTGCAATTATTTCGGTCAAAATGGCACAGAAATGCTTTAACCTTCAGACATTATTCATTCATTAGCTCAGGTTTCTGTATTACAGAGCGTATAACAATACATACTGATCTGCTGAAATGTTATAATCAGTTATTATACCATCAATAAGGCCTTGCATTCATAACCCCGATCTTTTCTGTGTTTAGATGGAAGAATCCGTTTTATACAGTTGGCTTCAGAGAGTTTTGTGAGAAAACACATTCAGTCTGTCAGATTAGACCGTTTTTATTTCAGAATTCAGGCAGATTACAGACAGATTCATCAGAATTCAGAACGTTTTATTAAATTGTGTTTTTACTTTGTGCGTTTTTTCCTTCAGAATTCAGAAAGTTTGTGAGAATTCAGTTTTTTTTCAGAATTCAGAAAGTTTGTGAGAATTCAGTTTTTTTTCAGAATTCAGAAAGTTTGTGAGAATTCAGGGTTTTTTTTCAGAATTCAGAAAGTTTGTGAGAATTCAGGGTTTTTTTCAGAATTCATTGTTTGTTTTTCGAAATTCAGACAGATGTGTAGGAATGCAGAGAGTTTTGTTTTGCTTTGCTTTTTTCTCAGAATTCAGACAGATTTGTCAGGCTACAGTCAGTTTCGGTCCAGAAATCGGGATTTGGGATTGGGGTTGGATTGTAAGCGTGTGTAAGTGTGGCACTGGGTTAACCGGTGTGTTGTGTGTTGATGTGTTTGCCGTGCAGACTCGGAGAAGGCTCCGGGGGAGGCAGGGAACGGTTTGGCTCAGTGGAGGATAAACGAACAACTCTTCCCGTGCCCTGTGTGTGGAAAAGTGTTCGGCCGCCAGCAAACCCTCTCCAGACACCTCTCCTTACACACAGGTGAGCAACCACCAGCACACACTCACGGACTGTTCCCTTTCTGTTGTTTCTGGGTCTGCAGGAGTAAACAGACGGGGTCTGTAGTAAGTCTGGAAAAGAGGAAGGACACTGTAAACAGACAGCCAGGTGTGCATCTGACCAGAGAGGTGCCCGCCGAGGACAGTGTCCACCAGCCTGTCAAAGTGTTGTACAGCATCAGTCGAAAGTTTGGGTACATCTGACTGAATGTATTGTATGCTTTTCATAGAAGGTTGTGGAGCTCTGAAAGGGCATTCTCTGAAGTGATGGAGCTCCACCCAGTACCTTTGGGATGAACTGGAATGGAGTTTTATAATCTGACCTCATAGATTTTCTAGTGTCTGAGTACAATCAACGTACAGTCGACATACAGTTATAAGCCTTGTCAGGAGGGTGCAGGCAGCACAGGAGGAACAACCCCCTATTAATTCCCTTGATTTCGGGGGGAAACCATTGAATATGCCACAGATCGTCCCTGTAAAATTCCATAATGGTCCATGATTCAGTTGTGAAATCTCCACATCAGCACACAAAGCTTCTTTGAGACACTGCGGGTGACGCTGCTGGTCAAACGTCCGGTTTAGTTGTGTGTGAGCTACTAGGGCTGTAAGAACATAGTTTTATGATACTGTTTTGATCCTCAAAAACAGAGTATTGACGTTTAACACTTTACACCTGACGCTCGCATGTTCCAGGCCGCAGGTTCTGGGCGGCTGCATGCCAGAGTTCTAGGCTACATAACTCAGGATCAGAGTAACCTACAGACATGATACACATGCCATAATGCACAGCTTAGTGCCGTCGACCTTGAGTCACGACCACAGCTGTTCTGAATTAAAATGTATAAGAGTCCTGAGGCCGTATATCAACAGCAGCAACAACAATATTAATAATAATTAAAAAATAATTAAAAAAAATACAAAAATTAAGGATATTTTGTTATGATTGTAAATAATATAATGACTTAAATATCCTTAAAGATATAATCAATACAAAAACGTTTCCATTTCCGTCTTAAAAACACTAATTTGACTTTCTGCCAACATTTCCGAGCTTTGAAGTGTTTTATAGTCCTTACAAGCAAATACCTGATAAAAACATGGTCAAATTCATACAAATATCTACATTATGTTAATATGTAATCAAATGAAGTGTGACTGTCTCCTATAAATACGTTGTATTTTTCAGGTGAATAAAGGTACGTGAAACTATCGAAACATCCAACAAAAAATCGCAATATATCGAATCGTGACCCCTTTATTGTGATATGTATCGTATCACCAGATTCTTGCCAATACACAACCCCATTGAGAGATCAGTGCAGGCCAGCCCTAAGTTAACCGTGTGTGTGTGTGTGTGTGTGTGTGTGTGTGTGTGTGTGTGTGTGTGTGTGTGTGTCTCTGTGTGTGTGTGTTATTAGCTGGATTAATGCTGCAAGTAAGTAAATAGGTTCACTATACTGGATTACCCTTCCTTTAAAGAGATTATTCATGTGATTAGCCTCGGTGGGAAAAGTGCCCGGGGTAATTACTGAGCTGCAGAGTAGCCTAAGGTTAGCTGGACCCAGCGAGGCACAACTGGCCTTGGGTCAGTCGCAGCCAACAGAGCCCTACAAGATCAAACCAGGCAGGCCCAGAGACCGCTGACCTGCATCAGGCTGGCCATAAAGAAGTCACATGAGGTCAGAGAGAGCCAGGAGCCACCGTTCCTTTCTTGCTGATTTATACAGTCGTGTCACCTTATTTTAACAAACTCCTTGTTTCTACACTTCATCCACGTTCTATCGGCTCCTCTGACCACACAGGAGCTCTTTGTAGTTCAATAATTCCAGACTATAGTTCATCTGTTTCTGCAGACTTTATTCTCTCTCTTTCACCCTGATCTTCAATGATCAGATCTCACAGGACCACCACAGAGCAGCTATTATGTGGGTGGTGGGTCATTCTCAGCACTGCAGTCACACCGACATGTGTGTGTTAGTGTGTGTTGCTGGTAATGAGTGGATGAGACGCAGCAGTGCTGCTGGAGTGTTTAAACACTGTGTCCACTCACTGTCCACTCTATTAGACACCCTACCGAGTGTCTCCACCTTGTAGATGTAAAGTCAGAGACAGAAGCTCATCTGTTTCTGCACAGTTTGTGTTGGTCATCCCCTAGTCCTTCATCAGTGCTCACAGGATGCCGCCCACAGACACTGTCAGTTGATATTTCTGGTTGGTGGACTGTTCTCAGTCCAGCAGTGACACTGAAGGGTTTAAACACTCCAGCAGCACTGCTGTATCTGAGAATAGTCCACCACCCGCATAATAGCTGCTCTGTGGTGGTCCTGTGGGGTCCTGATCGTTGAAGATCAGGGTGAGAGGAGGAGAATAAAGTCTGCAGAGAAACAGATGAACTACAGTTTGTAATTATACTGCTACTGAACTCCTTAATTTCCTTGAAGGAACCCCCCCAAGGGATCAATAAAGTTCTATTCTATTCTGTTCTATTCTATTTTATTCTATTCTATAGAACAAAGAGGTGGTCATGATGTCATGGTTAATTGGTGTGTGCTCCTTAAATGAAATGTTACCCAATGTTTTGTAGAAGAGTGGAAAACACCACTGTGCTTGGATCTACAGCAGTGTTTCTCCTCTGTTCGTGTTTCAGAGGAGAGGAAGTATAAATGCCACTTGTGTCCGTACGCTGCGAAGTGCAGAGCCAATCTAAACCAGCACCTCACCATCCACTCAGTCAAACTCATCAGCACAGACACTGAACACATCGTTACTGCGGTTACCACGGACGGAGGAGAGCGCAAGAACTGCCCCTACTACTACAGGTGTGTGGTCCTTGCTAAACTTGTAATCACGCCACACACACGTCTTTTATGACTCGTGGGGTCACAACACGTACAGTATGTCCCATATTTATGTGTACAGTGGCATTTTAGACACATTTCTGGCAGAATTTCTATTCGTTTTGTCAAACTGAGCAAATAAACAGTAATTATGCTTTAGAATATGCAGGCATGTCACAGCCAGCATGCTCACATGGGTGGGTTCCAGGTGGGCATGAGCTCTAATTCGGTTTTGTATGTCTTGTTACTGAGACCAAGTTGGGCTTCCCGTTTGGGCCCCATCATTACACAGTCCACCATAATCTTACACGGGTCCCATTTAGGACCCACTGTTCAGGTATCAGCCCAGGTGGAGGTCCATGTTGAACCCCTCCTGGACTCATCATTGACTCTGGTGGGCAACAACCCAGGTGTTACAGCTCACTCACATGAGTCCCACCTAGGCCCTTTGTGCAGTGTACTGTACAACAAATATGGAGCCCATTCTAACCCCTCCTTAGACCCTGGTGGCTTGCATTTATGGGTCCAACATGGACATATATGCCTACATGGGTAGCCTACCTTGGAACCTGGTAGAAAATGTGGTCCTCAGGTTCAGCCCTTGGCCCGAGGTACCTTTTGATGTGGGTAGTGTAGTTGTTAACATATCCATCCACATAGTGCCCAAAACACACCCCCTCTTTGTACTCCTCTCACTCTGTCATTTGTGTGTGTGTGTGTGTGTGTGTGTGTATTGCCGGGTGTGTGGTTTCCAGACGGAGCTGAATGCCCAGCTTCAGAGCTTCACATGTCGCTGCATGTGGATAAGGAGCAGTGGATGTTCTTCTAAAGGTAAACTCGCGTGAATATGTGGGAGTGGACGGTTGAGACAAAAGCCCATATCACCTACTGAACACGCAGGTCAGAACGCACTTCACACTTCGCAGACGGCCAGGCAAAGTGTGCTGGACTGTGCTCGTGTCCAATGCACTTTTCTCGTTCTATGTATACTTATAACATAGAAGAACCAGGAACAACTCTCGCAAAGAAACCGTGTTTGTTGTCTGTACATCACCATTGTATAAAACACTGTTCCATAAGTCCGATTATAATGATACCAAAAATAATGAAATAACGGCAACGTTGGCATTTCTTTAAAATGATCGCTTGGCCGTGAGCTCAGACGTGCTTTGTGGTATGTTTTGCTGGTCAGTTCTTTCTGTTTTAGTAATCTGTCTGTTAGGTACATAGAATAATCCAACTAATCACTGGAGGTAAAAATGGCAAGCTCTGTGGTGCTGGAATGCAGATCATTATTGAAGAACAAACATGGTGGGGGTGGGCAATGCACAGTGCTTCAAACAGTGCTTCCATAAACTGACATTGCATCAGGGTTGGAGATGGTACAGCATCCATAGCACAGTGTGGTTCATAGCATGTAGTATCTGTAGCTCAGTGTATACAGTGTAGTCTATAGTACAGTATCTGTAGCTCAGTATACAGTGTAGTCTATAGTGTAATGCAGGGTAGTGTATAATGTAATACAGTGTCGTGTATAATGTAATACAGTGTAGTCTATAGTACAGTATCTTGTAGCTCATGTATACAGTGTTGTCTATAGTACAGCATCTGTAGTTCAGTGTTTATAAAAAAGTGTCTATAGTACAGCATCTGTAGCTCAGTGTATACAGTAGTGTATAGTGTGATGCAGTGTAGTCTATAGTGTGATACAGTGTAGTCTATAGTGCCAGTATCTGTAGCTCAGTGATAAGAAAAGTGTCTATAGTACAGTATCTGTGGCTCAGTGTATACAGTGTAGTCTATAGTACAGTATCTGTAGCTCTCTGTGTACAGTGTAGTCTATAGTACAGTATGCGGAGTGCAGTGTCTATAGTCCAGTGTGATACAGTATCTGTAACACAGTGTATGTATCTGTATTACAATATCTGTTGCACTTCATATAGAATAAAGTCTTTAGTACAGTATCAAGCACAGTTCTCACAGTGCAGTCTCTCAATTCTGTAATACACTGTATACAATCAAATCTATAGTCCAGTATAAAATTGTGTCTTTAGTGCAGAAAATTCATTTGAAGGAGCTCAGTAATGGAATTGTGTTTAGATTTATTTGAATGAACGTTAATGTAGCTCATCTAGTTTCTAAATGAACTCGTGCCCGACTGGCTAAAAATGTGAACCTGTAAGGTTGTGAAAGGGTGGAACACACAGGTGGTGCCAGTGGTTTGGTCTGGCCACTGGCTTACACTGAGCAGCTGCTTGAACGGCTGGGGTTCTACCTGTGAACCAGGGTGTACATTTCTTTATAAGGCAGTTAATAGTAACGCTCTTCTCCTCCCAGGAGCACTGTGTTACTGCACGACACTGCATACAGATCCTGTTAAAGGGGTAAAGTTGCAGAGAACGAACCAAGCATGCGTCAGTGAGACAGTGTTGTTCATGTCGGTGCATCAGTACCTGGTGGGATATTTATTTGTTTAATGTTTATTGAAAGTGATAAACACATCCTGATGGTGCTTTTCCTTAGGCCAGTCCAGTCTGGTCATATGTGACCTAGACAGGGATGGTCTGGCCATCAGGAGGAAATGACTATGGGGGACTCCTGTCCCTCCAGTCCACCATACAAAGCTATGACCCCCCCAGTTGACAGAACATTTGTGAGCTGGTTTGTAAAAATCCAGGACTTAATAAAGTTCTAAGGAAATGGTAAATTGATCATCCAGAGTGTTTTTGTGCTGAAAATGCAGTCAGAGTCTGTATGCAGGTTGAGCATCAGCCCCGCCCCCTCTCTCTGATCAGTCAGAGTTCATGCAGGTTGAGCATCAGCCCCGCCTCTCTGATCAGTCAGAGTCTGTATGCAGGTTGAACATCAGCCCCGCCCCTCTCTGATCAGTCAGAGTCTGTGGCGCAGGTTGAGCATCAGCCCCGCCCCTCTCTCTGATCAGTCAGAGTCTTGTATGCAGGTTGAACATCAGCCTCGCCTCTCCTGTATGCAGGTTGAACATCAGCCCCGCCCCCTCTCTCTGATCAGTCAGAGTCTGTATGCAGGTTGAGCATCAGCCCCGCCCCCTCTCTCTGATCAGTCAGTCTGTATGCAGGTTGAACATCAGCCCCGCCCCCTCTCTCTGATCAGTCAGTCTGTATGCAGGTTGAGCATCAGCCCCGCCCCCTCTCTCTGATCAGTCAGAGAGTCTCCTTTGGTATTTAAACTGGGATTTAATTCAGTCGGCTCCAACAACAAAAACAGATTTCAGGAACAGACCATTTGCACATGTGTATGAAACAGGGAGGGTGAACTAGATGAATATCAGTTATAGATCACGGTTAAAAGTAGGTTGAACAGCCTAAAAGTATCGTATTTGGTGAGTAAATTCGATTCGTTGGTTTGTCCGCTCTGACCGTGTAACTGTAACTAAAGTGAATTACTTGGAGATCTTTAATTACAATCATTTTAAAGCTTTGACGGATCTAATTCTTTTCATTGGAGTGATGGAGACAGTCGAACTGATATATGCAGGGATGAAATACTGCTGTATAGAAGGAGCAAAAATACTTCCATAGATTTGGCTTTTAGGTCCAAATGTGAAGGTCAATAACTGTGTTTTTGACAAAAGAGCTTGATGGGTTTATCGCCAGGGTGGGCTGGCCTGCTGTTAAGAGAGAGAGTGTGAGGTGGCCAAAGCACAGGAGTGCTCTGTGTGTGTGTGTAATGTGTGTTTATCTGGAAGACCTGGCGTTATCAGCCATAGGAGGTTGAGGAATCAATAGCCCGGGCAGTTCCTGTGCAACCACCCAGGCAGTCAGGCAGGCCGGCATGGTCCTGTCTCCCTCTCTCCCTCACCCGCCGCTGGCATTTAGACCAAGCCAGAGAGGCCTTGTTCAGCGGCCAGTGGGCTGGCAGAGTGACAACCAAAGGCCAGCCTGATCTGTCAGCTGCAATTTAGCCCAGTGCCAGGGACACCTCCCGCCACAAAACGGCCAAACCCAGGTCTGCTTGCCTCCCCACACACAGCTCTTTAGATGTGAGTGTGTGTGGGTGTTGCAGGGAGAACTGAGTTTGCTGCTGAGTGTGTGTGAATGTGTGTGAAATTGTTTTTATACATGTACAGGACAGCAAGAGAAAAGCAGCACTCAGGGTTTAGTTCTACAGGATAGGGACATTTATTGATATCAGGGAAATTGGATATTGTGGATCGTCAGGGCTGAGTTTTCAAAGGCTGATGTACTTTTATTCACCAGAAAATTAGAGTTATTGTTATTTTCAGGAGATCCTAGGATTCTCAAATGTAGGGAAATTACATATTTGTATGAATTTGGCCTTGTTCTGGTCAAACATACTTGTGCCTACAATATTTTTGTGTTTTTTATTTTGCTTGTAAGAACTGAAAGCACTTTACATCTCAGAAATCCTGTTGGAAATTGATCATCCAGTGTTTTTGAGTTGACAATGCAAGACTTTTGATGATATTTGTGATAATTAGATAATAATATGTGTATATATTAAGTACATTCTTCAAAATACTTGACAGTGGTCCAAATAAAATAAAAACAATAAATGTCCTTTATTATTTTTGTTATTTTTATGTATCAGTATTATCCTTCCTCAGGACTTTTATTCTGAAATTTGAACACTGTGTGAGCAAAGAAAGGGAGCAAACAGCCCCTCCCATCTCATTTTCCGTTGGAAACCAACATATTAAACCAACGTTAAATTTCCTGACCTCCTCCTTCTCTTCCATCTTCTATCAACCGAAGCCACTCAGAACTCCCAAGTTTCCCAAGTTCCCACTTCCGTACCTCCACCAGTGTGAGTGTGGTCTGCACTTCACAAACTGATTTGCTGACCCCACCTCATCCCCAACTCATCCCAAAAGAACTGGATGGAGCTCCATCATTCCAGAGAACACAGCTCCACTGCTCTACAACTCAATGCTGGGGGGCTTTATACCCCTCTAGACCATGCCTGGCATTAGACATGGTACCAATGTTCACGATTATCTTCTCAAGAGAGTCCAATTCTATTGGCAGTACTTCTCTACAGGATATAAACAGGCTGTGTGTGCTGTTGCACATGTGTGTCAACAATGGGTGCAGCTTAACGTTTTTGAATACATTCATTAGAATATTTTTTTAAATATTTATTGTCTTTAAAAAGCTATTATTGAGGCTAATTAACGAGTATTTTTGGGCTCCTGAATGTTCTCAACCTTCTCATCTAGAGAGCTTTACTGGAATCCTATATTACCCCAGTTGGAGTAAACCAGGAGTAACCCACACCTCACTGAAGAAGGGAAGCCAATACTCTCAAAACAAAAGTCTGCACTCAATTTTGACCTCTCACCGATCTGCCATAACATTAAAACCGTCCACCTAATAATGTGTAGATTCCTCTCATGCCACCAAAACAGCTGTGAACCATTGAGGCATCATCTCCTCAAGACCTCTGAAGATGCCCATGACAGCAGATTCTTTAAGACCAATAAGCATCACTGAGTTCAACGATTGGTAGGAACCAACCACCTCAAATCAGGAACACCAGACCTGCCAATTTGGAGATGTTCTATCCATCACACTCTGGCTCATTTCTCAGATTCTACACTTGTAGAACCATGTCAGACCGTTCGCCCAATGAATACCTTTATAACCAGGTAATTAGTGATGCTCACTAGTTCTGATTGGTTCACAGCTCAAATATCAACCTCCTTGCCAGTGGGACGTCATGTTCTTCACTAGGTCAAGATCACAAAAGCCCGTCAGTGAGTTCCTGTCCTCTTCCCGCACTTCCTTAGGTGTGTGTGAGTCGGCCAGAGGATTGAGACCTGGAGTGTGTGCACTTGAATGGGTCTGATGGCAGCTGTTGGTTCCAAAAGCAGGTCTGCGCTCTCTCCTGCAGGGTTTGAGTGCGTTTGGTGTTAATCCATCTTGGAGTTATATAGGGCGTCAGCTTTGCTTATTGTAATAGAGGCCGTGCTCTTCACTCCACAGCAGCAGGTACAGGCCAATTCCTGCAAATCGCATTGTCCCATATTACCCAGCTAACAAAAGATTAAACATGGCCACCCGCTCTGCCTGGCCTGCGCATTCTCAGAAGGACGGAAGCACTAACACACTGCACAAGTGTGTATTTGTATGTGTGTGTGTGTGTGTGTGTGTGTGTGAGAGCTGGCATCGGCCATTTCGTGAGCTCGGGCAGCCCTAGGGGAGAGTCATGCCCTGAGATGCTCCCGCCATCTTAGCTGTAGCAGCCCTGACCTGGGCAGACACACACACACACACACACTCATACACACACACACACACATAGCTCTCACAGGCAGAAGGGAGATCAATAAGGGAGCAGGGCTTGATAGTTCTGGCTGCTTGGATACAGACATCAGACTAATGCTGCAGGAGCTGCTCTCAGGAAAGAGCGGCGGGCTGCTCGACCTTTCAGCGCTGAATAACACACCGCAGAACACCCGCCAAACACCAACCGGCCTTTTACCTTAGATACAGCCCGTCTCTTTCACAGCGAGACAAAAAAGCTTTTTCGATAACAAACATTAGACCCTCTATTATGATAGTGCGAGAAGATCTTCTGCATACAACCAAGCCCCCTGCTGCTGCACTTAGGAGTG
The DNA here is from genome assembly GCA_034509495.1 of Acestrorhynchus altus. Taxonomy (NCBI): domain Eukaryota; kingdom Metazoa; phylum Chordata; class Actinopteri; order Characiformes; family Acestrorhynchidae; genus Acestrorhynchus; species Acestrorhynchus altus. The sequence goes on along the minus strand of CM067506.1, from coordinate 35,710,519 downwards.
TCTGTTATAAGAGCATTGTCTGTGACCAATTAGGAACCGTGCAGGCTTTTCAGAGTGTGTCGGTGATGTCCTCAGACAGAGGGGTGTCAACCCGGATGGGAAATTTGGATTTTCGATGTTCGGATATTTAGATTATTAATGCTTTATCAAGTAAATTTCATTACAGCGCAGTGTTTGTTTCTCTGCAGACTTTATTCTCCTCCTTTCACCCTGATCTTCAATGATCAGGACCCCACAGGACCACCACAGAGCAGCTATGATGTGGGTGGTGGGTCATTCTCAGCACTGCAGTCACACTGACATGGTGGTGGTGTGTTAGTGTGTGTGGCTGGTACAAGTGGATCAGACACAGCAGTGTTGCTGGAGTGTTTAAACCCCTCAGTGCCACTGCTGGACAGAGAACAGTCCACCAACCAGAAACGTCCAGCCGACAGCATCCTGCGAGCACTGATGAAGGACTAGAGGACGACCAACACAAACTGTGCAGAAACAGATGAGCTTCTGTCTCTGACTTTACATCTACAAGGTGGAGACACTCGGTAGGAGTGTCTAATAGAGTGGACAGTGAGTGGACACAGTGTTTAAACGCTCCAGCAGCACTGCTGTGTCTGATCAACACACACTAACACACCACCATGTCAGTGTGACTGCAGTGCTGAGAATGACCCCCCACCCCCATAATAGCTGCTCTGTGGTGGTCCTGTGGGGTCCTGATCATTGAAGATCAGGGTGAAAGGAGGAGAATAAAGTCTGCAGAGAAACAGATTAAATACTGTCTGGAATTATAGAACCTGAAAGAGCTCCTGTGTGGTCAGAGGAGCTGATAGGATGGTGTTTGATAATTGTATGGTTGATTGGTGTATAACATCAGGTTTAGTATATAATATTACTGTCATTTATATTATAAATAAGTATAATAAACACTAATGTGTTGGGTTTGGAGCCACTACAGTTACAGGATTTATTGTTAAGGAGATGTTTTTCTCACGTTTTTCTCACGTGGTTTTGTGAGGAGTGTGTGACCCCGGCTTTTACCTGTGTGTTCCTGCTGGACAGGTGTGAACTCCAGGAGCCCCCTCAGCGAGAGCAAGAGCACCTCCTCTTCTCTCTCGGCCCTCAGTGACTCTCTGAACAGCTCCGAGGGGGGAGACGTTACCCAGGGAAATGAGGAACTCAAGAGCCTGCTGGCCCCGCCCTCCTCTGTCAGCAGCCAGTCAAGCTCAGGCTCAGGAACAGAGGAGAAATCAGAAAAAGGTGAGCTCAGCTGGTACTGTTGACGAATGCAAGGAGTATCAAGTCAGAAAGACGTTGGACAGGTGTCAGACAGATGTTGAATCTCACACATTTTCACACTTGTCCGGTAACCCCCGAACATCACCTGGAGGTTGTTCAAATCAGTCATACTGGACATTACCTGGACTTCGTCTCTCCAGCCCCCCACTACAAAGTCTGGGTAATGTCCGAGTGAGCCCATGTATGTATAGAGCAGAAGGTCACATACCATCAAAAACCAACATTGGTTAGATATCAATCTCCAACATTAGACAGATGTTCAATTTTGGTTATTTAACACCCGTAACACCAGTGAAAACCAATATATCAACGTCCAACAACGTTAGAATTTCACGTTGTGTTAAAAGTTAAATATTAAGATGTTTAGAAGATGTAGAGTTTGGTCAGCATACCTCACAACCAAACTGACTGTATTTGATGTCAATGTGACGTTTGGAAGATGATGAATTTTGTTGGCTTGGGGTAAAACCAACAAAATAACACCGTTAGCTGCCGCCGTTATTCTACATCAGATTGACGTTGACTGTAGATATTGTGCTGCCAACATCCAACGTCACAACCTCGATTCAACCAGGCAACATCTGCCTGCGCTGGTGTCCAGCTGGGTCTAAGCGTCCGTCTCTCGTCAGCTACAACCTTGAACAAAACTAAAGAAGCAAACGTCAGACACTAATCACGTCTTGTCTGACTGACTGCATTTGGAAGTGAGGTTTAATCAGACATCAGCAGTGTCGGGAAGGCGTTGTGGAGTTTTATCGAAGTAATAACTTGAATCGGTTTGATTTCCTGAGTTTCCTACGCTGAAGTTGCTGTTTTGCATTCTTACCGGCCTGCTATAGTAAGCCGACAGAGCTGTAGTAAGTCTGCGGGAAAAAAAGAAAACGAGCAGACGTTTTGTAAACAAACAGCTCAGTATGGATCTGACCATCAGAGTGGAGAGCAGCACAGCTTCCTGAGGCTCGAGCTCAACTTCTGCCAGCCTGCAAAACAGAGTACAGTCATTCCTAAAGCTCTGCCAAAGACTAACAGCAGAACAGAAGCAGCAGAACTTCACAAAGGGCCGCGAGACGTTCTGGACGTTTATTGGCAGCACCAGTCAAAAGTTTGGACACAATGAAAGGCAGTATGTTTGTAAAGATATTTGGAGGTTATGAAGGCCTGATATGAAGACTGAAGGTGAGGTATGATGTTACTGTTTTGGAAAAGCATCTGAGAGAGAACATTCATGGACAGATTTCTAAGCATAATAAAGAAAAGTGTTACAAGGGTTTCACTGTTGGCGCAAGATGCAGCCCTGACTGGGGAAAGAAACCCTTCTGGTGGATCTTCTCTCAACTCTTCTGGGCTGTACAGGATTATGTCAAAGTACCGCATGATGTTCTACAAACGAATTCACTATTAATCTCAGTTCATTGTGCAATTGATTAGTTAGTAATTATCGAATATATATATCCATACGTCCCTGTTCATTATGTGTTTCAACATCTGTCTCCAAACAAAACCTGCAGCCTGCAAGATTCGAGCATCGTGTTTAAAGTGTTAACTACAAATCAGTACATCGATATTTTCCCGACGCCGTACTGAGAGACACGACTTCTGTATGTGGCCTACATTTATAATCAGTTATTGGTCCTGATCACCTTTATCTTCATCTTTATTTAGACCTGAAAAATGAAAAACACACTTAAAATATTTGTACTTTCACTGAAGTCTTTGTCTTTCCTGCTTCCCCAAAGTTCCATAGTGCAGTAGCGGAATTCTGGCCCGGAGGGACAGTGATAAAGACACCGTTCTCCCTTTTGTCTGCGTAGCATCGCTACGATTCGAAAGCAGAAAAGGTTCTTGTATGGCATCACTCAAAGAACCATTTGGAGGCACCTACATTTTAGGAGTTTACTTCTCTGGCCGTGTGTTCAGCTTCTATAGTTCACTCTTAAGCCAGGCTTCAAGTGAGCAGAGTGGGATAAAGCTGTGGTCCGTAGGTTGTGTCTCCTCGCGGCGCTGCTTTGTGCTCATGTGATCGTGGCCATCTGCTGTCTGCAAGATTTCTGTGTTGCTTTGGATTAGAGCGTCTGCCTGACAAATAAACATAAACGTAAACATGTAAACGTGTCCTCTCTCCCCATCCCCTCCCTCCCTCCCCCCTCAAGGCTTTGAATGTGTGTTCTGCAACTTTGTGTGTAAGACGCGGGCCATGTACGAGCGGCACCTGCAGATCCACCTGATCACGCGCATGTTCGAGTGCGACATCTGCCACAAGTTCATGAAGACGCCCGAGCAGCTGCTGGAACACAAGAAGTGCCATACCGTCCCCGCTGGAGGGCTCAAGTAAGGAAAGCAAGTACAGCACGAGCTTCCTCTACCGCCTCACTGCCCCCCGAAACCCACCCCATCCGCCCTCTCCTGCCCCCCACCAACCACCCACCGCACTCCCCACAGCTTAGGGAACCTCACCCCAGAGTGCTGCTTTCAGATCAGGATCCCCAGGACACGCCGTTGCTTTTAACCCTGTAGGAGTGGCAGGTACTGCTGCTGATGATAAAAGCATCCTGTTTAAACAAGCACAGGAATCCACGTTCTAAACATTCTTGCTTTTCATGCTTTTGTGTTTTATATGCTGTTGCAGGAGGTGAGTTTCAAATTCAGCCTTAAATCTATCAATGCAGAATGTAAATTCTAGTTACACTCATGTGAGAAATCACTTTTGATCACGATATGAACCATATTGAGAGATGGAGGTGATGTAACTAAACCTATACGATACATCTTTTAAACATCATCAGAAATGAAAAAGTGAGGAGCACCACACTGCACTGCAAACGATCAGACCATCGTTAGAGAGGACCCTGGAGAAGTCTGTTTCAACCTTAAGACATTAGTTTGGTTTGCTCTTGATTGTTGAAGTGAACGGAATCACCATGCCGAGATCCAAAGAGCTCTCCGAGGCCTTCAGAAAGAAGGCTGGAGATACATATACAAGAGGTCTGTATGGGAGACTGCTAGACGGTTACAGGAAACATCTAATTGACATCTGATTATTTCAGAAAACAATTACAAGATTACATTTCATTACATGAATTGTTTTTTTTTTTTAGTTTTTATGTGATTGGCTACGTCACCTCCATCTCTCAGTATAATTCAAATAAAGATCAAAGCGTCCATAAAGTCAAAGGTGTCCATGGGGTGTCCTAACTTTCTCACATGACTGGAAATGCACTTCTTTATGTAAATATTAATGATCATGGCAGCAGTACCTCTACACTTTTAAGGGTTAAATAGAAAAATCATACTTTGTATTTCCCTCAGTAGTCTCTGATATGCTGACTTGACGATGCAAAAAATTTTTGATTTTTGATTCAATGTTTGGCCCGATTCATAAAACTCACAGTAAAGGAGCTACACCATGCACAGTGGAGCCTATTACTTACAGGGGTTGGACAATGAAACTGAAACACCTGTCATTGTAGTGGGAGGTTTCATGGCTAAATTGGAGCAGCCTGGTGGCCAATCTTCATTAATTGCACCAGTAAGAGCAGAGTGTGAAGGTTCAATTAGCAGGTAAGAGCACAGTTTTGCTCAAAATACTGCAATTCACACAACATTATGGGGGACATACCAGAGTTCAAAAGAGGTCAAATTGTTGGTGCACGTCTTGCTGCCGCATCTGTGACCAAGACAGCAAGTCTTTGTGATGTATTAAGAGCCACAGTATCCAGGGTAATGTCAGCACCACCAAGAAGGACCAACCACATCCAACAGGATTAACTGTGGACGTAAGAGGAAGCTGTTTGAAAGGGATGTTGGGGTGCTAACCCGGATTGTATCCAAAAAATGTCCTTCCCAAGACAAATTGACGCTGTATTGGCCACAAAAGGAGGCCCTAGAACACCATACTAATCAATTATTGTGGTCTAAAAGCAGGTGTTTCAGTTTCATTGTCCAACCCCTGTTGATGAAGTTCACACTTAACATAAACTTTCACAATTCATTTTAATAAATAACCTCAGGAACAGCCAATCAGAGTAGACATACTCATTTCCAACCCTCATCCACTGGTAGACCAACAGTCTCTGCATTTTGGCACCAAAACTAGGGCTGTTGTCTTTTTATCAGTGAGGTATTTTTACATGGGAATTAGTAACAGTAACAGCCAATCAAATCTGACATATCAATGTGCTAATGCATATTAATGAGCAATACTCAGCACCTCTCTAATTCTGAGATCTTTGGTCCAGTTTGACACCAAATGAGATGCTGTTGTCTTTCTACCCCTAAGGATTTACATGGTGCCTGACTCAAACCCAATCAGATTAGGCATGTTAATGAGATGATGCATATTAATGATCAACACGTAGTGTCTGTTTTGGTGACCAGTTGGTTCAGAGATTGTAAAAAATACATCCTACTAAACAGTAAATGCAGTATTTAGGTAAATAAACAGGGCCACTGTGGTGTCAAGTGGAGTGATAACCACAGTGCAAAGTGACAACGTACATGATAAAGTGTAACATCAAACAACGTCAAAGAAACAGCGCCACATCTCACACAGACAGTGAAACAATCCGACGGTCCTCGTTCATGAGTAAGGGAATGTGAGAGAAGTGCAGCACTGTTCCTTCCTAATATCATGATCAATCTGGCTCTGCGTTTTATGGATCTGGCCCAATATCTGGCCCGTCAGAACCAGGCAAACTGCCTGCTGTGTTCTGACTGTAGTTCTGCAAGGCTGGAGTGACTGTGAATTTTGACAGCTGATTTAGATTCATTACTTTAGAGGAACGTTGGCCTGCGTCCCATTATACTCACGCCAATCAAATCAAATTTATTCGTGGAGCGGCTTTTACGAGCAATGTGACGAAGCAGCTTTACAGAAATCAAAATTAAGGTGATCAACAATACATGAAACATAAAGCATAAAGAGAACAGTCCCACACTCCTCCAGTACTTCATAACAGCTCTAGTTGCAGAAATGCTGTTATTTGCAATCTAATGAGGCAAACCTGCATTTTAATAATCTCACAGAAAACAATCACCCTAAAATAAACGGTTAATGTGATAGAAGTGGAGAGAAACAGTCAAATACCACACGTAAGAGTAATACAACCCAGCTTTGCATTGTTCCAGTCAATCTCCTCTGTTCGGATGTGTTCGTCAGTGCATATCAGTGGACGTCTAACGAGGTAAATATGAAACTATGATTTTGAGCAAATTCCCCCTTTTGAAATGCATTCCTGACACCTGATCCTGCAGCAGATTTCTGAGGGAAACATTTCCACACACTGGTACAGGAACACAGAAGAGCCCTTTATGTACGTGTTCACATGCTGAAGGCTGTCATCGTTCCTAAAAGAGACACAACAGACAAAAACACTAAACTGCATCATAAAGGCCGGTCTCACACATACTACCACTGCGAGAACACCTTGCTTTGGCTATAGCATCTAGCTGTTCAGTCCACATCGGTACCCTTCTCACCTATAGAGCAGCTAGCTGTTCGGTCCATGTCGTTACCCGTCTCACCGATAGAGCAGCATCTAGCTGTTCGGTCCACATCAGTACCCATCTCAGCGATAGAGCAGCAACTAGCTGTTTGGTCCACATCTTTACCCGCCTCTGCGATAGAGCAGCATCTAGGTGTTCAGTCCACATCAGTACCCATCTCAGCGATAGAGCAGCATCTAGCTGTTTGGTCCACACTGTTACCCGCCTCAGCAATAGAGCTGCATCTAGCTATTCAGTCCACATTGTTACCTACCACAGCGATAGAGCAGCATCTAACTGTTTGGTCCACACTGTTACCCATGTCAGCGATAGAGCTGCATCTAGCTATTCAGTCCACATCAGTGCCCGCCTCAGCGATAGAGCAGCATCTAGCTGTTTGGTCCACATCGTTACCCGCCTCAGCGATAGAGCAGCATCTAGCTGTTTGGTCCACACTGTTACCCGCCTCAGCGATAGAGCAGCATCTAGCTGTTTGGTCCACATCGTTACCCGCCTCAGCGATAGAGCAGCATCTAGCACTATGTTTGGTCCACATCATTATCGCAAAGTGTCTGAATCTAATTTGTACCTGTTTGGAACAGAATGTCTGGAGAACCTGCATGGAGGCAGTGGTGTTTTTGGATATACAGCTCACTGTACCTTTCCACAGTGCAAACGCTCAAGAGTGCTTTATCTGCACTCGGGTGATGTAAAGGTAGTGTGTGTGAAACCGGCCCAAAGCTCATTGTATTAGTATCACTTTTGCTACAGTGGGGTCTGAAAACATTTATTTGAATCATAATTGAATTGATTCGAAATGATATGAGTGAATGAAATCAGAATTTAGCTTCGATTTGATGACTTTTGATGAAAAATTCCACATTTTCATCTGAAGAAGCCCCAGATTATTAATGTGACATCAAGACGTTGACTCCACTGTAGACATCAGGCCCCAGCCAAACCTAATCAATAAGGAGGGCTGCAGCACTCTTAGACATTACCTGAACACCTCGACTGGTGGAGACAAAAGGCTCGAGCACTTTCAAGGAACAAAAGCGTCCCCTTTGAAATCCCACGTCAGCTCGCTCCAGCTCGACGGCCGGTTGTGAAATTTCTGAAGAAGGCACGAGGAGCTAGTCAGCGCTGCTCCATCTGTTAAACCACACCACTGCCAAGACCATTAGACTACAGTTCACACTGTTCTTTCCCAGCCTGTCCTAGTGGCCAACACTCAAACACAGTTAAACACACTCAGCACACGTCTCCCCAGCCACACTACAGTGCACACGCCGACCCCTCTCTGGTTATCATTTCTTTTCTCCCCCCCCCAGAGTGCTCCAGTACATAGTCCAGTCCAGTCTTTGCTCTTTTTTTGTGGTATTTGTCCAGCCGTGTGACATACATGATTCATGTCTTTTTAGAGTCTTGTGTATTTCAGATGCCATTGCCTCATCCTGTCACTTTATCGCTGTGCTTTCCACATGCAAGCATCATTAGTCTGTAGTTAGCTCATTATGCCCAAGCAGGGTCAATGGAGATGCAGTTTATCAGTCAAGATCAGCAGGTCTTTTCTTGAGTTTGACATTTCTGTCTTTTTGGGCCATTCTCAAGAGGACAGGGGGACAGTGCATTCATTTTGGCATCGATTTATTTCTCTTTACACATTAAAGGTTAAAAAAGCCTCCTGTTTCAGTAATTGGACATGGGTGACTAAGAGTAGGAGCGCAGTCATTTCTCGGTGGTGATGAGACGTAGAGAGTGTACGCATGCGTTTTGACACGAAAGCCATATCGAGAGTCTAAGGGACGTGGTGAGGTATGAATGACAGCTTGACTAAGCTCTAGGGCCCAACCGATATGAACCGTACGGTACTGTGCAAAGGGTTTTTTCAGGCATCAAGTGCTCAGAAATGTACATACATACATACATACATAAATAAATAAATAAATAAACAAATGAATAATGCATGGTTAAGCATCCTTGATATTCCCAGTGCTAACCTGGAAAAACAAAAAAAATCTGTATTTGCAGTTTCCGTCCATCACCTCGTTTGTCGATCGAGGTGCAGGTTCGTACGATTCTTAGATGAGAAGAACTTCCTGCTTTAAACTAAAACGTTACAGTAAATCGTTATTTTATCAAAAGAAAAATAATACAAATAATTCAACATTTTTTCGTAACTTTTCTCGGAACAGTTGGTGTTCTAAAAAAAAAAAAAAAAACGTCTTAAATGCTGTCGTATCAGTTTACGTAGCTGAATTATAGAATTACTGTTAAATTGAATCAAATTAAAGTTAAAGATCGGAACGCTTTCACTTACTGTTGTAAGGATTTTCATATATTTCCCGGGTTTTAAGAAGAAATGTCTTCTTAAGGATGTTAAATGAAGACGGTCCAAGACGGTCTATTTAAAGTACTGTAGGAGTTCACCGAAGAACCTGGGTTCTACTGTTATGAATAGATTTACTTTAGACTAGTGCATCTAACAAATATAGATAATCATAAATCATACATTTCTATTCAGAATTTCGTTCTTTACATGTGAAGTGAAATATTTTTAAGCCTCTTTTGTTTCACTTTTGATTAGTACAGTGCCTTTGCGAAAGTATTCAACCTTTCGAACTTTTCAACCTATTGCCTTGTTGTCCTACATCCAAAAAACTTCATTCCACTTCACGAAAGTGTCCCACTTATTGTTTATTCTTCACAAAAAAAAAAAAAATTTATATCTTTATGTTTGAAGCTTGAAATGTGGCAAAAGTTTGAAAAGTTCAAGGGGGCGAATACTTTCGCAAGGCAGTGCAGCTTATAAATCATCAGAAATCCAGAATCTCAAATTCTGAGCGTCAACTTTAAATAAAATACTTTGAAATGTTTCACTTTACATGTAATGAATATAAAATATGACATAAATTCGTGTGTATGGTCTCATATATGTCAATTTTGTTCAGACATAAAAAACATATATTTGTTAAAATAGGTTTTTTTGCATCAGTGTGAGAATTTTGCACAGTATTGTACATCAGTCGCTGGATGTAATCAGTAGATTTTAACGTCACAGATTATCCTGCCGATAAAACTAAAACCTGTAAATGGAAGATTTGATATTATAATAAACACACAGCTCTAATTTCATGTATCAAAAAAACAGAATATTATGCATTTAATTTTTTTTCTCCTAATTTAATTCAAAATATATATTTTATATTCATTACATTTAATGTGAAATATTCTTAATATTTCATTTTTCATGTAATTAATGTAAAAAAATGACCTTTTTGAATGAAATTATGGATATTTATTAACATTTTACCAATATTTGAATTTTATGGGCACTATTGATATGAGAGGAATCTCTTCTCAGAGCCCATTAATAACACAACTAGTGACAGTTAATGGAACTGTTAACACCATTAACAGTGCAATGAAGCTCTGTGTTCTGCACTACAGTTCACTATTAAATACAGTGGAATTCCACTCCCTGTCCAGCATTTCTGTATGTGTGGTTAAGGTGTGAACAGAGTCATTCAGAGTGTTTTAATGTGGTGTTCATTGTAAAACACAAAGTTATTTCACATGGTTGTAATTGACTGACACTGATATGACACTGTAGCCTATTACAGAGTAGAAAAAAAATAGTTGCATCCAGAAGGAATCAGCAGACTGCAACGGTGTCGTGTCACACTGTCGTTGAGTCACTAATTACGGCAGCCGGTCATCTTCAGTGACGAGTCCACCTTTTATCTTTGACGCTTTGAACCCAACGTTCCGTTAATGAGGTCCTGCGACCAGTGGTCCGAACATTCCTGAAAGCACTCCGGTGCTCTATTCCAACAGGACGACGCTCGTCCACACACTGCTGCCGTCTCAAGATCTCGCCTTGAAGACGCAGATACTACGCCGTGGTCGGTCTCATCTCCAGACCTGTCCCTGATTGAAAATGTGTGGATGCTATTGGACGCTCTATCAACACTCCACCCCTACCACACCATCTGCAGAACTGAGTGAGAACATTCAAGCTGCATGGGATGGATCATCACAGGACACCAGTAGGAACCTCTACAACTCCATGCAGAGACGTCTGGCGTGTTGCGTTAAACCTGACGCCGTCCTGAGAGACACCACTTCTGTATGAGTAGATCAATAAATATTGATCAGATCAGACGACAGTTATCATCAGTTATTGATCCTGATCACCTTCATCAGTACTTCCTTCTGGGTGCAGCTATTTTATGATTCGATATTTTCGACCCGAATCTGTAGAGCTGTTACATTTTACAATGAACCATTTCATACAAAACCCCCTGAATGATGGAGAACTTTGGAAAACCGGTGGAGTTCCCCTTTATAAATTTGACATTTGAGAATTGACGTCATATTTGGCAGTTCACCGTTGACCACTGACAGTCACATCTCCAAACTCAATCACTGTGAAACTCAGATTATGGATCACAGCTGGCTGGAATTGTTATATCCTCCAAAAAAAAATCCGATTTGTAGCTCCTTAACCTTCTACTGGATTCAGGGCTGCGTTTTTCTATCGGTCGGGCTCTACTCCGCTCATGTTTTGTAAGTAATTGATCCAGAAATGTTTACATAAACTCTGAGCCTTTGCCCAGAGAGGGTTTTGGTGTATTGCGGCCTCTCGGCTGCTGAGAGAGAGAGAGAGAGAGAGAGAGAGAGAGAGAGAGAGAGAGAGAGAGAGGGCGAGAGTGAGAGTGAGAGAGCGCGCCGTAGCGTTTGAGGTTCAGCGGGGAGGTAGAGAAGCGCTCTTCATGGTGTGCTTTCTGAGGTCATTCTGTTCTGCAGGGTTTGTGAAGCGCTTTGGGGCCCTGAGCAGATGAAAGGTGCTATTTAAATGTAAGTGCCACTCATTTATTCACTTACCTCCGTCTGAATCCCCCCGTTTCAAACCTGTCCGCAAACTCTCACTTAAAACATCAGACACACACACACACACACTCACTCACACTATGCTCACACAGCAACTACTACAACACACATAGTACACACACACACACACAGACACATGCTTAGTACACATCAACACACAACACTCTGTACATTCTGTACAATAGCTGTCTCACATCACTCAGGGTCAGACACATCAAGTGCATCCTTCATTCCTTCCCCTTCGTCCATTGTATGTATGTTTCTGTGTATGTACGTGTGTGTGTGTGTGTGTGTGTGTTCTGTGTCCTTTTTCCATTTTTGTTTGAAATCTAAAGAACGAAACCCTAGCAATATTAAATGTCCTTCCCCCGTTCCCTGTGCTTCCTACGCTTCCCCCTTTTTTTTGCATGTCCTCCTTGTCTTCTGTGACCCAGGTGCCCTCTCTGCGTCTACTCCACCAACAGGCCGGCAGCCATGGAGTGCCACCTGAAGACGCACTGCAAGCCGGAGCACCGCTGCCGCATCTGCCAGGCGTCGTGGGCCAGCCAGGCGGAACTGGAGAGGCACGCGCGCGCCCACCGCCTGGGCAACCACTACCGCTGCGAGCAGTGTGGCTACCTGTCCAAGACGGCCAACAAGCTGATCGAGCATGTGCGCGTGCACACGGGCGAGCGGCCCTTCCACTGCGACCGCTGCAGCTACAGCTGCAAGCGCAAGGACAACCTCAACCTGCACAAGCGCCTCAAACACGCCCCCCGGCAGACGTTCGGCTGCGCTCGCTGCCCCTTCACCACCACTCACCCGTTCGTCTACAGCCGCCACCTCAAGAAGCACCAGGGCGGAGAAGGGGGCGTAGAGGAGGGAGAAGCCCAGCAAGGCGCACCGTGCCTGGCCGACGGAGACAGCCGTGAGCCCCTGGTGCTCCTGGAGGGCGGCGGAAGTAGCAGCGGGGGGAACAGCAGTGGCAGCAGCAGCAGCAGCCCACTTATGAGCCTGAGCGCGTCGCAGGCGCTGCAGTCTGTCGCCCTGTCCATCTCCAGCAAACAGCAGCCGGACGGCGCTCTGGTCAGCCCGCACTACCTCTCAGCCAATGGGGCTTCGCTGGCCACACGCTACTCCGATCAGTGCAGGACCTATGACCCGGCACACCTCCTGGTCCCCCTCACCACACTCTTCACCACTCGTCGCTTCACATTCCACAGCCCCTCACCCTCACGCTCCTCCTCGCCCTTCCTCTCCAGACTTTGGCCACGCCCCTCCTCACAAGCCTCATCTCCATCGTCGCCCGCATCACCCAAACACTCCTTCCTGGCCTACCTGGGGCTGACGGAGCGAGCAAAAACCGTCTGACCCCACCCCACTTTTTTAACCTACCTCCTCTTCCTCCATTTTTTTCTCTTCCCTTTCACTCACATCCCTGGAGCACCTCTTTGGCCGTCAGGAGTCACCGGTCGGATCTTTCCGTCAGCAGCCGGAAAACAAAAACAAAACGCTGCTCCAGAGAATTAGAACAGAGACACACGAACACACACACGTCTATCAAAGGAAAAAGGCTGTACGTGCTCGATGCATTTATATCAAAGCTGCTTTTCTTTGTTCTGTCAATCGATTTTATTATTACTCCTTCTTTTGTTTTTGTTTTTAACTATTTTTCGGTTTGTTTTTATTGGAGATTTTGAATGAACAGGAAACCAACAGTAGTGCTTTATCTAGGATTGTTTCATTTTCTTTCCGACAAAAAAAAACAAAAAAAAAAAACAAAACAAAGAAGATGCAAATGTGCAAGCGCTCAACATTTTTGTGCATTAGTATGTCTTTTTACAAAGCATCAGATAGCATGCTCGCCTATGTGTTACGGTTGTTTTCTATGTCATTTAGGGGCTCGATACGAAGTATCCCAGGGGGCGTTTGCAGCACGACGAAAAAAAGAAAAGGAAAATAAAGAAAACAACGAACCGGATTGCTTTGTTTTCAAGCCTCGTTTTCAAAGCGACGCCTCAAACCACGCACTTGATTATTTATCGAACTGTACATAGTTTTGTAGCCCCTCCCTCCCTCCCCCAAAATGCCTCTTGGCTTTGACTGGTTTTCCGAAACACTGATCTTGCCTCCGGGAGCAGTCTGAAGGCCCTTTCCTAACAGCAGTACAGTTTAGCCTATTTTTCTGTTTGTTTGTTTGTTAATGTATATTCTTTTGCTTTTTTGCTTTCATTTTTTTTGTTTGTTTGTTTGTTTGTTTGTTTTTGTTTGTTTTGTTTTTTTTGCACAAGCCTTTCATGGGCGTGCTGGTGGCCCAAGCAATCCTGGTCTCCCCATAAGGGCTGTGAGTCTTACCACGCAGCCCTCCTTTCTCGAGAACCACACCACCTTCGCCATACCCATCGGTTGCCACAGATTGTGCCAATAAAGTTAACTTAAGGTGGACCGGCCGTCTTCTGTAAGCAGGAGAAGAGATGAGTGAAGATGAGTGACCAGTCGAGCGCCCTGTGCATAGCTATCGTATGTAATGTGCACCTATACATTTAAGAAGATATACGAGGTGACGGGTCGTCGAGGGGACGAAAGATCCCACGAGTCCTGTCACATAAGGCCGATTCAATGGTGCTTTTTGGAGCTTTTTTGTAATTTTTGTGTAAAAAAAAAAAAATAAGAGAACCTGTTCCAAAATGACTTGAATGAATGTACTTTTCGTTGGTTATTGTTAAAGTGATACAGAGGTAGCTGGGCTTCGTGGAGTGAAGATGATGAGAAACAGTGGTATATCGGTGGCCTTCTGTGTCTTAACATTTTCTTTAATTCTTTAAATCGCATTTTGTTTGTTTCTTTGTTTGTTTTCTTTTTTTTACGAGCCTTTGAAATGTACAATATATAAATATATACATATATACATATATTATATATATATATATCCTGTACTAACAAGCTATTATGAATATCTCATTGGATAATGGCTCTTAAGTGCAATGTGGAGGCAGCCATTATTTGGAGGAGGTTTCGTGGAAGCACTGCTTTCGCTAAAGCGGGCAAACATGGTACTACAATTCTGTGTTCCCCTCTTATTATTATTATTATTATTATTATTATCCTTTTGAGTTTTAATTGCACTTAACATTTTGATACATTTCAAACAGAAAGCACTTAAACCCAGTAAGAAATTTCCTTTGATGCCAATTCTTCTAACCACCTTGTCAGTCCGATTTCGGCAAAAGCGAGTGGAACGCCTCGCTTGGAATCTGCCACGACTGGTTAGAAATGCGGATCCTGAAGCTCCTGATGTTTGTAAACAGATTTAGGCCAATCGGCAGCGTTGTGCTGCTCTGTGAAAATGAACAGAACAGCCGGCGTGTAGTAGACGTTCACCTGGGGTCCGAAGGACCAGGCTAAATTTCGAAACGCCAGTTTTGCACAGTGCTGTAAAAGTTGCACTTTTCCAAACGAATCGGTTTGATTGAAGATAAAATTCGTAAAATAAAATTAAAAAACTTTTGCTGTTGTACAATGATCCTCAAACTACGTAATATTTACTAATGAATATGAGGAACTACCTTAATGTAATGCTCCAGGGTCTTCATTTGGCTCAAGCTAGAACATTTGTCAATATTAAAGACGTTAAAGATGGCAGTGAATTTCAGGCAAACAAGGAATTGAAGCTAAAGTTCGTCTTGTTGGCCTCCTGACCCCCCGATCCTAATCATTTGCTTTAAGACCTCCCCCTGACTGCAGTCTCCTGAATGTAATTCGTCTTTATCATTTATGTAGGACGTCCACCAAACTGTAATCAGTTGTAATCTTTGCTTAGAAATGTCCCCCTGACTGTTACTGGTCCTTACACGTTCTTTAGGACCTCCTCCTTAGTGTAATTGGTCTTGATCATTTGCTTTAAGACGTCCCCCTGACTGTAGTTGGTCCAAATCGTTCGTTTGAGACCTCCCCGGACTATAATTGGTCCGTATCTTTTCTTAGGACCTCCTCTTGATTATTTGTTTTTAAGACCTCCCCCGGATGGTGATTGGTCCAAATCCCATTGTCTGGAATTAGAATCATCATTGTAAGACCTCCTCCCACTCCACTACTGATCGTAATCACTGCCTTCTTTGATTCGAGACCTCCCCCTGGCTGTGATTGATCTCCGGGTTACATTGTTATTTACAGCCAGCTTTACTCTCGACGGGTCCATGTTTAGGTTTATCTAAATCAGTGTGACCGAATCAGCTTCTATGTAATATCATAACTGTAAATATACGCCGTCGATCACAGATTTGGGGCAAATTTCAGTGATAGGGCGTCCAGTTTATTATTTATCCTTATTTAATTTTTTAAAAAATTCATTTTATTTGTAGCTGGGCCCTGCTTTCAGTTCACACGATATACAATCTGTACACAGTACCGATTTCCTAGTTCTGGGAACACCCTGAGAAAAAATGAGCCCTGGAGCATTATTTATAGAGGTGACCTTTTGATGCTTTAAGTGCTCCCTCCCTAAATAAGCTTTTTTCCGTTTGCCTGGAGAAGGTGAATCAGGACGATGACGTGTTTTTCAGACTTAAGGCTCTTTCACAGCAAGTCCGATTTTTATTCATGAAAGAAAACACCACGTTTTGTAAACAAACACTCGTGTATTGGTGATGATTTTCACACCGAGTCCGAAACTGATGGACAGACGACGCCGTGTACATTTTTTAATTGGAGCACGATTTTCTTTGGTCAGATACGTTAATTTCAGGCTGACCAATCAGAGTGCTGTTATTGTGGCTGCAGACCAAACAGATCAGCACCAAGACCGCGGTAGGATAGCTCATCTTGTTCGTTGCAGCACACAAAAGCTTATGATGAGCAGTAGAGTATAAAAAGATGGAGCCTAAAGGTTTGATCAACCGAATGACGGTGAGACTCTTGGTCTGTTCATGTCCAAAAAGAGGTCCTGTAGCTTCCCTCGCTGATCAGGTCTGTGAAGCGAACAGGGGGACGTGGCGAGAGCTATGGTGTTTGTAGCCCCGGTTACAGAGTATGAAGGACTAAAACATGCATCGGACTTGGTGTGAAGGTTTCACCGCATTATAAAATCACATTTGTGGTTTGTTTTGTTTGTTTTTTCAGTCCAAAAAAAGTCGGACTTGATGTAAAAAGCCGTAAGTAAAAATTGTGAATGCTGGCTCTTGCATTACGGCCTAAGCTAACAGTAGGCAAGTTGGGATTCCAACGAAGCTATTTCCCTTTTTTTCTTTTCATTTTAATTTTCTTCATTACTATCTTCTTCTTTTTCACCCCCGTGTTGAAAGAGAAAGTGTCCTCTGCGTATATGCCCAGCATGCAGTCTAAGTGCTACGTCGTATCTTAAGTGGAGCCCCCCCCTACCCCACCCTACACTCGTTTATTATTGAGGCTCTGGCTCAATACATTCTTTTATGCTCTAGTGCCACTTTGACAGGGAAAAAAGTGGCCTGGAAGCCCTGAGAATGAGTCTAACTGATTCTCGGGACCCATTTAGTCTGGAATTCGTTCAGATCGAATGTCCGCTGGGCAAGATCGCTTTTCATCGTCCTGCCTTGGCACACCGCGTAATCATTATGTAAAAGAAGATGGCTGCAGCGATCTCCTGTCCGATTGTGTGGGCAGGAATCGGAGGACAGAAGTCCCTCCCTGTGCTGACACCAGTATTTATAAGCACTTATTCTTTTCCTCTTTCGTTTGCCTAATTGCGAAGCGGCAGTGCATTTATTTTTCTTCCTGACATCATCGTGCATTACGCCAGACTACCTTTTTAGCCCTTCAAAAGATGCATGGAATTGCTCTCTTGTCTTTCTAGCTCGTAGCACTTATGTTTTTCTTCCTTAAAAAAAGAAAAGAAAAAAAAAAGAAAAAAAAACGTTCAGTTACCTTGGCATTTTTTTCAGCACAGTCCGTTTGCTTTGCGTTTTTTTGATGTATTTTATGACTCAATAAGGCTCAAGTATCATTTTTGTTTGTATTTTTTTGGCACTCAGTAAAATTATGTGCTGTAAAAAGCTTTTTTATTACTTCATTCTTAAGGCTGTACAGGGTTGTTTGTGACAATAACTGGTAATTAGACCATTTGTACCTTTTATTTTTGTTTTATATTTTTTTCTCCTCGGTTTGGCATTTCTTTATGTTCAGATTGCCAGTTCTAAATGTAACAGGATTTGAAAGTAAAGCTTACATCAGATATTAAATGCTTGCTGTTTTGTCTTCCATATATATATATATGGTTCTATAATTCCAGACTGTAGTTCATCTGTTTCTCTGCAGACTTTATTCTCCTCCTTTCACCCTGATCTTCAATGCTCAGGACCCCACAGGACCACCACAGAGCAGCTATGATGTGGGTGGTGGGTCATTCTCAGCACTGCAGTCACACTGACATGGTGGTGGTGTGTTAGTGTGTGTTGTGCTGTTATGAGTGGATCAGACACAGCAGTGCTGCCGGAGTGTTCATTCCCATCAGCGTCCACCAACCAGAAACGTCCAGCCGACAGCGTCCTGTGGGCAGCGTCCTGTGAGCACTGATGAAGGACTAGGGGACGACCAACAGAAACTGTGCAGAAACAGATGAGCGTCTGTCTCTGACTTTACATCTACAAGGTGGAGACACTCGGAAGGAGTGTCTAATAGAGTGGACAGTGAGTGGATAGTGTGTTTAAACAGTCCAGCAGCACTGCTGTGTCCGATCCACACGTACCAGCACAACACACACTGCAGTGCTGAGAATGACCCACCACCCACATAATAGCTGCTCTGTGGTGGTCCTGTGGGGTCCTGACCATTGAAGGTCAGGGTGAAAGGGCCTACAGAATTATAAGGACTGTGGAACTACAAAGTGCTCCCGTTTGGTAAGAGGAGCTGACAAAATCTGTATAAAGTGTAGAAACAAGGAGATCCAGTGGAGTGTATTTATATGTAAATTAAATTACGTTATCGACTTATACAATAAATGGACACAACCTCAATCATTTTTACTGACCTCAATATCGCAGATTATGTTTCTTTTAACATTTGGGGAAAATGGTTCCCGCAAAATGGCAAAAAAAAAAAGACAAAAGTATTTGGACACCTGTTCTTCATAGTTTCTTCTGAAATCAAGGATATTAAAAGGAGTTCATGCTGCTTTTTGTTGGAGTAAAGTCCCTTCTGACCACAGAGGATGTTCTACTAGACTGTAAGGATTTGATTGCATTGAGCAACAAGACCATTAGTGAGGTTGGGGTGTTGGATGATCACCAGCTCATCTCAACCCCAACTCCCCAACTCATCTAAAGTGTATTGGATGGAGCACCGTCGATCCAGAGGACAGAGACCTACTTTATACCCTAGGTGTGCAGATGAGCAGGTGTCCCAATACTTTTGTCCATGTAGCATTTTAGAAGAGAAGGAAAATGTCTTGCCATTGAATGGAAGTCAGTGTAAAATATTTATTCCAATAAAGATTTATTAAGCATACTAAAGATTATTCACAAGGGGGCGCTGTTAGTATTCAAATAGCACCTAGCTGATTTGTACATTGTGTGAAAATTGCTTGATGGTTCTACAGGGCCAGCCAAGACCAAAGGGTTGGAGAACCAAGCTTTCATAAGCTTTCATTGCCTATGTGGTGTCTGTATGGGTAGCCCAACTGGGAACCAGAAAGTTTTGTCCACAGGTTCCATGTTGGCACTTCATATGGATGTCCATCAGGGACAGCGATGGGATCACTGGCTTCTAGATTGGAACTTTTGTAAGATTCTGGTGGGCTGTAACGATGGGGCCCATTTGGGAAGCCTAATAGATGTTCCAACCCAAATTTGGAGCTCATGCCCACCTGAAACCCACCAGCCCCACATGAGCATGTTGCCTGGGTTGGCATTGGGTTGCCTCTTTGATCCCCTGGACCAGCAGATAAAGAAAGATGGGCTTTCTTCTCCCTCAGCTGAACAAGACCCGTTGAAGAAGATCTGATCTCTAGTTGTTCCTCAGGACATGGACAAGCTCAGTTCTGCTGAACCACAAATAAAAGGAAGATTTCTACCTTTATAAGCTGAGATAAAATCATGTGCCATTAGACTGACAGCTTTTTGTTTCTTGGCTGTTTCAGACATTTGAGGTTTTGCAGCGATGGGGACAGTCTCAGTCATTTCCTTTTCAGAGCTGTTGGAAAAGTGAGTCATCTCTAACTGCCTCTCGAGGTCGTAATCAGGATCACTGTGGTTTTGAAGTACATTTCTGAATATCAGCTGCAGCCCCCTAAAAAGTCCAGCGGATGAGTAATTCCACTTCCAAATGTATTTGCGCACTGCTTTTTACAGCTCTCACTGACTGCCTTTGGTCGATTTATCTATGGTGTGTTTGTTAGACCAGGGTTTCTCAACCTGTGGGCCTGGGACCACCAGTGGGCCATGAAGCACTCTAGTGGTCAACAGGCCCATCTTGAGGATGAGGCAGTGGTCCATACCAGGCAGGAAATGGCACATTAAATCATGAACAGGCCTATATGGAGTTTTTTTATTTTTCTTTTGGCCTCCCATCCTGAAAATGGAGCATTATTAGAGAATTATTAAGTGCGTGTAAACACAAATCTAGCAGCTGTTCCATCCACTGCCCGACCCACACCTTTGAGGGGCTTTTGGTTTAAAAGGATCTTTAAAAAATACGTTTGTCATGGAAGAGAAACGTCAGACAATGCAATACAGCCGACAAAGTATGTAGAACATACGTGGTTTTGGACAGTAAGAAAAAGCCTAAAATCATGCTATAGATCTCATAACCCCTGGTTCCTATCAGCACCCCTGTAAAGACGTCTGATTTAAGAAGTTCCTCTCCAAATCGAGCCCCCGAATTATCCAGAAATGTGGAAAAATGACCCTTTAATCTGGGGACTCCCCTGCATTCCCGGAGCTGAACAACACAATTTAAAGCTTTCTAAAAACAAAACATTCAACTGGTGGAGTGTCCAGGCTCCGAACACATTTTCCTAACGCCAGGCAGGAGCAGGGAGGAGGCCCTGTTAAAAGGCCAAAGCCAGAGACATGCTCGCCAACCCAAGCTTCATCCTTAACAGTCGGGGGAGCAGTGGAGCGCTCCGTCCAAGCCAAAGGTTGTGGCTGCCTAATGAAAACAGATGAAGCAGAGATAAAGTGTTTGCCGACATTAGGGGCTCCATTCATCACAGTTAGGGGGCTTTGGAGCACCTTGGACAGGGACTTCTTCCTCTCTGGATCTTTCCATCATGTTGCAGGAGATGGGCTTCCCATACAAAACCTGCCAGGATGTAGGTGCTCTCTACAATAATGAGAAGTGGTGAGTACAGTAGATGTATGGGCTCAGTGGCCTCCTATGGTACACCAGGAGCACTGTGGGTTTACAATGACTGACTGTAGCCCATCTGCACAGACTTTTATGGTCCATCCTAACTATCAATGGAAAGGGCTTCTATAGGAGCACCACTGCACAGATGTTAGTTGGTTGGTGGACCATTCTGTGTGTGGGCTGGGGACCACAATGGCTCCGAAAGTACACCAAAGGGCCAAGGGCTTCCTTCTCTATATCACTATTTGAGGCTCAAAAGCAAAGGAGAAAAAGAAAGTTTAAAATTTTTGTAACATCTGTTAACATGTTCTCCAGAAAACGGGAAAACTCTGGGTTTACATGAGTCACGCAGTAACCAGATATCTGCTTTGCAACCAGCCAGGAATGGGAATGTGATGGGAGGAAGGCGCAGTCCCAGCTGGTTTACCCCACTGGTCCATGCGGCCTGCTCGTTCCTTCATCAGAGACAGCTTGGTAGATCAGGTAGATTGTATGCACTTACTGTCTATGCAGTGCTGAGAATGACCCAACACTCACATTATACCTATTATTTGGTGGTCTTGTGGGGTCCTCGCCATTAACCAAGGTATGCAGAGAAACAGATGGTCAGCAGTCTAATCATAGAACTAGAAATTGCACCGGTGTGGTCAGTGAAGTTGATCAAAGTGAACTGTGAGTGTAGAAACAAGATGGTCATAATGTTGTGGGTGATTGTAAACCAGTAAAACCAATAGATTTCAGACTGTCATTGTTCTGCGATGGGATCTCTTGACTAACAACATGCCGCTCCATAATTTATGTACACTTCCGGTCAATTTTCAGAACGCATATCGGGTGCTCTAGAACTTTGGACCAGTAGTGGATATTGGTGGACCAAATCAAATCACACACCTTCATAGACCAACCTAAGCCTGTGGGCCATGTCTTGGGAGGACCAACCCAAACTCTGCCAATGGGCTACATAGAGTCTCTAAACGTACGCAACACAACGGTGCTACAGGTAAGGGTTTCTAATAAAATGTCCAGTAAGCTTTGTGCTGTTTACCACATCATCTAAGCCAAGTAAGAGGGCCTGTACTGGGGTCCTGAAGGACTGAAAGTGAGAACTACTTCTCCAAGTAGCTAAAGAGAATATTAATGATGTTAAGTAGGCCAAAGACATGCGCATATATATTCGTGTACGATAGACATCGACATGAATATGTAAAAGGCCGTGGCGATCTGTGAAGTGCTGGAGAATCCCTCGGCCGTTCTGACTTTGTTTGCTAATTCAAAACCGTTACTACAGCTGGAAGACACTCTGGCTGTCAGTGCGAAGCGTCTAGTGTGCGTGAACCCGGGGTCACTGTCAAGACGAATGGCGCTCTAGTGGTTTTGATGTGTTCGTGACGAGCTGCTCGGCTTTGGAGGACGTGGCCTCAGAGGCGGAAGCACCTCTCCGGGCTTAAGCCCTCCTGGACGAAGTGTCCACGTCGGAGCGGCCGCGGCGCTCAGATTGGCTGCGGCTTTAATGAATCCTCTCCACTGAGCTCCGACGCATCTTAATTAACTTCAAAGCAGCACCAGAGGCCAGAAAGCGCCTCCACTCCGCCTGACCCCCGCCACTGAGGAAACGTTGATTAAGAAGTGTGTCTCCAGGGTGACCAGGTCACGCACACTGTATCTTGTCACCACACACCGCTAATTTAGTCATATGGACACCAGGTTACAAAGAAAGGGGAAAGAAAAAATGGAATCTTATCACGTGTCTATTTCCGGCTCGGAGTTCCGAACGGGGAAATGGAAGCATCATCTGATCAGAACGTTTGCTCTGGAGCAAGATGGTATTATCCGTCCAAACAAGGCTACTGCAGGTCAGGGATTAATATGTGAAGAATTGCACTGGCCATGGCGGAGACATGTCTGGTTTGGAAGTGAGAGAGGGAGTTTTTCTCAGCACATCCTCAGGCTGCAGTCTTGTCTGTGCACAGGCAACCTCCCGACACGGGTGCGAAAAAGTCGACGGCAGACGATCGATAGGCTGTTGGCTTTTTTGTTTGTAGGTTCAAGACGGCCTTGGCTTTATTACAGCCAGGTTCGAGTCATCTGGGAGCTGCTGTCTTGGGCTCTGTTGCTGCCGCCGCTGCTGCTGCTGCTGCTGCTTCAGTGCGAGGGGAGCCTCCGCCTGTTTGCCAAAAGTGTAATCCCACCGTGACCTTGCATGACCTTGCCTCTAGAGGAAAGCTGCTTAGAGGAGAGCCTGTCTGTAGAGCCCCCCTCCACATACTCCTTTCCTCTCTGCCTCTTCTCTCTCTCTCACTCCCTCCCTCCCTCCCTCCCCTCACTTGCTATGTTCCTGTTCTGTCTCTCTCTTGCTCTCTCTCTCTCTCTCTCTCTCTGCACTGTACCTTCATTGGTCTCCCCTACCCTCCTTCCTGAATCACTCCCTATCCCTTGCTTAGTTCTCTCTCTCTCTCTCTTGCTCCCCTTTATTCCACCTTCATTCTTTCTTCTCCTCTTCTCTCTCTCCTCATTCTTTCTCCCTTAATTTCCCTCCTTCTCTACCTCAGTCTCTCTCTCTCCTCCTTTTCTATCTTCTATAGTTTATCTCTCCACTTCTCTCCTTCTTCTCCAACATATCTGTCTCTCCCATCTCTTTCACCGCCCTCTCTATGTGAGCTGTATCTCCCCATCTCTCTCTCCACCTATTCTATATATACCTTCTCTCTCCACCTAGTCTCTATCTTCTCCTTAGGGGTACCCCTCCCCCACAATAATAACAATTATATATTGCATGTAATACAGCCATCAGTCTGCACCATATCATACTCCAGACCACTCCCTTAAACCACAAAACCCATGTGTCTCACACACTTCAGCAACATGACAAAGTAGAACCTGATTGGTCTGCTTGTGCATATTCGAAGCACTGACTGGGTCACTGGTAGAACCTTATAGAACCTATATAATTTATTATATATTATATTATATCATAATAGAATTCTCAAAGTGCAGTTATGGCTTTTGGTTTTGGTTTGCCACCCCAAGATTTTCAGTGGCCCCATCTGGCCACCTCTTTGAAAAATGTCTGGGGGCACTACTACTCCTCCTTCTCTTCTCTAGTCTTCTCTCTCTCTCTCTCTCTCTCTCTCTCTCTCTCTCTCT
The DNA here is from genome assembly GCA_034509495.1 of Acestrorhynchus altus. Taxonomy (NCBI): domain Eukaryota; kingdom Metazoa; phylum Chordata; class Actinopteri; order Characiformes; family Acestrorhynchidae; genus Acestrorhynchus; species Acestrorhynchus altus. Next base: position 35,686,411 of record CM067506.1, on the reverse strand, counting down.
CTCATTCTTTTCTTGTGTTGTGGTCATTGAGTATTCACTGGCTGGCTGCATGAGAGAGAGAGAGAGAGAGAGAGAGAGAGAGAGAGAGAGAGAGAGAGAATGAGAGAGAGTGTGTGTGTGTGTGTGTGTGTGTGTGTGTGTGTGTGTGTGTCTGTGTGTGTGTGTGTGTGTGTCTGTGTGAGGGAGTTATGTCAAGCTAAGTGAAGACAGATCTGCACTCAGCTCTGCAATGAACAAACAAATGCACACACACACACACACACACACACACACACACACACACACACACACACACACACACAGCAACACCTTCAGGCCAGGGGCTGCCATTCTCTGAGAGGACGTCTCTGAGTTTTCTCTGCCCGACTCTGGAATTGATTAAGTTCGGATGAAAACACTCCGACTGAAAGTTTGGCTTTTATGCAGAGACTTTTCAACACGTATGAGCGAAGAGAATGAATCTGGAATCAGAGGAGTTGCTCTGGAAACAAAGAACATGACAATCAGTGAAGTGTAATGTTGCGATGCTGCATGTACACTGGTTCCGTAATTGGCACCAGAGAGGATCGGAGTGTGTGCTGCATCTTAAAGCGAGATTACTGATCCAAACAGCAAGGCTTGGAATTTGGGTACTTAGGGGACATGTGTTGACATGCATTTCTTCCCTCATCTGACCTCATAGACCCCGCCCCTCCAGGCCTGCCCTTAGAGGAGCAATCTCGGTCAGCAGACAAGGCTGAGACTGTACCACGCAGTCACCCAGCAGGGGGTCTGTCAATCTGGAGGCACCGCAGGAGAGAGATTACCCCATATACTCCGGGGAAAGGCCTGTCCAGGCAACTGTGGCCTACATGAACTGTGCTGTGGTCCACTTAGTGGCTCCAAATGATTACAAGCCCACATTGTGGAGATCTACATCTAGACAGCTTCGACTGCTACTCAGTTTCATATGACGTACTGATGCAAGAGCACTTGATAAAGCAGAAATAAGGGTGGGCGGATAGAGGGGGCATTCAAAAGTATCGGCGTACTCCCCTCGCTTCTGAGCAAGTGGTTCAGTGGCCATGTAAATGGACTCCAAGAACAACAGGTGGCAGCATTGTGTCTCAAGTGCCTCTCTTGGCCTTCCTTAATAACCCTGAAAAAGCCAACTTGCCTCCCCCCCAAATGCACACTAGAACTTGAAGATATGTGGGGCCTAAAGCCCTGTGCTGTGAATTCAATCCACCGTCAAGGTTCTGAACCAGTGTAAACAAACTACTGTAAAGGTTCAGATGAATCCCCGAGTTCTTGTACTGACAGGGAGGAAGGATATTCAGAAAGTGTACGTTAAAGGCAGGTTGAGCATCAACAAATATTGGAGTCAATCAGCAGAAGATGACCACACATTCACTGGCAAGACACAAGTCAACAGCCTCAAGAATGAAAGACCAGGCCAAGCATTACTAAACCCTTCCACAGTGTTTCACTGGTGCTTACAGATGGGTAAACGGGCAGACTGACTCACTGGGAAAGCTGAAATCAAGCAACGGTTTAAAAGAACAATGCAAATCCCACTGTAGGCATGCATCTCAACCTTCATTTGAAGGTTTGTGAACAAGAATGTTCAAATTTCTGCTCAAATTTGAGTTAAAGCTCAAGATGAAAAGAACCAAATCAAAAAAAGGAAGACAGAAATATCACACTCCCTCATATAGTTCATATTATATTCCATATCTGTGAGGGGAAAAAGTGTGAGAACCTCTAGGATCAGCAGATCATTCGTAAACTTAGAGTCAGGTGCTTTCAATCAATGGGTGGGAGTGGACGTCCTGTTTTATTTAAAGAACAAGGATCTATCAAAGGCTGACCTTCACAGCACATGTTTGTGGAAGTGTATCATGATGGAAACAAAGGAGAGTTCTGAGCTCAGAAGAAGAGCTATTGCTGTTCATCAGGCTGGGAAAGGTTACAAAACCCTCTGTAAAGAGTTTGGACTCCATCAATCCACACTCAAGACCATTATTACCCTCACCAGGAGTGCTCCACCAAGAAAGATCACACTAAGAACAAGGTGTGTACTAGTCTTCAAGGGGAAACCAAGCCATGCTCACCATTGTTGTTCAGTGTTCTCCTGATGGACTCATTAACGTTAACCCATGTGAGAAAAGCCATTAGTTGCTTGCAAGTTCCCTTGGGTTCCTCTGTGAGATGGAGGACTAGTACACACCTTGCTCTTGGGATGATCTTTGTTGAGCAATATTTTTTGCTGTCCATCTGCAGTTTGCTAAAGATCATGTGGTCAAACTAGAAGGCTACTGGAACAATGTTTTGTGGACAGATGAGACTAAAATATGTTGGTTTAAATGAGAAGACTCATGTTTGGAGGAAAGACAACACTGCACTTCATCTTAAAAACCCTATTCCATCTGTGAAACTGTGGTGGAGGTAGTATCATGGTTTGAGTCTGTTTTACTGTATCTATGCTAGGATGGCTTGCCATCATTGTTGGATCAATGAATTCCAAATTATTCCACCAAATGCTAATGGAAAATGTCAGGACATTCATATCTCAAGAGAATGTGGATCATGCAGCAAGACAATGAGTCGCTCTACCAAAGAATTCTGACCTTAATCCAATAGAAATGTTGCTGAAGGACCTGAAGCAAGTAGATCTGGGGGAGAAAACCCACCAACATAACAGTTGAAGCTGTTTATTCTTAAAATGCCTCCAAGCAAAGGTTCACATATGTTTGCCCCTCACAGATGTGTACTATTTTCCTCAATAAATAAATGAACAAGTAATATTTGTTTAATTTGATTCCCCTTATCTACCTTTAGGACCTTTTATCTACCACATTATGAAATTATTGGTACACCACTCATTTGCAGATGTTCGGTTTTTGCTGTCAACATGAAATAAGGTAGAGAGTCAAACTGAAGTCCCCTCTTATTGCCCATGGTCCAGGGTTCAGAGAGGTAGAACTGAGAATGCTTGTCGGTCCTATCTCAGGTCTTCGAGGAGGAACCTACTCAGAGATCTTGTCACCTGCTGCCATTGTCTGGAATCTTCTTATACTACAATATGCTTTTGTCTGAAGACAAAAAACCTTATATTTATGAGAATTAATGAGATCAATAATTCCAAGCTTGGACACATTTACTGAATGATCTATTAAAAAGTCTACCACTGCAAGTGGACCCTTTATTTGAAAGTGAAGGCAATTAACATCTATTGAGCTTTGAAGAACCCAAAGTAAGTTGAGCTTGACTAATTTTTGCTATGCCACTCAATTAACTCAACTGAATTCCTGTCTTCAATCAATTAGTCTACCACTGCATAGTCATTTGTCTTCCAATTAAGACATTGTGATCCAAGTCATTAATTCTTATTTGACAGAGGACCAGGTCAAACGAATTAAAAGAGAAAACATATATCTGAATGTCTATTTTGTCCCGCAGACCACCAGGCCTATTGGTTGGTGGTGTTTGCTACCTTGATCAAGGTATAGAATGCACCTGCTCATTCATCGTTTCTCCTGAAATCAAGGATATTAAAGTGTTTTCCGTGCTTTTGTTGGAGTAACTATCTCTACTGTCCAGGGCAGGCGTTCTACTCGCTTCTGGAGCATTGATGTTTAAATGTTAGTGAGATCAGGATGTTGGATAATCACCACCAAGTCCCAAACTCATCCCCCAACTCAACATTCTGGATGGAGCTCCAGAGGACACAGTTCCACTGCTCCACAAAAAGTTCATCAGTGTTCATTACAGTCATGTTCTCTTTGTAGGACCTCTACAGGGACTAGACAAGCTGTGTGTGTGCATTTGCACATCTGTGTCAGCAAGGGTGCAACTTAAAGTAGCTGAATGCATTCATTAGAAGAGGTGTCTACAAACATTAGGAGATGGTGTATATGTACATTGATCAACTGTAACATCTACATTCACTGTCCATGTATCAGCTCTTTGTAGTTCTAGAACTACAGAGTGAAGTCCATCTGTTCCTCTGCGTCCTCCTTTCACCCTGATCTTCAAAGCTCAGGACACCACAGGACCACCACAGGGCAGCTATCATGTGGGTGGTGGGTCATTCTCAGCACTGCAGTCACACTGACATGGTGGTGGTGGTGGTGTTAGTGTGTGTTGCGCATGTACACGGCAGTGCTGCTGGAGTGTTTAAACACTATGTCCACTCACTGTCCACTCTGTTAGATGCTGATTGGAGTAAATCTAAATGTCTTATGTCCTAAAGGCCTATTGACTAAGGCTATTTACTACCAAATAAAGTATAGAATGCATAAATGTTCAACCCAGAAATGATTACAGCCCTGTGTAGCATTCTGTCAGGCCAGGCAGGGAATGGCCCGTTAATGGCACTGCACAGTAACACTCAATCACACGGTTAATATTCTAGCACACATTATGACATCAAATGAAAATGTTATCCATGCACTAATCACAGAGACAGCCCAATCACACACTCTCCCAGACATGCACACTCTTGGCTCGAGGGGAGACACCTGGCTTCCTTCGCCGGTGCCAAGAGAAGTGTGTGCATTTGTGTGAGCGAGAAAGTGTGTGCCTGGCCGCTGGTACAGTGGCCCACTGCTGCTGCTGAGGCGTGCCCATCTGCCAACTGGGCCACGTTCACACAGCTTGTCCAGCATGAGCCCATACGGACTGAACCAGCAGTGCCCTGGCACCGCTCCCGGCCATGTCCAACCACTGTTCCGCCAGCTCTCACACTGGCCTCGCACTGCGCCCACAGAGGCCTGGAGCAGCAGCCCTCACACACACCTGTCAAAAGAGCAGAGTAAGTTAGCGACAGCGCTGAGCTCTCTACCGGGGTCTTAGATCCGCCAGGATCCAAGACTGATTGTGCTGATCTTGGAGGAAATGCTCTACAGTGTCCAAACCAAAGCTGCGTTGGAGTTCACAGAGTGTCTCAGAGCAGACGTACTGAGCTAGAAGCAAGTCATCCACCAAAGAAGAGCTCATAAGCATCACAATGAGGCTGCACATGTTCCAGCCATTGCATGAAGCAGGGGTCTGGATTTAGTCATTGCTGGTAGTTAACTGGGCTTTTGTTGTAACACACTGGCCACCTAGTGGGGAAGTCCTTTTAGAGCACTTTTAAATATATTGAATTTAGCGTTGACGTTAGGGTTGAACTACCCCGATCAGCCATAACATTGTTATTTACTGTAGTTCATCTGTTTCTCTGCAGACTTTATTCTCCTCCTTTCACCCTGATCTTCAATGCTCAGGACCCCACAGGACCACCACAGAGCAGCTATTATGTGGGTGGTGGGTCATTCTCAGCACTGCAGTCACACTGACATGGTGGTGGCGTGTTAGTGTGTGTTGCACTGCTACGAGTGGCTCAGACACAGCAGTGCTGCTGGAGTGTTTAAACCCCTGAGTGTCACTGCTGGACAGTCCACCAGAGTCCCGTGAGGACTAGAGGATGACCAACACACACTGTGCAGAAACAGATGAGCTTCGGTCTCTGACTTTACATGTACAAGGTGGAGCAAATAGATAGGAGATTCTAATGGAGTGGACATTGAGTGGACAGTGTTTAAACACTCCAGCAGCATTGCTGTCTCTGATCTCATATCAGCACAACACACACTCACTCCACTGCTGTTGCCTTTTAAAAATCGAACTCCAGCAGAATACAGCATTATCAGCCATAAATAAAAGTTCTGAAGATGTACCCTTGAGGGTACCATTCAAATAACAGTGTTCTTTGAAGTTTTCTTTCAGCACTGCCCAAATGTAGAAATTGTAGGGGAAGGGTGAAACAGCACTGACCCCGATGGTGACTGCTGCGGAGGCCATAGAAATTACCTCCACCACCCAGCATGAAAGCCTCTCTTTTGACAGTGGTCCCTTTATTCGCGAGGTAAATGCCTGGAGAATAGTGGTCTCTAATGAAATGCACTTGAGGCCTGCTGGACACAGTGGGTGGACTGCACCAGAAGTCTACCACCAAGGGCCAAAAAGGCCAGTTTGAGGTCGTCTCAAGGGGAGGAGAAGGTGCCGCACATTCTAGACATCAACCAAATTAATGTGTACCAAGGGATGAACCCAAACGTTCTGAGAAAAGGAAATTACAACCACATATATTTAAGGGTGATTCTTCAATCAGGGGGACTTTTATGTCCTCAGGTAATAAATGAATGTTGGAAAATTTGTTACAAAATAAAAGCTTGACTATTAAATCTCTTATTTATTGTCCTTCATAAATGCACCATGAAAATGATGATGTCCATTGCTGTCAATGATTTATACGTCAATACTTTGCTATACTGGCTTTGTCCCCAGTCCAGACTTTCAACGTTAAAGTAATAAAAAGCACTGTTGGTTTCTTTTTCCCCACAATAACTCAAGATATTATTTACCCAACATTTGCAGGTTGTTGAACAATATTACCGCCTCGAACAGAACTGTCATTGCTGCAACAGCTTATGATTTCTCTAAGGATTTTTTAAAGTAACATTTGTTAACATTGTAACCATGGATACAAAGATTGACGGGGGAGTTCATGTCACGCCATGAGAGAAGACTGACATTTTGATGTCTGGAAAAATGAGTAATGTAATCATATTTTATACCATTACAGCAAACATGGACATTGTTTATCTGTATGATCCATGGACAAAAAATAGTCACCTTATGTGTTTAGATTGTTGCAACTTCTGGCTCCTATAGATGGCACTGCATGTATAAATACATGCAGGGTGTGCAATCAGACTCGGATTGAGAAGAGGCAGTCCAGCACAGTGAATGTCTGATTGGATGTGTGGAAAAAGGGTTGCAAAGCAGATGTTAATGATTGGCTTACAGGAGTGATTGCATTTGGGACCAAGGCCATAGTGTGACGGCAGGAGTGGAATTTGTTGGTGCATGGAAGTGTACACTCATAAGGGTCTACCAACAGCGGCAGAAATCCCAGTCTACAGTTCTCATCAGAATTGTGGTTGAAAGACGAAACTGAGCCTCGTGCCTCACTCTGCTCCATATGTTGATGGTCTGCAGTTCCCTGTGGAGCATTCTTCCAGAAACTGGTTGTGAAGGACCTGCCTTGACTTCTAGAAGCAATTCTTGCCTGGAGGTGAAGCGGTTTTCATTCAGAAGCCATGAAACACTTCGGTAGTCCATCTGTCTGAATTTCCTGTACACTGGGATTTCTGCCACTGGTGGTAGACCAGTATGAGTGTACTGTTCAATAGAACTGCAGATCCAGCAGATCCTCCCTTCACACTATGGTTTTAGTCAAAATGCCATCCCTCATTTTAGCCAATTATTAACGTCAGTTTTAAGACCCACATATCCAACAAGATGTTCACTGCACTGCCTCTTCGTAATCTACGAATCTCATTGCACACCCCACAGGTTTTTAGAGCCTGAAATCCCCATAAAATGCATCCTATACTAGATGATTCATTTCAGATAACGGTCATCACTAGGATCTGAAGGCAATGACATTTCTTTTCCTAATTCTCACCGTTTCCTCAGTATTTTAGTCAAAATGCCTTTATAGTGAGTACACGTGATTAAATCCGACACTACAAAATGACATTATTGCTATGATATGAAGAACCATCCTTAAGTGCAGATGAGGATCGTCTTTCCCTCCTGAAGGCTCTGTAGGAGACTGAATGATATGCCTTCATACCCTGCGTAGTCAAAGCTCTCCCATGTCGGCGAGTCTCCCAGACTGTCGACTCGCAGTCCATCATCTGCAGATCAGGCTCAGCAGTCACAGCAGTAATTGAAAGCAAGCCATGTGCAAGTGCCACATTCAGCACTATACTGGGACAGGAAGCCCTCTCTGAGAAAGACCTGCCAGCAGTTCAGGAAAAATAAGAGCGGTGGGATTTGGCAGCACAACACAGAACTTCTAGATTTCTGAAATCTAGGTAACAATTCCAGGAAAAGGGGAATGGAGGGATAGGTTAGGCAGACAGATGAGGATGTCGTGCCAGAGCATCCAAGTCCAGTGAATCTCCAATAGCTAAGCCAAGTGAGACCATCCATAGTAAACTCCATTTGTAGCTGTTAAGGGTCTTTTCATCAATTCTTGGTGCAAAAGGTTTCTAGTTCTGAGAGATTCTTGGGCCGTCTTACTGCTCTGCTCTTTTCAGGTCTATCCTAAGATAGGCACCTAAAGTACCCACAGCCTGAGACTCATCTGTACAAATTCAATCGTATTCCAATTTCAAAACAACCTCCAAATCTGGTGTGGATCCAATTCTCAGAAATCAGATTTAATGTGGTTCTGTGCTCCAGACCATCAAAAATCAGGCTACAATCTACACAATGTCAAAAATGGGATTTGGGTTGGTAGTCTGCACGAAGCCTTAGTGCTTTCCCTGTTCCCAACACCTGCATCCACTAATGAGCTCATTAAAAAGGCCTTTCAGAGTTGCAGGGAGTGTGACACAGCAAGTAATCACCAGTGAATTGAAAGGTTAAAATTAAATACTGCACTCTTTCTCCAAACATACATTTGCTCAGTGCACAGGCTCACCAAAACTGTGCATTGGTAGACTGGAAAACATGGCCTGGTCTGAAGAATCTGGATTTCATGGAAGAATCAGAATTTGGCCCCTGACATTTTCACTGGTTTGTGAACATGAGTCTCGTAGAACACCTTGTTGGGATGGGCTCAAACAGGAGCTCTATAGCAAAGTACCCACTGCCTTCAGAGGTTTGGTTGAATGGTGTTGGGATAGACTGGAGTTGAACCCTGCATGAACGAAGATCTCCAGTACCGAGGTTTGTGACAATTGCACCAAAAGGTGTAGGACTCTGGAATATTCCAGGAGCAGGGTAGGGAATTGGTGATCTAGAAGTAGCCCTTCCATTCCCTTAAGCACTTTATTCCTGGAGGCAAGCACCTTAGTCCTGGAGGCAACCCTGCCCTGCACATTTTAGAGGATTTCCTGCTTTAACAAACCCCCTCCAAGTCTAAAAGAACATGATAATGCACTAGATTAGTTGCATCAGGTGTGTTAGGAACATGGGAAGCAGGACAATGTGCAGAGGAGTTGTGCTTGCAGGCCCAGGGTTGAGAAACACTGGTCTACCACATGAAAGTGCTCATGAAAAATGTGCAGGAATCAAGTTCACGTTCCATCTTGTGGCATCCTCTCAAAGAAGATTTAAGGCTAAGCAAACAGGGGCCCAAATCAGTTTTAGTATGGTGATCCAATAAAGTGCTTGAGGGAATGGAAAGGCTACTTCTAGATCACCAATTCCCTGCCCTGCTCCTGGAATATCCCAGAGTCCTACACCTTTTAGTGCAATTGTCACAAACCTCGGTACTGGAGAGCTTCGTTCATGCAGGGTTCAACTCCAGTCTATCCCAACGCCATTCAGCCAAACTTCTGAAGGTGGAGTGGATTAGGTTTGAATCTAAAGTCTGCGGGAAGGTAGCTCTCCAGGAACAGGGTTGGTGACCCCTGCACCATGCTGTCAAAGACTGATCAAAGCTGTTGCACTTGGATTGAACAAAAGAGAACCAAAGACTTCCAACTGGTTCATGTTTGGCTTTATCACTCGGACTGGTGAAAGTCAGGTTGTTGTCAGTTGCAATTCAGATCAAATGATACCCAAATAGGATTCGACAACTCCCTAACCTTCTTTTAGCCAAAACCATCTGTATCCAATGTCCAAACATTAAAGCACAAGCATTACAATACGCCTAAAAATGTTGATTCGGTACCATAATTAGACAGCAATGAAGGCAAAAGCTGAGGTTAAGAACGTAAGAAACTCAGCGAGAAAGTACACGGTAGGCATCAGTGCTGAGCAAAAGTTTTTCCCAACTAGGGCAGGGTCAGATATCGACTTCCAGTAAAGACTCAGCCAACGATTCAGGCTCTGCACCCAATTAATCAATCAGCAAATGAGTTAACGAGGTAACAGCCTACCTAGAATGCCAGTTTTCTCAGAAGTGCTCCACATCATTTCCCAAGAAGTCTCACAACACAGGGCAGGATCACTGCAGTGCTTTTACTTTCTATTCCATTTTCCCCAAGAGTTCAGAAGTGTACTTTTGCTTTAAGTGCATTTGTGCCCCAACCCATAATTATTTTATTCCGCAACAACACTCAATGAAAATCACAAATCCATCGGGCACTCAAAAAAAAAAAAGTGGGGAAAAAAAAAAATACATACACATTATTTGTACATTTACATTGACGGTAATCCTAAAGCCAAGAGACTGCAGGTGATCATTTTTATAGAAGCAAAGCTCCTGAAATACTGTTCAGTACTGCATTATACATCAGGCTGGAGAAGCAAGGACGAGCTTTATTGAGGTCACCATCTTTTCACTTTCGAATCCTCCTTCACCTTCCACAGCATGAGCTCCATACTTGCAACAGCGTCTTCTCTGGAGTCATGGCCCTCGGCTGCGACACATGTAGAAAAGAAACACGGCTTGAAATAAAAGTCCTTGGTTATGGGGGAATCACAAAAGCATGTAAAGACTAGAATACCATCACTGTGACTCCACTGTGGAATTTTTAGTCTAGTTATTTCAGGCCACGTCCAAACGTATCTGGATATTTTTAAAAACAGAGATTCCCTCTCGCTTTTTAAAAATATTCCCATCCACACAAAGTAAAACGCTCACAGGAGCATGTACTATAGTACCTCAAATAGATCAAAAATACAACAATGAAAGGAACCGGGTTTAATCCCAATTTACGTTACTCCCTATGTAGTGCACTACAAGACAATTCTGGATAAAACGATTTGTAATAGAATAGAATTTGAGATTGAGCCAGAAGCCTGCATGCATTGCAACATAATCATGATCGTAAAACTCCGGTGCGACTTCTTGGGATAGATGTGAAAACAGTTATTGCACTTGGATGTAGACCAAAACAACTGCACCCAGACCCCTTAGTGGTCTCGGTCCAGTCAAACAAACTCTGGAACAGTTGAGAAGGCATATTGTCCAGACACACGTCATGTAAACATGTCGTTTGTGCAGTTTGCACAAAGATGAAGGTTCTACAAATGGATCTTTGAGCAAGGCCATACAACCTTTGCTTCCATAACGTTACACCTACATGTGCAATGAACGTTTTGAAGGTCTAAAGAACATCCATTTGATACAAAGCTTCTTTATGCTCACACCTCTTACAAACCTTTGGTCCAATCTTAATTGGACCAAAAGTGGTTTGTCTATGGAAGGGGTAGGCCAGCCCTGGAGTGCCAGGTTCCTGCAGTTTGCCAGTTTTCCTGCTCCAACAGACCTATTAAATGTGGCAGCTGACAGGTGTGCTTCAGCAGGAAAAGTACAATACTGTGCAGGAATCTGGCACTCCAAGAGTAGAATGGCCTAGGCCTGGGTCTATGGCATCACAGTGGTTTGCCACCCAAACAACTCTGGTTCTTGAACTGGTTCTGTTCAGGTTTATAAGAGTCTTGGTGCTTTTCAGCGAATCAGCCCAGGTTTAGTGGAACTGAGATTACGTCACAGAATACATCAACAGAGGGTCCTGGAAGTGAGAAGATGGTGGAGTGTATAGACTACCTGCGAGTGTTTGTACAACTAGACACGCCTACAGGTCAATCTAATCTTTGGCTTCCACTGCCAATGAACCTTTCAGGTTCTGGAGCCTATTTTTGCTGGTGGAAACGCACCCAACGGTTCAAAACAAGATTCATAAACCGGATCAGAGCCTGTTCCATGCTTGGTGGAAAGGCACCAGACGACCAACCATCTGGGCAATTATGCTGTGCTACACTTGGGCAAGACTCCCAACACTACTCTGGCCCAACTCTATAACAAGAGAAACCTTGCAAGTCATACTGGATAAGAGCGTCAGCTAAACGCCGTAAATGTATTCCAGAAATATGACCTTGTATTTACTTTCTGGCCCCCACCCAGACAAGTCTGATGAAGAAGTGAAGGTTTGCTGAGCTGTGTGTTTGTGCTTGGATTTCTCCCTGTTTGAAAACAGACCAAACCAAAGTAAACACTCCAAGTTTACCATCTTATAGTTCACTTGATCTGGTCTGAAGCAGATGTGTGGAAATGCCCTAAAGGTACATTCTGATTCAGTTTCATCAAATACAAAATAACAAATAACAGAAGGGAGGCAGAACATGGGTCACACATTAAACAGGAAAAAAAAGAAAAAAATCGTCCTGTAAGAGAGAAAAGCAACCGCACACGTCAGGATAACTGTTGCATGATGGGCCATTTGGCGAACTGGGACTAGTCTCAGGTTCTGGGCTTAAAATTGGTGCTGCTGGATGCAAGGCCATATTAGCAGTTTACAGAATCCAAAACTACCGGTCCATTAATTTTTTTCTGGGAAATGGGACCCGATTTATTACCAACAATGTCCTACATTGCACAGTTGGAATAGAAAACATACATGGATACACTTCAGTCGGAATAGAGTAGTCTTAGGCCATTCTGATTACAATTTCCATCCAATTGAACAAGGTTGGTAATGATTTAAGTAATAATAATAGCCATGTAAACACCGATATCAGATTCCATTCCCAACCAGAAAGTACACTCGTGTTTACGTGCACCATAGTAGATGTTTAGAAAGTTCAACGTGACGGGAGGGGAAATATACCTAAATATTGTTTAGAGAAAGCAAACGAGCTGTTCAGACAAGCATTTGAGCAAATGAAGGACAGCCGGGTTTTACGCCAGCAAATTAAGAACGGGTGGAGGTTTCTAAAGTCAGCTAAGAGCCAGAGAAGCTGATCCATCTACGTGTCTGATTTATGAAATGATGGAAAACTCATGGGAGATCAACCCCCTACCAACACTGATGTTGGGTTTACCGACGACCTGCCTGAACAGTGGTACATGTTGGTCATTTTGGCTTGGATTCCTTGCAGTGTGCACGTGAACATTTATCAGGATGTTGATTATAGTGCATATAAATCAAATCTGAATCAGACTCGGGAAAAACCTTTATATGTAAATGTAGCCAACGTGAAGTACAGGGAGATACAGCTCACATGGGCCATGACAAAGGGACGTAGGTCCATCATGCATGAGCAGTTCTTTAGTGAGCTTCCTAAACTGCAAAGTGAGGCCAATGTTTACAATGTAAAACACGACCTTTAGTTCGGACCTTCAGGTGTGAAACGGTTCGAAAGCAGTTCAGTGTTAGAATGCCGGCTACCTAGATCAGCAGACCGTGGATTTATGGATTGAGTGAAGAACAAAGAACAAGTTCTCCGTAGAAAGTGAAGCCACGCTTCAAATTCAGAATAATGCCCTTGCCGTAAACTCGGCCCTCGGCTGGGAGTTGGATTCATATGAAGATTAATGACATGCAGTGAGCACATGCTGAAGGTACAGTAGTTTCTTATTTTCTATCTACAGGAGGGGTCAGTTCAGGTCCTGGAGAGATACAAATCTATACTGCACAGATATGAAAACGGTTGCATACGGGAATTGCAGGCATCATGTTTTGGGTACGGTTTGGCCTGCGTTGGTGAGGTCTGGGTCCAGCACACTTTGGACATTTCCCTGCTCTAGCAACTCTTCTGGTATTCAGGGGTCTCCTGGGTAAGGGTTATGCTTCTCCAGAAGAACGAAATGGGTCCCAAAACCTGAATGCCTTAGAACAAATGGGCCGTGTTCAGACTGCCTGACCAAATCAGATTCATTACATAAAGCAAACAAAAAAATGAATATTTTGAGAAGAGATTTAAAAATAAATAAATAAAATACTGAAACCTGATTTTTGCAAACCAGATCCGGATTTGACAACTATACTATTAACTATCCAGGCTGTTTTTTTTTTTTAAAAGCATGAATAGTCAATAATACCTACACTACTCCAGTCTGCTGCTACCTGGAACCAGGTGCCTGCTATTACCCGGTCGCTCATGGTTCTAATCCAGCCGAGTAGGGACAAAAGCACCAACGTGATAAACATCTAAACTGATGCTGATGCCACACAACTGCTGTAGAGAGGTGCTGCCAATAGAATAAGACTCTGGAGTAAATATACATGAACCTACTACAACAAACCTAGTACCACTGCTTCACTCCTCAATGTTATCTGGAACGATGGCGCTCCATCCAGTGCTTTTGGATCGAGTTCAGCAGTCGGGGATGGTCATCAGCCAACACCCTGACCAGACCTTTCTAACACTCTTGTTGCTAAACGCAATCAAATCTTCACAGCAATGTTCCAAAATCTGGTCAAAAGCCAGGTGAGTGGAGACAGTGAGTGAGCAGGTGTCAATACTTTGGTCCATATACTGTATAAGATAGTATTATGTATTTCTGTTATAATCATCAGGGCAGAGTCTGGCTGAAGAACACGGTGCTGCCTCTGCTACCTGTTAATGTTCTGCTCCATCAGTCTCCATTAGCTCTGCTGCTGTGAATAATACAACCATCAGAATAATAATAAAGGAGTGGCGGTGTAGTCCTCTCAGTGTAGTATACTAGTTTATTAGTAGACCAGTTATCTTGGATATTACTTTCAGTTGGTTTATTCTACATGTCGTCAAACACCCAGAACCCAGCAGCTCTCAGTTTCAACAGACCTCAGTCACACGCTCCACTAAAGATGGGTTTAACAGAGCAAATGATTTAATTGGCTGAACCTACCGCTCTCCTGGATTATCCTCCTAAGGTACTCTGCAGTCAGGCTGTTGAGCTCTCTCTTGTGCGGCGGACCCAGCCGGTGGGGGAACACCGTGGATGTGTCAACTACCGTGCTGTGAAGAAGCTGAAAGGCAGTTGGGGGATTACATGGTTCTCACGGCTGGGAATTGCATTGTAGTCCAATTTTTCTTAGATGACGTTCACCAATGCACATCCAAAAATACGACCATTGTGAAAAAGGTAAAGTGTCGTTTTAGTTTCAGTTCATACAGCGACCAGCCTTTGTTTAAATGTTGATGCTGTCGAAATGCAGGTTGCTGATTCGGGATTATTTATTTGGGGTGATGGATCAGTGGGGTGACAAATTAGAAGTTGCTTCCAAACCAGGATTACACTGGATAGACAGATGTTACTCAGAAGATGAGGGGCTTCTTCTACCCATACGAGAGTCGGAAGAAACAACCAAGGTGGCAGCATTTGAAAGGGTTTTACAATCTGGAAGAGTGAAGGATTACAGGTGTAAC
Organism: Acestrorhynchus altus; assembly: GCA_034509495.1. NCBI lineage: Eukaryota > Metazoa > Chordata > Actinopteri > Characiformes > Acestrorhynchidae > Acestrorhynchus > Acestrorhynchus altus. The sequence goes on along the minus strand of CM067506.1, from coordinate 35,671,282 downwards.
GGGGTGGTCAGTGTTTTTGGAAGGACTCCAGGAATTAAACACAGGTGAGGAGGCGGATGTTTTGCATATTTAAATGACGCACGGACAAAACGAGTATGTACTCAACATATGGCCGTTTAGCTCCGATTGTATATAAATGGATAAATATGTACATAAGTTTGCTGTGTGTTTATAAACTCAAAGCCCGTATTCTAATGTGTGTTACTTGTGATCAGCATGGATTATAGGTCAAGTCAGAATTTTTTTTGGCTTGAATTTTTTACAATGTCATGAATATAAAATGACAGTTTACCTTTTTGAATGAAATTCATGATCTATTTTCTGAAATGCACAGAAACCATACATGAACCGCAGACACTGCACGTGAGCCTAGAAGCCGTAACGGTGTTTAAGGTAAAGTGTGAAGGCACTGAACGTGGAAATATCTTAAACACAAAAACAACTGGAAACGAAATGAAGGTCATGTGACTTGTACAGTACTGCAAATAGACTGGACGACATGAATTTGATTTAAAGATGCCGTCGAATGAACGTGAATCAAGCTGTTTGATGTATATATAGTCAAATATTCTCAAATGGTTTTACGAGCCTATTTACAACCTTGAATATAATGAATTTATCCTTTACTGAGACCGGGGGGGGGAAAGCAGAGAATGACTCACGAATATGCAGAACCAGAAGCAAAAAACTATTGGCTGGTTTACAGAACTGCAACAGCTCACAGGAGCTATACAGCAGGGCACTTCTTTCAGCACTGTAAAAAGAGATCTTCACCGAGATAAAACTACCAAATATCTTGTCTTCAAGTATCACCGCCATATTCTTCTCAAGGGACTGATGTGTTTGACAGAGTCGTGGCATTGCTGGTTGGGGTTTAGGTTTCTGGAATTGGCCCGTTTTCCAGCCCTGTTTTGGTCATCTCAGATTTTCTTTTGAAAGACGAGTGTGATTGAGGTCCATAACGTCATTTCTAGTACCATGCTCTCATTATTCAACAATGCCAAGATACAGTTTTTCCATTTACAGGTTTTCTTTCTAGGGCACCTTTAAAAGGCCGCAGTCTTCCTCATCTACATAATTAGCTCTATGATAACTATGCTGCAGTCCACAATTTCCCAAAGCCAAGTGCATAAAGCTGGTGATGTACATATAGGACTGTTACTGATAGTTCTTGTTGCACAACAAACGCAGCAAACTAATGAATCATGTTTGCTGGCCCTGGCATCTCCGAGAAAGTCAAGAATTCCTTGGTTTCTGGAGTGCTAAAACTGATGAGAGAGAGAGAGAAAGCATAAGAGCATGAGCACATAACTCACTTTGAGAGCACAGAGGTCATTTTCCAAACCATGCCCAACAAGAATGGTGTCTGCACTGATGAAGCTCAAAAGCACAGCTTGCACGTCTCGTAAAGATGAGCTGCTGCCCTTCACATCATCCTCACTGACCCCAGAGAACCTGAGCAGGGCAAGGAAGACTTCATCTCATCCCCATCCCTGTTCATGTTATTTATAGCCAGTTGTCAAGACAGATGATCATTACCCAATAGCATACCTGGTGTTGTAGTCAATGACCTCATTGTCGGGCTGAACAAATGTGTCATAGATGACCTGTAGATCGCTGTTGACCACGGTGACTCTCACCAGTTCCAGGCCCTGGGTGGTGTAGCACTGAATTGGGAGAAGGTAAAGCAACCAGATCAAGAGAGTTCACCTCTGTTGGCACAACCTGGGCCTCTAGCACTTCTTACAAAAGCCAAAAAAAAAAAAAAAGGCATATTACCACCACAGTATCAAGAGCATAAATCCCTGGGCATCCAGCACGAGTCTGAGGGAGGCTGCTCACGAAGCCCTGAAGATTTACAGCATCATGAACGTGGAGCTGAAACACAGGCATATGAAATCTTAGACCGTGCAACAGAGGCTTGGGTACAGCAAACATCTAGGAAAAGCCTGGAAATGATGGTCTCGCGTCCACATACTTTTGGCCATGCAATTTACAAAGAGTCCTTCTAGAAAACAAGCAGGTCCATGCTGGAAAGCCAGCTAAGGTAGCTCCAGAGCAGCATGAAATAAATAGAGCAACAGATTTAGTTATAAAAATAAACTGTAGTGATTTACATCAGCGTTCCTCAATCCTGGCCCTGGAGGCACCCCTGCCCTGCCCTGCACACTTTGAACTCCCATGATGAACACGTTCGCTGCAACTCTGAAAGGGCCTGTTAAAGGGCTTGTAGCTGATGAATCTGGTGTGTCGGGATCACAGAAAGCTCTTAAATGTGCAGGGGTGCCTCCAGGACCAGGGCTGATATACCCAAATGGGCACAGCCTACTTTCACCAGGTGTATTTGGTTATATTTGTCAAATTTTGCTTCCTTAGGTTTTATATTAAATAGTTTTTTCTTTAATCACATCATATCTGGGTTGCATTTGCCATTTCTTTTTCTGAGAAACAGAGTCACCATCCTTTCTTAATAATAAACAGTCAACAACTTACAGCTGGTCCGTAGCAATGGAAGGAGATCAGGGTTCAGAAATTATAATTTCCAAACCATTTGCATTAAAAGTCTGAACCACAACCCTTGCCTTGGCTGGACCTACATCACGGTCATTGTTCATAACATAAAGGAGCAGAGCTGTAGTTCAACTTCCATGAACTGCAATTTTACTCTTGAAACATTAAAATCTGCTGTGCGTCTGTGTCTTAAGCCCAGTGAGGGCAGTCTGAGCTGGGAAGTCAGAAGATAAGTCACGGGAAAGGGGGGCCTTAACATATAGACTGCAAGAGGGCCCCCACCCCCTTCTATTTGAATGAAGATTTGATGCTACACCCCTGTCAGAAGAGGCCTGCCTACCAAACATGTGGTCTCTACTACACAGAATTGAGTCCCAAATCTGGCATGGTGGACAATTTTGGCTCCCAACTTTGACTAATTTCTATATAATGGGAAGAAATGGAACAACGGCGTCATCACTGAACAAAAGTCCACGTCGGAAAATAACTACACAATCATAGCAGACAAACTTTAACTGTTTCCTACCTTTTGTTGATTTACCTGCCTTTGTTTCTGACCTGCTGCCTTTCTGTCCATGTTGTCACATGCCTGGCAAGCCTACGTGCCTAAAAGACCTTCTGGAAGTTCTGCATGAACCCCCAATAGGGTTTAGTTGAACAGCAGCCCAATGGCCCTGTAGACTCGCCGTAATGTGCAGGTCAAGTCCGTGAGTCTGTATTTGGAATAGCCCAGGCTGGACAGTTGTGTGTTGGATTACATCGTCTGTGTAATCTTTTGAAGGCTATCGAGTTGTTTTTTGGGTGCAGTATGTATTTATGAAGGTCACAGTGCTGCCAGAAGCAAACCAGATACCAAGCATCTCTTGGTTGATTTGCTACATGCTGGGGAAGTGGATTTACTTTTGTAATTTTGGAGAAATTACATTTTCTCAGTACCTTGAACACTTGACATCCCGGTGCCCCCACAGCATTCTCACAGCAGCTGTACCGTGTCTCCACTCCACCTGGAACTGCAAGAGGAAGCAATTAGAAGATGCTTTATACCACTCAAAATTGCTGGTCAAGCTGGTTAAAGAGCAACAGTAGTGAAGTTACTGAAAAGTGGAGCAGAAAGAGTCTGGTACCTGGATGTGGTTCTTGATCGTCTATAACAAAAATGTATTTCAGGAAATTGTTCTATTTAAACCACAGGATGTGTTGTGTGCAGGGACAACAATTCTGGGAGAGGGCTGTAGCTGGCCTGGCAACATCACAGTAGCAAAACTGGACAAGGCCTAGCCAGTATGCCAGTGCTGCACTAACCGATGAGGATGTGGACAGTAGTGCAAATGTCGCAGCACCGATGTTGGAGGAAGACCATAGCCAGCATGCTTGGGATTCTGGACAAGGGCCATAGCTGGTGTTCTAGTGATTTTCAAGGAGGCTTGTAAGCCAGCGTACCAACACTGCACTAGTGATTTTGGACAAGGGTCTTGGCAGATGTGACAAGGCAGGGTTGTTTCACCATCAGCCACAATCAGTGACCCCCAAACATGTTCTGATGTTTGGGTAACATCTTTAAGTAAAATGAGCCACTTGTGATAAAGATGACCATCACACCAAGCATGGTCAACCTGGCTAAGCTAGACAATCCTCATGACCAGCAAATCCAAGCTGGTCATCCAGCATGATCAAGACCACACTGGCCGTCCAACCTGACCAGCATTTCAACACCTTCCTCAAACAAATGGAACGTGCACCCTGGTTATCCAGCTAGCTAACCAAAATTGGGTTTTTCTTCTGGATGAACAACTTCTAACCCCCTCTTAACCATCAAAGACCAGTTTAGATGATCTGAAATGGCTTTTGGTGGCTTTGAGCTGGATTTTTAGCAGGTAAGCATAAAATGTTTAACAAACAAGCCTCCATTCCTCACCTCGGTTTTCAAGGACCTTCCCATAATGGTAGTTGCACTCCTCTTTGCGGGTGTGCTTTCCTGTTTGGCTCACAGAGTAAGTAGTTCCACAGCGGCAGCAGATCCTCCTGGAAGCTAGAAAAGGTTCTGCTTTGGTTAATCAACCATATTTCATGCACCAAATATCCATTATGCCAGATAATCATCTTGCTGAAGCACTCAGCCTTGCTTCTGGCATGCAATATTTCCAATCGCTCTGCCCAAAAGCATTCCAAGTTCAGGCCTGGATTAAATATCTACAGGATAGATTTCAAACTTTGGCTCTTTGGGAGCTACCGTCACACCAAGAGGAGTTCCAACACTAATCCAACATTACTTATCTGATTGTCTTAAGCAGCCTCCGATATTAAATCCAGATTTGTTTGATTACACCTGGAAATAACCAGCAGTGCAGAGAACAGCTCCACAAAGATGGGGGGGGGTCTGGATAGGTATTAGGAATAGATACATGCAATATTGATGTTCCCTCAAAAGGCATAACAGTCTTCTCAGGTGGCATTCTTTAAAAAGACCATATAAGCTTTCCTAGAAGAAACTTCTTAAACAGTGTAAAAGAAATTAAGTAGACCGATTGTACAGTTACAGGGAAACTAAAATGGAAATAAATCCCTTAAGGAATGCTCCATGTTCTTCCATAAAAGTACAAAAGATGTGCCTTGAGGGTTTAATAGTTTCTCCGAGTATACAGGAGCAAAAAAAGCCAAAGCAGTGCTTTAAATGCTTTATAGTAAATGAAACACCCTCTTTTCAAAGTACTCACCATCTCCAGTGCCCTTCTTAATATCTCCATACTGGAGGGCAAGCCCAGCTTTGTCTGGATGACTGCGAGGGTAGTTGTTCTCCCTCAACATGGCCTCACTTAGAATATGCTCCTTCAGCTGGTCATACAGTGCGACGTCACCTTCAGAACAGTTAAATGATGAGTCCTAGCCATCGTGAAACCAGCACCAGGTGCTACAAGCCATATCAGAACATATACAGAGCAAAAACATGGGTCATGTGTTGGTCCCAGGTGACTGGTTTGAGGAGCACTGATGGATACATTATATTTTTAAGGGTCAGGATACAGAGTCAGGTCCTACCATGGAGTTCCATAATTCTGAATCGTTGCAACAGGGATATAACTGATTATCATAGATCAGATTACTCTGGTAAATAGTATGTTAGTCCTGGCAAACCACTTTGATAATCATAATTGCATTTTGCTTCAGCATTTGTGTAAACCATTTTTAATCGTCTTCATATTAATAGAGCATTAAAGCAGCATTATACTAGAATTAGCTCATCTTGCTCCTGGGCTCCCCCTACAGTTTGGAACTGGAATTCATACTTTGAGCCACTAGTAAATGACATTATTTCCAGGTGCAGTCAGCTTCTGGTCAACATTTAAGGACACCCCTTCTAATGAATGCATCCAGTTAGTTTAAGTTGCACCAATTGCTGACACAGATGTGCAAATGCACTTGTTCCTGTAAAGAATAAGTACTGCCAGCAAAATAGGACTCTGGACCATTTGACATCTTGCCTAATGCCTGGCATGGGCTAGAGGAGTATAAAGCCCCTCAGCATTGAGTGGAATTGTGTTCTCCACGCCAGTGGTGCTCCATCTAATGCCTTTGGGATGAATCAGGGATGAGTTGGAGTGGTGCTCATCCAAGGAGTTTTCCCTGGACAGTAGAAGCAGTTACTCCAACAAAAGCAGGATAAACTCTTTAATACCCTTGATTTCTGAAGAAACAATGAATGAGCAGCTGTCCCCGTACATTTGTGCATATAGTGCATTTTATCAGTTCAACTTCACAATGATTTCTCCCGACTGTAAAGCATCCCAAGACCCAAATGTATTGTGGACACAGTCTGCCGTGCATTTGTACATAATGAATCAAACAAAATTGATAAAACCAAGAGGAAGGACATTTTAATGTGACCCTGAAATTGAGAGCTAATGGTGCTCTTACCGTTTCCTAGGAGTGCTTGAGTATTGAGTGGCACATTTCCTCTACATGCCTGTGCATCTCTCTCACTGGAAACTGCACAGTAAAAACAGGGTCAGTGACCTGGTATGAGACTGACCAGCATAAGCTATGAAAGGTTATCTAAAGACGGCCAACCCAGCAATTTGTGGTTAAAAGTATTCACTGCTCTTTACACGCCGATTTAACGTACATTTGGCAGGAGTGGCGTTCTGATTTTTAAGCCTCTTGAGGGCATTGACCGCTATGCTTAGATACTTTAATTTATTGATGCTGCGGTCAAACACGGTCTTCTCTTCTGCCAGCGCCTGGGATGAAGTAAACCAACAAAACAGATGGTACAACAATGCACAACAGATTCACAGGATATACAGTGTAAGAACATTGTCCAGCAGACCTTTTCGAAGGCATCCTGCACAGTGGCTGATGTTTTCAGGAACTCCTCCACAAACAGGTTCACGTACCGCTGCCGCACATCATGTGGAACCTTCACTCCGACCTCTGAACGTCCTTTCGCTTTGCGCTTGGTGGGAATTGACTGTAGAAACAGTGCAAAGTCAGCCAACACTCAAAAAGGACATGCTCATGCAAAGAAAAAGACAAATTTCCTTTTCTTAATGTTCATCCTTTCAAACACGTTTCCAGTGAACTTGGAAGAAAACAAGCTTCAAACAAGGCCTTGCTTTGGTTGAAACCATGTAGACCAAAGAACTATACACGGATGTGAAACAAAGTCAGGACACTCTATGGTTGGGAATGTATTTAATGTATTGGCTGGATAGAATTTTACTCCTATAGCTCTGTAATGCTTTTGTAATCTTGTAAACAAACATGGTCATCTTTTCACATTTTAGACTTCAAATTAGGACTGAGAATATCCATAGTGTCATGCTGTAGGACAGGGGTGTCAAACCAGATCAGAAATTGGTCAGTGTGTCTAAAGGCTTTCATTCTAATCAACCAGCAGCAACATCTGATTCCACTCAATCAGCCAGTTTTCAGTCAACTGACCTCATGAGCTTCCATTTGCCTGGAATGAAAACCAGCAGCCACACCAGCCCGTTTCAGCCCGGTTTGACACCCCTGCAGTATGAAGTTACCCAACATACTAAACCAAACCCATTATATACAAACCCATATTATCCATAGGGTTTGGAGATGGCTATGGATATCATAATGCCAACCCTAGCTGAAACACCAAAGCCTATATTATTCAAAACCCGAGGTCCACACCCTATAGATCTCCCATAAACATTACATAGCTAACTTTGGATTCATCTGTCCAAAGCACATTGTTTCAGAAGACCTGCTTTTTGTCTAGATGTTCTCTGGAGAATTCTAGTCTTAGCCCGATGTTTTCCGTATATGACTAAAGGTTTCCCTCCTTGGTTTCCTCCATGAAAATCAAACTTGAGTTCTTTTTTTCTCTGACGGTAGAAGCTGCACTTTGACATCCAAGTGTGACCAGAGCTACCTGTAGATCCCATGAGAACGTTAAGATTGTTGAAGACCTCTTTACCCATCTTACAGTCTGCTTTTGGGCTGAACTTGCCATATTGGCAGTTGTTTTAAATGTTCTTCACTTGTAAATTATTTTCCCAGACAGTGGACGCATTTTTAACTGCTTTTCCAATCTCCTCTGCAGCTACAACCCTTTTTCTGATGGCTCTGTTCTTTCGATCTGGCAAACTAATGTCTGAGGTTTAAAAGCTCCTCCAGAAACCTTTCTAACCATGTTCTAATCACCTGCAGCTGATGCTGTACATCATTTTAAACATTGAGTGGTAATAAAAGTGGGGTCCTCATTTTTTTATTAATTACATTTTTTAATTCTCCAGTTTTGTGTTTATATTCTGAAGACATGGCTCCAATTGGCCATCCTGCACATGGTCAAAACAAAAAGAAAGAAATGAAAATATTTGAGAAAAGAACATCTCACCTTAGCTGGGGTGTAGATGGCTGGTTGTGCAGGCTGAAGGTTCTGAGCAGGTTGATGAAGTGGACGCGTTACAGGCAGAGTAGCGGGAATTAGTGTGACCGGTAAAGCACAGTTTCCTTCAGGGACGATCAGGTGCAGGTTCGAGCCCAGCCGTAGGGTTGTGCCAACCGGGAGGATGTTCACATAGGCTAAAAATATGAACCTCTCAGTCAGAAATAGGACAAATAAAGAATGCGTCTCATGTGTGAGGATGAGCAATGGCCTTCCTTTGGAGGTGGGCAAAAAAAATTATAAAAATCCACTGGCGTGCCTTGGATATTACTGCTACTACAAAAAGCACAATAGTATACCATTAGGGGTATACAGGTATGGCTTTGGGTCACTATACCCAACACCCACTCAACTACTACCATCACCTCCCCAGACCAGATTTGATTACCTCAGCACGAACAAGATTACTCACCATTTGGTACAGGACTTGGCTGAATAATAGTAGGTGCAAAGACTTTCTTGGGCACATTGGTTGCAATAAAGGGCTGGCATCCTTTCACCGCTGCTGTAAGCGCTGTTGCTCTCTTCTGGCACTGCTGACTCCGGGTTGGAACTGGTAGCTGTGAGCCTTCATCTCGGAGAGGCACGATAACCTGCGCTTTGCTCTTACTGACCTGCTGATGGATCATGAAGATAGAACTCACTGAGTAACTGTCCTGACACTCTGTCCTCTGGGACCTTTACCCAGTTCATATCTTTGTTCTGTTCCAGTTCCTAACACACCTGAATGAGGCCATCAGAGTTCTAGGGACCTCAATCATCCAGGTTCAGGTGTACTGGGAGCTGTAATAGGACAAAATCACTGGGTTTTGTAAGGAAGCTCCAGCATTCTACTGGCTTGAGAATACAAGTTGCAGCAGAAACCTTGCAGAAACCGTTATATCAGGAGTTTGAGTCATTTCTTTGTCATTGTCTTACCTCAAACTTCGCCGTATGGGCTACTCTCTTCTTCTGAGCAGGAGGAGGATTGTTCAATGGCTCCATCTCTGACATCTTTGGGACCTCCCCCTATAAAATGTGGACAAGAATCAGTTCCCCCTTTCCTACTTAAACCCAACCCCACTGAATTCCCATTGACTTACAGGCACCTCACATTGCGCAGTGGGATTTTCAGCACCATTGGCTTCCATAAAGATTTTGTAGCACTCTTCCATCGGATCAGTCTCTGAAAGGTCTAGATCTGAGTAATTAAGCTCCTCTGAGGAACTAGACTCAATTTCTATGACCTCATTTGATGGTGCTATTAAAGCTGGTGAAGATGTCTGTGAAGGACCACCAACTGCAGAGGCAACAGATGGAGGTGCTTGCTTCAGAATTTGAACTGAAGCCAATGCTGGGTTATGCAACCTTACAGATTGTGCTGATGGAGCACATGCAGGGTCAGATCCAGAAATGTATATAGGCATGTTTTGAAATACAGGTTGAGTGAGAACTTTCTCTTCAGGTAGCCAACATGTTCCAACAGAGGTCATGGATTTCTGACTGGCCCCATGTTCCTTAGTCATGGCTGGTAAAGGTGATGTGGAAGGGAAGTAAGCCTGTGATGCAATTTCTTGTGGAGGGTGCTTGAGGGGCAAGGGTTCTACTGCCGAGGGGCAGTTTTGTTGTACCTCAATTCCTGTTCCAGCATTCATCCTTTGCACATCAAGTCTGGCAGATGGTGAAAATCTACCTTCATCCACCTTTGAAAGATCTGGCTTGGAAGGGATGTTGTCAAGATGGAAATCAATATTTGGAAGACAAGAGATGTTTTCACTTTCGCTTCTCAGATGGTCCAGACATAGAGAAATATTATCTAGAACATTTTCAATGTTCTGTGCTTTTTCTACATAGCCATCCAGTGGCACACTGGTGGCAGGAATACGTTCTGGAATATTTGCCTTTACAGTAGGCCCTGCATTTTCATGAGGCTCCAGAGAATTCTCCACTTCAGATGGTGAATTCACTGAGTCTTTGGCTTTGCTGCTCTTTTGGTTATTTTCTAAACCTGTGACCACCATCCTCTCGATTGACGCCGGCTCTTCCTGGACCACCTTGCATGGAATGGATGGCTTCTGTTGATCTTCAGAAGGTCCATCTCCAAGATGCTGTATGCCTTCAGAAGATGCTTTTTCCTTTTGCAGCCTGGAGTACCTCAGCTTTACCAATTCATTCTGTTGGCCTGGAATATCAATGACCAGATTTCTCTCAGGTGAATCCAACACATTACTAGCTATATCTTTCTTTGTAGGCCTCAACTTTCCGTCATCTTTTTCCAGAGCTGGTACTTCAGGGCACTCCCTTTCTGAAGGTTCTCCCATTATCCTCATGTTGGTGCACTTCTTTGAAAGCCTTTTACTTCCCAGTTCATTTTCTGTGGATGCAATGTCTGCACCAGTAGCTACAATAGCAACTGCCATGTTTTGTTTCTGAGGTCTGCTGTTCCTTCTATGACTTTCAAGAGGTGGAACATCAATGACGAGCATGCCCTCATCATCAGAATCCTTAAAACTACACGATGGCAGCTGGACCAGATCCATACACACATTCTTTCCTATTCCTTTGGCTTTTTGATGACACTCATTGTCCATTTTATTGGTCAACTTCAATTTATCCTTTGAGCTGCCAGACCTCAGGTCAGAGGAGAAGTTTGAACATGGGTCATATTCTAGATCAGTTTTGGGTCTGGTGCGATCAACCACATATTTGTGAGTCGAGGGGTGAGAATGAGCAGCAGGAGGCTTTTTATTCTTCACCTGGTTTCCATTCTGGTCTTTAGGAACAGGTGGTTTACACTTTACATATTGCTCCACGTTAATGTGAGCAGTCTCCGTTTGCTCGGATTGGTAGCGGGAAAGTCTCTTTTGTTCTTTCTCCACTTCACTTCTGACCACTTCAATCTGTTTGTTGATCTTTTCCAACTCCAAAAGACAAGTGTTGCTCTCCTCTTGCTTGCGAAAAGCTCCTCCGACACCATTGTGAGCTCCTTGACCTATGGGAACGTTTTAATTGGAGAGGAGAAAGTGCTATTTAATGAAACAGTCATCCAAAAAAAAAAATACTCATTACATCGCACCATCTGGGTCTACTGCGTTTTCCTAAAATCCAGCACAAACCTCAAAAACCCACGGTGTTTTCCAAGCCAATGAGAGTTTCCAGCAGGGAATCCACTAAAAAGTGAAGGGCAGGAGTGCCTGCAGGGTCAGGGTTGAGAAACACTGCCCTACATACTAATCATGCAATATTGATTAGGAGAACAGCGGTTGGTTAAACACTTTCATTCAGAATACTCGGCAAAATCGCGTTAAAGGCATCACTGCTCCTTTGCTTGGCATAACTAGCGAACTGAATAACTGCAGATGCAAATGTCTTATTTTCCATAAATCAAATGGGAATAAGTGGGTTTTCATGGACCTACAACTGGTCTGTTTCACGTTTACACTGTTGTATCATTCCTGACAAGCACCGTGGTCAACTTCTTGTGCAGAAAAACAGGCACTCAGTACTCCCTACACCAGAGTTTCTCAACCCTGGTCATGGAGTCACCCCTGCCCTTGACATTTTTGTGAATCTAATGCTTCAGTACATCGCCCACAACTCTGAAAAGGCTTGAACTGATTAAGGTGTTGGAAGCATAGAAACTTCTAAAAGATGCATGGCAGGGGTGCACCCAGGTGTTTAGATGCTGTGTTTGAAAAATGTAAATAATATGTTTATTCAACTAAACCCTGTTTCTTTAACAGTCAATATACACTACCAGTCAAATATCCAGTTAGAGCATCCAATATGGGTTCTTTTTGCAAATTGTCTCAAATCGATCGGCCAGTGGCCGATATTTGGAAGGGCCAACATTGGGTGGTTATGTTGTAGTTGCTGAAATGAGTCCAGAGTAAAACATAAGGTTTCCAGAATGACAAATGTAGAAGAGAAAGTGAGGAAACGTCTTTGGTTTCATTGGAAGTCGATGTAAAAGGATTTTTAGTGCTTCATAAAATTTTGCCAGATGCAAGTTTCACATTTAGTTTGCGATACAAGGTTATGAGTTTCAGACCTGCATAAACCAACTTGGTCAAACAGGGGATTCATGCTGGTCTAAGCCGTTTTCCCTTCCACTGCATGAAGTAACAATAACTTTACTGGAGTACCGCTTCAGGCTACTCTCGCCACAACACAAGGCCAAACTTCCATATGGAAAAATAAGTGTTCATGTTCTGTTTTCTCAAGATATTGTGAAGATAATTGAAGCTTACCTGTTGAAGCTGACCCAGTGCAAACAGACAGGCGTGAACTGTCCTCTCTGGAGTGCTTGTACAAACAGTAGGGGCGCTCACATCGGCCTCCAAGTAGAAAGGGGCAAGTTATTTCAGCCAAGAGCGCAGCAGAAGGGAACATTTTCAAGAACAAAAATCGAACGAATTCCGAACACCGCCCGTGTGGACTGGCCTGTGAGCCAATGCCATCATTCAAATACCTGTATTACACTCATTGTGTGCATTGATTAAGGTCGTGACCAAAGATTAAAGCGTTTTCATCTAATAAACGTTGGTCACGCTGAGGCACTGCGAGACTACAACAGTCCAGTGCAAAGGGAAGTAAAACACATGGGTCTCCAGTAAACTACACAGGACCGCAAAATGCACATTTGAGCTCAAGTGCCTACTTATCTAAACTTTGAACTTCAACTTGTCCTAAACCAGAGGTGACCTGGCTGCTCCTGGAGCTCTACCTTACAACCTTCTGCTTCAAGATCTAACACACCTGCTCCACCTAATCAACTCCCAGCCAAACTTTGATGGCCTGCATCTGGTTTTAAATGGGTGCGGTCACATCATAGCAGTGGGCGGGGCCATAGCCATACATACACACCTGTGTTCTGCTGTTCTCTAGGAGATACGTCTGAGGAGATACATCAGCTATACTGAAGTGGTCAAGACTTGCATAACCACATAATTGCATAATTGCAAATTCACCCATTTACAACTGAATGAAATCCCAGTTTAAATGCCATAAAGCTTCCAGTGCATGTTTACTGCTCTGTCCACATGTACAAGCTCAACCTGATTGATCTGAGAGAGGGGGCGGGACTAATGACATCACTGGTGCAAATATTGGGTTACTGAGGAAAATGAGAAGGGGCTGTTAGCTCTCTTACTTTGCTCACAGTGTTAAAATTTCAATATAAAAGTCCTGGAAAGAATATTGGTGCAAACATGAACAACAAGAATAATAAAGGACATTCAGGGTTTTTTTTTGTTTTTTTTGGACCACTATCAAGAATTTTGAATATTGAATTATTGTAAATATCCTTGTCAATCTAATAATTGAACAAAATTGAATGAGATTATTGCCTTTTCAGCTCAAACATGCTGGATAAAATTTCTACATAAATTATTATTAATTCCTTATAAATAAAACAAAATTGGAATGTGCAAGTAAAGTTTTGTTCTGTTCATTTGTACATCTCAAATTAAGACTAATTTGAGTCACCTAGGATCTCCTGAAAATAACAATATCTGGTAAGTCTGACTGTCTCCTATAAATATGTTTTTGATGTTTTGGCAAAAAAGTATGTCAAATTGTAAAATATATGCCATAAAATTATCCCGAGGTTCTATAAATTTAGTAAATAAGTGAACAAATCCTCTGCGTGTTTCTGTTTACTTTAGCCTAAATAAAAAATATATAAATGCCATCAACAAAATTTAATGTATATTTTAAATTTGACTTAATTTTCAACAATATATTCAATATATGATGCAGGGTGCAATCCCTGAACGGGGTGCTCGCTATTAGGAGTTTGGTGTCCATCCGAGTCTCCTCAAGGTACTCTAGTTTTTTTTCCACCTCCCAGAAAACCACATAGTTGGTGAAATCCATGCTTAAATTGCCCCTGGGTGTGTATGTGTGTATAAATGCTTGTGTGTGGTGGATTGCAATGGACTGGGGTCCCAATGGACCCACCAAGAGCTTGACCAGGATGAAGTGGATAAGACGATGGATGGACTGATGGATAGATATTTCATTTAGCAAATAAATAAAAAACTGTGTAGTAAATTTCATATTTGTTTGACAGTACAGTACATTGTACCGGTGTCTAAACTTTTGTATATGACCATGTTTCAAAGAAAGTAGTTACTGGCCATTGATTTACTCACACTACTGTACAGTGCAATGTACAGTACTGGTGAATGGACCCTCCATTCATTGAGATGAATGGCTATAAGCCAGGCTTGAGTTAATGAAACTGCAATCAGGTGCAGCCATTCTGCCCCCTGGTGAAGTAACACTGAGCAGCAATGGCCAGTAAGGGAGAGTACTACACTCTAGCCTACACCGTCCACTATTATTCTGTACTGGCCAATTGACCGTTGCTACACTGCATCCAGAAAGTATTCACAGCACTTTGCTCTTTGCACATTTTATTATGTTGCAGCCTTATTCTAAAATAGAGTGAATTCAATTTTTCCCTTCACTGAAGAAATGGTATTGGCTAGGTGATGATCAGTGCCTGGTTTCCTCCAGACATTGATGCTCGGCATTGAAGCTTTGTTTCATCAGATCAGATCTTTTTGTTTCTCGTGGTCTGAGAGTCCTTTAGGTGCCTTTTGGTGAACTCCAGACAGGCTGTCATGTGTCTTAAACTGAGGAGTGGCTTCCATCTGACCACTCTACCATACAGGTCTGATCGGTGGAGTGCTGCAGAAATGGTTGTCCTTGAGGAGGTTCTCTTCTCTCCATAAACCAATGTTGGAGCAATGTCAGAGTGACCATTGGGTTCTTGGTCACCTACCTGATTTAGGCCCTCCTTCCATGATCACTCAGTGGCTGCACAGCCAGCCACTATGAAGAGTCCTGGTGGTTCCAAACCACCAGCTGAGTCAGGTAGGTTTAGGACAGGACAGATCAGGCAGTACAGGGCATGCCTCCATTTGTATCCTCACCAGACAGTCAACACATTCGGAAGAATGCACCGGGTCCCCAGCTCTGATACAATGGCTAACAGACGCCTGTGACGACCAACGTCCCATTGAGTGTGATGAGCACCCTCTTCCCACCCAGAGAGAGAGGAGGCCAATTTTGCTCTCCCTCAGATTCCAAGGGATCAATAAAGTATATTTATCAATCAATCAATGACCTGGGATTCAAACCTGCAATCCTCAGATCATAGTGGTAGCAATTTAGACTGCTGGCCAACCCTCTTAAACCTTAATTTTTTCCTTTTTTCTATTTCTTTCCCATGTACTAAGATGCTCTGTCCTGCCTGATCTGTCCTGTCCTAAAGCTACCTGACTCAGCTTTCCACTACCCCACTACCTCTTTTGAATCTTGGTGACTCTCCAAGTTTCTTCCAACAAATCTGAGGGACTTTTTCTGCCACTGTTGCCTTCAGAGGCCAAAAGAGGCTTGGACCCATATTTTTGTAAAGCTGCTTTGTGACGCTTTCATTGAAAAAAAGCTCTATAGAAGCAAATGTGAACCGAATTGAAGAAATCACTAGATGCTGTCCTTTAACCTGGAAGACACAGAAACATATTAAGTTCTTCCTTTTTTGCCTAAAGCAAATCACACTAACCAATAGCAGGGATATTCCCTCTTGGAGCTGCTCAGGTTTAAGGACCTTGCTTTAGGCGCAGCGGCAGCAGCCATCAGCTGGGATCAAACCCATGACCTGATCAAAGCTAAGTTCTACATCCACTGGACTAACACCACACATACACAAAGCCCAAGCATGTGCTTGAAAGGAATGGTGGTAGAGAGAGTGAGAGAGAGTCTGTTGTTCTGCAGGGAGAACAATGTATCACACTATGGCGGAATGGTTTACTGTTACTTCTGATATTAAGGGAATTAAATAGAGTCCATCCTGCTTTTATTGGAGTAACTGTCACTACAATCCAGGGAAGACTTTCTTCTTACTAGATGTTGGAACATTTTTGTGATAATTTGGTTGCATTCAATGACCAAAAGCTTTCAATGACAAGTATTAGTGAGATCAAGATGTTGGATGATCACCATCCAACCTCATCCCCAACGTACTGTATGGAGCTCCATCATTCCAACCCACACCTGGCATTAGACACCAGGGGGCAGTGAGCACACGCGCCTGGAGTGGTGGGCAGCCCTGTCCTCAGCACCCAGGGAGCAGCTGTGGAGTTGTGTGTCTTGCTCAAAGGCTCTTCAGTCATGTCCTGCCAGTTCAGAGATTCAAACCTGCGACCTTCCAGTCACAAGGCTGGTTCCCTAAACACCAGACCACGGCTGCACCAATGATCTAATGATCAAGTGTAAGAAGAATCAGACACTAAAATATAATAAAATAGTGATCCCAGCATTTCCAGTAGTATCAAACAGTCTGCGATTGTGGCCTGCATAGAACAGAACCACTGGCCTTGCAGGCCTTTCTCTTATGCAATTACAGAGAAAGATCATAAAAGGATAGCACTCTGCGGCCTGTGGACAGGCGCCATTTTGAGGTTCTTCATTATCGTCGTGAACAGGAGCTTTCTGGAGAGCGTGGCCACAGGGCTGACAGGACAAATGAGGAGAGCAGGAGGATGCACATATCCGAGGTCGTTTTTACATCAAAGCTGCAGAGGCTGGATTGTGAAGGGGTGGGGGTGGTCGGAAAGCCGTTCTCTGTTGGAAAGGGTAACCTGGGAGACCCCGGTCTGATCCAAGCCTGATTTGGTGATAGGGACCAGATGGAATTCATTAACTGAGCGCTGGCAGTCTTCTCCCTTATGCCAATGAGTCATTCAGCGGAATTCATCTCTCTCTGATAGCATCGTCCAAAGCCGTAGCTAGGAATAATTATTCACTCAAATCCATTACTAGAGGTCAATCGCGTTCCCCTCCTTTCACTGCTAAACTCCAATTATTTCCCCCCTGCGCTTCCTCTTCACCATCAGCACTCAGACACAGCTCACAGGCAGGCCGGAGAATTACACCGAGAAATTGAGATGTACACACACACACACACACACACACACACACACTCACTCAGAGGCACCATTTACAGAACGAGGTACTTCTGGTGTCTAATAAAGCCTCAGCACACACTCCTCAGCCACCACCTACAGGGACGACAGTCTTTGCATAAAAACCCAAATATGAATGCTGTAATATAATCAGCTGTTGATCTTTCCATTGCCAGAACACTTAACGCTGTAAGAAGTGATACTTTAATACACAGCTGGAGGCTGAACTCACTCTCTCTTACAGCCAAAGCACTGCTGTTCTCTCCTTGGTGTGCCAAAGCCCCCCCGACCCACCCGTTCTCTCCAAGACGCACTGTAGCAGCACAACTCCAGACCCATTAGGCCCACACTCATGGGATCATTTGCAGCAGCCTCGAAACACAGCCCACCACCCCAGAGGACATGTTTTACACACTCATCCGTCATGAGAGAGAGAGAGAGAGAGAGAGAGAAAGATGGACAGACAGGAGATGTAGAAAAAAAAGAGAGAAAATGAGGGAGGAAGAGAGAACGAGGCTGAGAAAGCAAAGAGAGAGAGAAGGATGAGGATGGAGAAAAAAGAAAAGGATGAACGAGGGATGAGGGATGAGGAAGGAGGAGAGAGGGGGAAGAGAGGAGGAGAATGAGATGAAAAGATAAGGGAGTGAGAGAGAGAGAAAGAGAGAGAAAGGAGAGGCAGCCATCCGAGCAGTCACAGACAGGCGGAGAGTGTGTGTGTGTGTGTGTGTGTGTGTGTGTGTGTGTGTGTGTGTGTGTGTGTGTGTGTGTGTGTGCGTGTGTACAGCAAACACAGCAGGGAGATGGAGGCTTTTGTCAGGCTTCAGAGCGTGACCAGTCTCCTCACACTGTACACACAGAACAGTGACATGTTGGGAAAGCTCGGGTGACGTTCCTCCCTCAACACGGCTTTCTAAATGGAGTTCAACTGGATCTGTGCTTCCAGATGGAACTCAGGGAGCGTCAGTCGGCTGCTCCTACAGAACGTACTGGAGGGTGGATGGTTCTAGACTTACACACTGATGAAGGTGCCAGAAAAGGTCTTTGTACAAATCCTATTTCCTGAAGAATTCAAAGATCACAGAACCTGCACACAGTGTAGGAGAACCCTTATCTTAAAACAGAACACGGGTTCAGGTCATAGAGTTCCACTGGTTCTAGATTTCTGCATGTTGCGTCAGTGATTCATGCATATGCACGAGGATTTGACCTTTATTTAGTACAGGTTGTACAGTTTCTGGAAAGCTGTTTAAGCCACATGTCAGACATCTTGAGACCAGACTGCAGTGGAGCATCAACCTGGTTTAAAGCTGCTGCTTGAAGGTAAGAATCAGCCGTCATTATAATCATCTGAAATCATCTGTTCTAAGCATTTTCTTGAAATCTCAAGCTCAAAACGAATGCCTTTAAAAACAACGTCAAACCTTTAGCTTCACAATCCAATAACCTGCATAACATCACCACCGCAAAAGACCTTATATCTCCAGAAGGACGACTTTGCATGCTTTTGCATGTCTTTGTTTTTGTATTGATCCCTGTCTCCACCCTAGCTCCACCTACTCATTAGTGTTGCCACCTGTGGATCTCCTTTATAAACCTTCCCTCTCATTATCTTCCCCAGGTGTGCCATTCAATCCCATCTGGATGCGCCATATCAGTCATTTTTCCCGACTGCGCGTTCCGGCATCAGTGAAGATTCCGGTCCTTTTTACCTCCTGTAAAACAAGTCGTGTCAGTAATTCATGCATATGATTGGCTATCCCCCTCGATGCTCTGGAGTTCAGAGTGGCTTCATGGTAGGTGTGTGAAGCTGTGCCCCCCCCATAGCTGAGGAGACCCTTGGAGGAGAATGGAGGAGAGGGGATGGAGGTAGGTGTGAAGTGTGAAGTTCTCCCAAAGTTGAGTTCTTACCTGTCTTTATGTCCAGAAACCACCACCAAGCCCCACACTTTATGACAGAAGCATTTCTATTGGTCCATTTATCGTGGAATTTGGAATTATCATGTCAAGAGAAAAACACCTAAATGGAGATACAAGGACTGCAAGGATACAAAGCTGCATCGAAGGGTTCTTTAAACAATGCCAGAGAACAACCATGTTTAGTCCAAATTTGTAAAAGAGATGTGAATGTGAAGAACCTTCAAACTGGCAAAGAACCTATTTAAATATTAGAAACATTCTTCAGAGCTACACTGTGTGTCCAAATGTTTGTGGACACCCCTTCTAATAAAAGCAGCCAGCTATTGTGCAGCTATTGTACAGCTATTGTACTGCCAATACAATAGGACTCTCTGATCGGTAAACCTGAACATATTGGCACAATGCCTAATGCAAGTGTGCGCTAGAGGGGGTATAAAGACCCCCAGGATTTATTTGTGAAGTAGTGGAACTGTGTTCTCTGGAATGATAGTCCTCTTTCCAGTGCTTCTGGAATGATTTGGGGTTGGGGATGAGATGGGGTGGTGATCATCCAAAATCCTGACCTCAATAATGATATTGTCGCTGAATGCAATCAAATCCTTACAGCAGTAAGTTTTTCCTGGGCAGCAGAGAGAGTTGTTCCAAAAAAAGCAGGACAAACCGCTCACAGTCCCAGTTACGAGCCACACAAACACATTCGATTAGCTGTGTAGAAATGCTGTTAGGACAGAAAAGGCCTAAGAGAGCGTCGCCAAACACAAAACCCTCCAGCGCCCCTCAAAGACCTTGCCCTGGTTCTCTGCTTACGTCCAACAAACCACTCTAAATGCTAAACATATGTAGGCTATGCGAGGTGCTGTTTAGACTAAAATAGCTTAACGTGATATGACAGACTATGGAAGAGTCCTTCCAGGAAAGCTACAATCCATTTGCACTTCATGGACGGAGTCCAGACACTTCCAGATCAGGAGGAATCTTCACCGGCAGACGGGGGAGAAGAGCTACTGTTTGTGATTGATGGTGAGGGTGGTCCTTAGGCCTTAAGGAGCCATCAGTATTCATGGTGCATTCAGCACAGAGTCATAAGACAGAGGGCACATGCACAAGAGACAGGACATACACACACACATACACACACACACACACACACACACTCACACTCACTCACTCACTCACTCTCACTGCCACGCACAAACACACGCTCTGCATTGTAGAACCAATGAGTAGCGGCTGAGTGCTGGTTCTACGGTCGTGTATGAAAACATGATTATTGTGCATGCATCTTTCTTTCTTTCCCTCTCTCTCTCTCTCTCTCTCTCTCTCTCTCTCACACACACACACACACACACACACACACACACATATCTCTCTATACCTCTCTCTCTTTTTGCATATATTTCTATACCACTCTTTCTGTTAAATATACCTCTGTATCCCTCTCTTTCCCTCTATTGATTATGCCTTTCTCTCTCTCTCTCTCTCTCTCTCTCTCTCTCTCTCTCATGCATATACCTCTACATCTCTATATATATTGTATATACCTCTATGCCCCCTCCCTCTATTGCATATACCTCTCTCTCTCTCTCTCTCTCCCTCTCTCTCTCTCTCAGTTTGAGTATGATAACCTAATGACACTTCTTTTCTGAAGTAGACAGTGATAGACAGACAGTGTGTCTATATGGAGGGGGGGGGGGGGTAATAGTGCTGGTGGGAGAAGAGGGCACCTCTACATACATCACTTGCACAATAGACTCTTGTCACACACCACTGCGGACTGAGACACACTGCTGATGCGTGCAGAGAGACTTATTTACATAATGGACAATTTTCTCTCCAGGCTTTTGGTGCCATCTAATGGTGTCCTTTGGGTATTACCAGGGGAAACAGACTTTCAGTAAGATGCTTCAAAGGATTTTAAAGAGACTGAACTGAAACATTTATGCAAGTAAATGAAATTTGATTTGGTAGAAGAGAGAGAGGAAGCATCCCCACATTCTCATCAGAGATCTGATCAATATTTATTGATCTACTCATACAGAAGTGCTGTCTCTCAGTACGGCTTCGGGTTTAACGCAACACGCCAGACGTCTCTGCATGGTGTTGTAGAGGTTCCTAATGGTGTCCTGTGATGATCCATCCCATGCAGCTTGAATGTTCTCACTCAGTTCTGCAGATGGTGTGGTAGGGATGGAGTGTTGATAGAGCGTCCAATAGCATCCACACATTTTCAATCAGGGACAGGTCTGGAGACGAGACCGACCACGGCGTAGTATCTGTGTCTTCAAGACGAGCTCTCGAGACGACAGCATGCTCAATATCCTAAAATGGAATGTTGTGAAAAGGATGTTTCATATTTGAAAATATGGGATATTCATGCCCTGAGAAATCTGATTATGGAGTTAAATCCAGCTCTCTTTATCTGATTTCTTCATCAGTGTCAAAGTTACAGTCAGTGCATTTACATGCAATATTAATCTGATTATTCAAATCCTCATCTAAACAGCATTTTCTGATTGCATAGATCAGTGTAACAGAAATCTAAGAAATCTGATACAGAAAGATTGATTTTAGGTTCAAAATCAGATTTCTCACCTCATATTCAGTCTGCACTATTCCTGGATCTGCAGCTGCCCCGGATCAGGGAAGAGCACAGAGCATCAACCAATGGAGTGAAGTACCTCATAGGGGTGAGCAGTTTATTGACTGGTTGAAGAGTAGAAATCGGATTATTGTCTGACTCCGATTCAGATTTAGGAATATATATCTGAGATATACAGCTTGAGTTTCCACTTATTCAGTTGATCCAATTCAAGCTCTTAAGATGAGCATCTAAAAGTGAGATCAAGCTCAAACAAACTTAATCTTTAGAACCCTACGTTAATTTTGCGGGATATTGACTTTGATTCACCAATATATTTGAAAGGTATTTATAGGAGACAGTCACACATACCAGATACTGTTATTCTCAGGAGATTCTAAGCTACTCAATGTAACAAGAGAATTTAAATATGTGTATAATTTTGGCCATGCTTTGATTAAACATTTACATATGCCTACAGTTTATTTTTCATTGCGTATATAAGGACTACAAATACTTTATATGAGCTGAAATTGCAAGAACTTTGATGAGCTATTTGTAATGATTAGACTGACAAGGATATTTATAAGTTCTTCAAAATACTTGACAGTCAGTGACAGTCATTAATGAATGTTCCTTATTATTTTTGTTATTTATGTGCGTTTCAGTATTATCCCCTTTATTCTGAAACCAAAATACTGTAAGCAAAGAGACCAAACAGCCCTTCCCTTCTCATTTTGTGTATAACCCAGTATCTGTCAGTGATGTCATCAGCCCCGCCCCCTCTCTCTGATCAGTCAGAGTCTATGCAGGTTGAGCATCAGCCCCGCCCCCTCTCTCTGATCAGTCAGTGTCTGTATGCAGGTTGAGCATCAGCCACGCCCCCTCTCTCTGATCAGTCAGAGTCTGTATGGAGGTTGAGCATCAGCCACGCCCCCTCTCTCTGATCAGTCAGAGTCTGTATGCAGGTTGAGCATCAGCCCCGCCCCCTCTCACTGATCAGTCAGAGTCTGTATACAGGTTGAGCATGTACATGTGGATGAAGAAGTAAACATGGCTTTTGGCTGGAGGTTCTTAATGGGTTCTTGAAATCTGAGATACAATTTTCTAGGCTATGTAACTGCCTGCAAAGTGCAGATCTCAGGTTCTAAGAGTAAAACATTTTACTACGCTACAGGATGAAACACACAGCTAACATTACAACTGTGTGTGTGTGTGTGTGTATAGATATAGGATCAAATCAGATTCAGCCCCTCCAATATTGCACCCATTACCCATCAGTACTGATACACCATCTCTGCTTATAATTGCAAAAGTCAACAGCATTCATTCAAAGCGGGAGTCAGACACACAAGACAAGAAGACTTCTAAAACCCTCTTAAAGGCCAATTACTGTCATCCACATCTTCTCAAAACTGCCAGCTTTCCGGTGAAGTGCCGGGAAGAAAAAACAAAAACACGTATATGAGCCTAAAGAACCACTTCAAACCAGAAAGAACATCTTAGCATAAATTAGATTTATTAAAAACATCGTTTAACATGCCAGACTCATTTGAAGAGATGTGGAGGCCCTAATTAACAAGCAGCCAACAACAGCCTCTTTTGCTTTTAACTCATTATTTAATTGACTCAAATATTTATTTATTTTTCTTTTTTTTATATAAAAATAAAAGGACACAACTCATTAAAACCACCATTATGTTAATAACAACATGGACGATATATTGTCCCAGAAATAATTGCAATAAACTGTATTATCCATTTTAAGACCATTTTACGCCACTGGTACAATGGTGATATAATGGCATAATAACAAATTTACACCCTTTCAAACATCAGTGAACTTTTAATCATTAACAGTGTTGAAACTGATTGTACTATGTGAACCATAGTGAACCATTCCTTTCACAGGAACACTGCAACATCTGCCAAATCTGCAGCACACAGCTGAATACCAACATCTGCTTCCATGGCCAACCACTGGCCTGAATTAGAAGTCTTGTCAAAGAACAGAGTCTGTGCATGGTAATCATCTGCATGTTCTCCTATAATCTGCTGTGTGTAATGGTCCTTTGCTACTGTGGAGACCTGAAGGCCCTGAGCAGGAGGTCAGCAGCCAGTCCAGGTGAGATATCTCCTTGGGTCACCCTCCGCTCCATCTCAGGTAGCCCGGCCTGCACCGCTGGGTGCTCCCTGAAGTGCTGCAGGGCGTTGTCCTGGATCAAGCTCCACAACCACACCTTCTGCTGCTCCCGTCTCCGCACCTGCAGCTCACCGCTGGCCAACATGGTGTTACGAAACTGCAGCATGATGTCCCACAGCTCCGACACTCCCTGACCCGTCTGAGCGGACACCCGAACCACCTGAGACAATATGGTTGATTGGAAAAGAGAGAAAGTGTCAGGGTGTGGGTGTAATGTCGTACGATGCCAGATCACCTTTGGGCTTCATAACAGACACTTTAGCAGACCAATGTTTTTAATGAGGTTCTGCAACCAGTGGTTCTACCTTTTCTGAACACACACTCCGGTGCTCTATTCCAGCAGGACGATGCTCGTCCACATACTGCTGCCGTCTCAAGATCTCGTCTTGAAGACACAGATACTACGCAGTGGCCAGTCTCATCTCCAGACCTGTCCCTGATTGAAAATGTGTGGGATGCTATTGGATGCTCAATCAACTCTCCACCCCTACCACACCATCTGCAGAACTGAGTGAGAACATTCAAGCTGCATGGGATGGATCATCACAGGACACCATTAGGAACCTCTACAACTCCTTGCAGAGACGTCTGGAGTGTTGCGTTAAACCCGACGCCGTCCTGAGAGACAGCACTTCTGTATGAGTAGATCAATAAATATTCATCATATCAGTCTGAATTTATAACCATTTATAGATCCTGGTCACCTTTATCTTCGTTCCTAATAACAAGGTAATCTCACACTTCCTTCTTGGGGCAACTGGGCAGCTATTTTTTGGATAGTGATTGTATTACATAACATACTGTAAAACCTAGAGGACAAACTGATGAGCAAAAGAATAAGTCTCAGCGATGGCAGTGAAGAGAAATGGCTGCATATTCACTCATTTATCTAAATTGATCCACCTTTACAAACGGCAGATAAAAATGCGAAACAAAGGGTGGAAACTGAATATGGAATTTGCAACTGAGCAAGTTTAGAACGAACACTGCAGCTGCGAGAGTGTGTTTGAACTGATATATCCAGCGCACTGCCGGATATCTGCTTCACTGTTCACCATATGAGCCTTATATGCACTAAACTAAACCTGTATAGCTCCAGTAGCAAGACAGAAACTTCTCTATCCAGCTTTAAACATACGAGCATAGCTGGACACGCAAAAGGTGAAAAGAACGCCCACACATATCGTTCCCTTCTCAGTTTCAATGACTGATGAACTGCAGGCTGCAAAGCCTTCAGGGAGGCAGAAAGAGGGGGGAAAAAATCAATATGGTCAAGGCATCCTCCAGTCAAAGGGATGCTGCTCTGAGCGCGCTCTGTAGAGGGAGGGGAGACAAAGACGTAAAGTGACTCTCATCTGTGTGGGTGGCCTCTAATCAGTGAAATGCATGAGGCCGCGGAGGGCCATTCAAAGGGGCAGGCACGCTGGCACACTGCCCTGTCAGCAGATGTACTGCTGGAGGGACAGAAGACAAAAGGGCTGCATGCCAGTGTCCAGGATGAGCTAAGCATGCTGGGAAACCAGACATTACAACGTGTCATAAGCATAACAGCCCCCCCCACACACACACACACACACGTGCACACACACACATCAATATTTAATTCCATTTGTTATAAAAGTGTGGGAATACATTTGCCTCTTTTCACCCTGTTCTTCAATTCTCAGGACCCCACAGGACCACCAAAGATGGTGTGAATTTCTATAATTACAAACTGTAGTTCATCTGTTTCTCTGCAGACTTTATTCTCCTCCTTTCACCCTGATCTTCAACGCTCAGGACCCCACAGGACCACCACAGAGCAGCTATTATGTGTGTGGTGGGTCATTCTCAGCAGTGCAGTCACACTGACATGGTGGTGGTGTGTTAGTGTGTGTGTTTTGTTGGTACGAGTAGATCAGAACACCGCAGTGCTGCTGGAGTGTTTAAACACTGTGCCCACTCACTGTCCACACTAGACACTCCTACCTAGTTGAGTTGCTCCACCTCGTAGATGTAAAGTCAGAGACAGAAGCTCATCTGTTTCTGCTCAGTTCGTGGATGGTTCTCAGTCCAGCAGAGGTCTGATCCACTCATACCAGTGCAACAAACAGAAACACACCACCACCATGTCAGTGTGACTGCAAAATAGCTGCTCTGTGGTGGTCCTGTGGGGTTCTGATCATTGAAGATCAGGGTGAAAGGAGGAGGATAAAGTATGCGGAGGAACTGATGAACTGCAGTCTATAATTATAGAACTACAAAGTGCTCCTGTGAGGTGAGAGGAGCTATATGATCAGTGGAGGCAGTGGTAATGGTCAGATGTAAAACATATGCAAGAAAAGCTTTACTGTATTAATGCAGCTATAAGGCTGGACCATGTAGGTCAAGGCTGGCATTCATACAGCATTGGTCATTAAAGGAACACGTCTTATGAGAGAATGACCGGAATACACTGATCCTAGACCAGCGTTTCAACATTGAGACACTTCATGAACTGAGGCCCTGGGTGGACTGTTTAACATATTCTGGGTGAAGATCATTTTCCAGCTCCAGCTGACATCTGCAGACCGCATGTAAGGAGATGGAACCCGAGGCATGCGAGTAAAGACAGATGCAAAGGAGCCTCCCCTGCTGGCCTGAACGCCATTTTTAAAACATCAAGAACCCTTTCATGATGCAATATCGACCCTGGCCAGGTTCAATATCAAATTATATCATGTGCAAAGATTATCCTGTGGGTTCCCTCTACATTGTGAGATAAATAAATAAGTTGTACCCATTGCTAACACAGATGTGCAAATGCACACACAGCATGTCTAGTCCCTGTACAGTAATAGTGCCAATAGAATAGGACTCACTGCAGCAGATAAACAAACATGAACCTACTGGCACCATCTCTAATGCCAAGCATAATGCTATTTCGAAACCTTTAAGGGCTGCTCAATTCACAATATTCACATCGCAGGACGTGCAGTCCCCTAAAGCAAATCTAATTACGTTTTTTGCTGCTTGATATATAAAAGGAGAATTTTTCATTTTTTCCAGATCATTTCTGCCCAGTGTATTTATTTTACCCTGATCTCGGTAACATACAGTGCTTTCTGAAAGTATTCCCAGCACTTCACTTTTTGCACGTTACAGCCTTATTCCAAAATGGATTAAATACAATTTTCCATCAAAATTCTACATACATGGTTTCATTTTTTTAATTTTGCAAATTTATTGAGCCATGGCACTCAAAATTGAGCTCGGGAGAATCTTGCTTCCTCTGGTCATCGTTCAGATGTTTCTACAGCTCAACTGGACACGTGGTGAATTCAGTTGATTGGACATGATTTGGAAAGACACACCTGTTTATATAAAGGTCCCATAGTAGACAGTACATTTCAGAGCACAAACCAAGCCAGGAAGTCTAAGGAACTGTATGTAGACCTCAGAGACAGGATTGTATCGAGATCTGATAAAGGGTACAGAAACATTTCTGCTGCATTGAAGATCCCATTCAGCACAGTGGAACCACCGGGATTCTTCCTGGCGCTTCAATTGAATGCCAAGCATAATGTCTGGAGGAAACCAGGCTCTGCTCATCACCTAGCCAAACCCATTCCTACAGTGAAGCATGGTGGTGGCAGCATCATGCTGTGGGGATGTTTTTGTGCAGCAGGAAGTGGGAGACTAGTCAGGGTCGAGGGAAAGATGACTGCAGTGATGTACAGAGACATCCTTGAAGATAACCTGCTCTGGACCTCAGACTGGGATGAAGGTTTATCTTCCGACAGGACAACGACCCTAAACACACAGCCAAGATAACAAAGGAGTGGCTTCAGGACAACTCTGTGAATGTCCTTGAGTGAAGTAGACAGAGCCCAGACAGATTGACCATCTCTGGAGATATCTAAAAATGGCTGTGCACCAAAGCTCCCCATCCAGTCGATGAAGCTTGAGAGGTTTTGCATAGAAGAATGGGAGACACTTCCCAAAAATAGGTGCCAAGCTTGTAGCATCACACTCAAACCTTTCTCACTTTGCGATCGTGGGGTACTGTTTGTAGAATTGTGAGGGAAACATGAATTTGACATCAATTTTTAAATAAGACTGTAACGTGCAAAATGTGCAAAAAGTGAAGTGCTGGGACTGCTTTCCGGATGCACTGTGAATATGTATAAACACGTTAATATGACTCCGGTGATACACGCACACGCACACTGGAAAAAATGGTATTTTTGTGTGTTAGAAACGTGTCATGTCACATGCATCTGAGTGATATAGGCTCACCTTGGGTTTCCAAGTTTTGGATTTCTTTCGAAGCAGCTTTAGAGCACTTGTGTACTCCGCTTGAATTTTCCGTGCTGGAATGACCAAATCTCCGTCGGACTTTGTGACAACCACCAGGTCAGCCTTCTCAATGATTCCTCTTTTAATTCCCTTTATTTAAAACAAAAAAACCAAAAAAAAACGAAATGAGTGTTTTTATTTCATCCAACAAAATTAGCACAATACTAGAATTAGTTAAGTGTTAAAACTTACATCTAACACAATTTAATCCCTTGACGTCTTTAACATATTTAAACATATGAACATTTGATCTTCGTTAATTTTTGAAATTGAGGAGACATAATGAAACATTTAAAAGTAATTTGCAAAATAAAATTAATAGAAACTATGTTCTTGTGAGGACTCTATGCCCTAGTAGCTGGTATTTCCTTGATTGCCTGAAATAATGTCAAATAGACATTTCCTATAACCATCTACCAGTGTCTGGTACACAAAAAAATAACATCTACATACTTTTCACAGCCTTTGTTCAATACTTTGTTGAAGCACCTTTGGCAGTAATTACAGCCTCAAGTCTTTTTGAGTATGAGACTAGAACCTCTGCAGAACGTCTCAGTGCACAAACATTTTTAGATATCTCCAGATATGTTGAATCGGGTTCAAGTCTGGGCTCTGTCTGCGCCACTCAAAGCCATTCACAGAATTGTCCCGATGCCACTCCTTTTGTTTTCTTGGCTGTGTGTTTAGGGTCTACCATACATATGCCTGGTTGGTGGAGTGCTACAGACACGGTTGTCCTTTTGGACATTTCTCCTCTCTCCACAGAGCAACGTTGGAGCTGGATTGGAATATTGGTCACCTCCTTGGCTAAGGTCCTTCTACCACGATCACTCTCCAGATCTGTGTCTCGATACAATCCTGTCTCGGGGGTCTACACATAGTTCCTTAATCTCCATTGCTTGTCTAATTTGGGACCATATATAACAGGTGTGTGTCTTTCCAAACCATGTCCAATCAACTGAAATACGATCAGTGGAAAAAAGATGCACCTGAGCTCAGTTTTGAGTGTCATATGAATACTTATGTACGTTTTTATTTTTAATAAATTTGCAAAAATGTCAACTTTTCTCACCTTGTCATCGTGGGGTATTGTGTGTAGAATTTTGAGGGACAAAATGATTTTACTCCATTTTGGAATAAGCCTGTGATATAATAAAATGTGCAAAAAGTGATGCACACTATACATATATGTTTACCTGAAGTTCATCGCCCCCTGCTGGTGGAATCAGCAACACAAAAAGGTCCACCATATCAGCCACAGCAAACTCAGACTGCCCAACACCTGGAAACAGACACCTTAAGCTAAACTACAGCTCAAGACCAACAGTGCGAACTCAAATTCAGACATTCAGAGATCGGCCTAATATGGTGAATAAATATGAATCTGAAATTAGACTTTACCTACTGTCTCCACCAGGACGATGTCATAGCCTGCACCCTCACAGAGGACGATTGATTCGTTAGTGGTCCTTGTCACCCCACCAAGCGTCCCGGAGGTGGGTGAAGGGCGGATAAAGGCATTCATATCCCGCGACAGCTCTGTCATTCGTGTTTTATCCCCCATCAGAGAACCTGAAAAAGCAACAAAAAACAATTCTACTGAGGGAAAAGTTTGATACTCTATGCCCTCATAGCTGGCATTGTCCCCTTGCACTGCAGCAACCTCCCTAATTTAGTCTCCAGTGTCCCACATCTTCCATGCAAAATTCTTGCTGTTTGAGAGATTTTTGAATGCATAGCCTGTTTCAAATCTCCCAAAATCTTCCTTTTCACCCACGTATTACTGGAATGTTTTGGGTCGTTGTCTTGTTGCATGGCCCACCTCTGCTTCCTTTCACATTTTCTAGTGGATTCTATGATGGAGATCTTGCCAGGACTTGCCACAGCAAGACACTTTATGCATCTTGTGGTCTGCTCTTGGGCTAAACTTGATATGAGCTGTGATATGAAAGCCTGACCTTTACTTGTAAATGATTAAGTGGACAGTGGAACAGCTGATTTTTAAATTGCTCTTAGATGTTTAAACTCCTTCCCAGACTTATATGCATCCATCTTTCTGAAGGCCTCAAAGAGCTCTTTGGCTCTGGCCACGGTCAACAATCAAGAGCAAACCACACTAATGTCTGAGGTTTAAGTAAGACAGGCTCTTCCAAGATACTCTTTAACCATGTTTTAATCATCTGCAGCTGATGTAAGTGGCACTGGTTTCTAATTTTATACATTTTAAGTAGTAATAAAT
This sequence comes from Acestrorhynchus altus, assembly GCA_034509495.1. Lineage (NCBI taxonomy): Eukaryota > Metazoa > Chordata > Actinopteri > Characiformes > Acestrorhynchidae > Acestrorhynchus > Acestrorhynchus altus. Next base: position 35,640,646 of record CM067506.1, on the reverse strand, counting down.
GTGGGGGCATCTTCACACTTATCTAACAATCTGCCCCCATCAGCTCTAGCCTATATGGGTTTCAGTGGCTACCAGTATCTTTCAGTATCAAGTGAAGACCTCTCCTTCTAACTTTCAAAGCCTTTCTATGGTCGTGCCCCTACACACCTTGCTGAACTCCTTCATCCCCACTGTCTCTCTCATTCCTTCAGATCCTTAGGCACTGGACTTCTTGCACACCCACACATAGGACTCTCATCAATGAGCTGTAGGTCATTGCTTTACTGTTCCATCCTTTAAAGCTCAACATATAACCTTCCTCTTTACTGCACACTATTCCTCTTACCTCCGAGTCCAGGATCTTTTCTCTCTTCTACTGTAAAGTGCCCTTGGGTTTGTGAAAGGTTCCATATAAATAGAACATATTATTAAGGCAGAGGAACATAAAGCTCAATCATGATAAAGCTCAATCAAAAAGCTCAATCATGATGTCAGAAGATTTTCTGCTTTGGCAAATATCAGAAAATGCAAAATTCCCAAGATTATTGTGCCAAATAAAGTCAAGTATGGCACTCATTAAACAGCTTTAAAGACGCGTACTACAAAAAATGTATTTTTATGTTCTAGACTTGTGGTTTTCAATCTGTGGAAAACATTGGCGCTGCTACGGTGCCGCTTGCAATGTAAAAATTCTTCCAATATGCATTTCATATTTTCACATTTCAACAAATGTAATTTGCATCAGATGCAGCAGATAATATGTAAATAATAGCAGACACTGTAACTCTGACAGAGAACACCACAATTAAAGAATTTCAATTAAACTCATGGATGATATTGTGTCTCAGGCCCTTTAGATCACTGAAATAAGTCCCAGATGAGCCCAATTAAAGGAGAACTACTTAAAGGATGTTCCACATTATTAAGCCACAGGTTTCAAGCAATAGAGAAAAGAAGAAAGATCTCGGTTGTCAATAATGCATAAACTTAAGCATGATCATTTTAGTGAGAAAAGATTTGTGACGGATTCAGAGGACAGATGGGTTTGTTCAGAAAAAGGCAATATGAGGAAGGATTCTGACAGATGAATTAATCAGATTAAGAGAGCAGCTGCTAAAATACATTACAAAGCAGCAAACAAGTATTTGAAGCTGCTGGTGGTCCCCTGAATCTCAAGGTGTACGATCCTCCAGAGGCTTGCTGTTGGGCATTAACTAACTTTTCGGGACACCCCTAACAAATGCTCACAAGCAGAAACGATTGCACTAGGCTGAAACATACATGTTTAGTAATGAGTGTCGTGCAACTCTGGATGGTCCGGATGGATGGTTGGTGGATGGCCACCATGTCCCAACTTCAAAGTCAGCAAGGAGGTCGCATACTTTCGAGTCATGTTTTGGGTCAGAATCATGTCCATATTTGTTTTGATCAGGGGTTCTTAACCTGTACTTCTAAGGGGGTCGCAAACGTGACACTAATTAAGACGTTTTGTCAGTTAAATGTGCCTAAAAGGGGGTCGCAACGTGAAACAGGTTAAGAACCTCTGGTTTTGATTTTAAATGGTTGACTGTATTAGAAAAAATTTTATTCAATTGGCTCCGGGGTCTAATGCACTACGCATTGAGAATTGCAGGTTCGAATCCTGGACCGTGCTGCTTGCCATTGGCGAGTCAGAGAGAGCAAAATTGGCCATGGTGGGGGGGTAGATGGTGTCCTCTCCCAATTATAACTACTATTAATAATCATTATGATCTTATAATTATTATAAATTTACTGCAATGCTGCAATAAAGTGGATTTGATACAATTTCCTTTATGAAGCAACTGGAAACTTGCGAGCATGCAAAAAAAAACAGGAAGTGGTTGCTTTCCGTAGAAAATCTAAATAACTGACTGAAAAAAGCTAATATTTCTTAAATGGACACCGTTTAACTCACACCATTACAGTCGTTCTACTTATCTAAGTGATACTGATGCCTGGAAATTGATCTGACTGGTGCTCACCCCCAGTTGTGCAGGAGGAAGGGTCAACAGCCAGCACTGAAACTTTGTGGCCTTTTCCTGTCAGCATTTTCCCAAGCACCTCAATGAAGGTGGACTTCCCTGCACCCGGAGGACCAGACAGACCTGCAGTCGCAGACAAACACAAACACAACACTTACAGGCAGACAGCAGCTGGTGAATCGAGTAAAATCATCTACCAGCGGGACATATGGTGTCTGTATTTGCTTCTTGAAATAATGAATAATTTACAGATTTGATAAGCAAGGACATGTAAGCAAGGACACGTCTGGCATTAGGCATGATGCCAATAGGTTCATGTTTGTTTATCTAGTCCAGAGAGTTTAATTCTATTGGTAGTACTTCTCTACAGAGACTAGACAAGCTGTGTGTGCATTTGCACATCTGTGTGTGCAATGGGTACAACTTAAGAGTAGCTGAATGCATTCATGAGACCAAGTGTCCACAAATATTTGTAATCATGACAAATAAACACCTGAGACAGGTGCCCAAAGGAAGGTGGGGTCATCGTTTGCACGACCAGGTCAACTAGGCTGCAATCTAAACCATTTCTCACTCCTGCCCATATCTTGCACTCACCCACTCTGAAGGCCACAGGTTTCCCCCCGTTGTGTCTCTCCATGTCCTGCCGAAAGGCCAGCACTCTCTGTAGCAGCACCTGGGCCAGCTCCTTCTTCCGCGGGTGCAGCGTCTCCACCAGAGTTATAGACTCAGCGAGAGATGCTCTCTGACCACCGACGAGTCCATTATAAAGCTTGTCCAGCAGCCTTTTTTCCCTGTCGGTCAGCTCTGACCCGTGGTGACTAAAGACTGTCTCCACAGTGATGGTCCTCAGGGGGAGCAGGGTGCAGGTAGGACCACCCCGCGAGTGTGCTCTGGACATCTGAATGGAGCATTTAGATACTGCTGCTACTGCTGACGTGCATTTAAACGATAACGTCTTCACCCGAACGGACAGAAGTCCAGCTGGACCCATTATCCTCTGTGGAGGAGCCAGGACGCACAACCTGAGAAATGAGGGAGCCAGATTTATTAACTTTATTTGTTTGTTCATCTGTTGAGGTGATTAAAGGTTATCGTGCCCAAGAAGGTAGAAAAAGAACTGCAAAGCAATATGGAACAATGATTTAACCTAACTGATGGTACTGTAGATGCATTCTTGAAGCTACCACCCTTAAAACATCTGCAATCTGAAGGACATTGAATATCCAAATGGGACTGGAACACCACAGTGATCTAATCCACACACATTTCAGCACAGTATCATTCTTTTCTACGAGCCCCATAGTTTGTGTTTGGGCCTCCACTTCCAGTTATTTGTGCTGCTCTACTGGAGAAGAAAATGAGAAGCTTCTGTCTCTGACTTTACATCTACAAGGAGAGGCAGCTAAGTAGGAGAGTCTAAAAGAGTGGACAGTGAGTGGACACAGTGTTTACACACTCCAGCAGCACTGCTGTCTCTGATCCACTTGTACCAGCACAACACACTGAACTGAAAATACTCACAGGAAAGTGAATGTACTGTACCTTCAAGAGACACAGCTAGACCTCAATGACCGTTTGGTGCCTCAGAGAACATTTATTCTGCTTTTTCATTTCCTGGACGAATGTGTCTGATCAGGACTTTCTCTCGTTAAGCCCGAGAAGCTGACAGGAGGTGACTGTTAATTAACTCTGATTTGAGAAGCACATATTTCACGAAAACAACTGCATTTATTTCTAATTGATCAATATATAAACTCATCACTGAATAAACATCTGTCCAGTCTGTCCACTCTACCCACTCTGTCCAGTGTGCCCACTCTGCAAGTCTGCCCGCTCTACCCAGTCTGCCCACTCTGTCCGGTCTGTCCAGTCTGTCCACTCTACCCATTTTACCCCGTCTGTCCATTTTGTCCACTCTACAGTCTGCCCCTTTAACAGTAAACAGCTTACCCAGTAAACCCAGTGCAGCCTGTGTTGAGGAGTTACAGATTTATTACAGAAGAGTCTCTGCAGCCATGACGACCTCTCATACACTTGTGCGTCGAGACGGGCGTGAAATTCACTAGAATAAAAGCCCGGCATTGTCAAAATAAAAGTTTTGACATACGACCTAGTATAAAATCGTGATTGTTATTATTATTATTATTATTATTATTATTATTATTATTATTATTATTATTATTATTATTATTATTATTTGTTTTTGTTATATTATATTTTATAGTCTAGGTTTGTACTACGTCAGATGACGTCATTGGATTCGAAGCATGTGTTGCAATTCATAGTCATGTATTCTGAAACCACGCCCCAGAAAACAAACTAGCTAATAAAAATTAATAATAATAAAATAATAATAATAATAATAATAATAATAATAATAATAATAATAATATTAAAATTAATTATGGTTCAGCTGCCTGGAGAACGTGAGATTGCTGTCAGGAGAGACTCCTAATTGGCTAGTTTGATATCTGGGGCGTGGCTTCAGAACACCTGATTACGAAGGCAACTGGTGCTTCAAATCCAATGACGTCATCTGACGTAGTACAAACCTAGACTATAAATAGAAGCACTGCTGTACTTAAAATACTTCAGTATCGATTAAACTGGTACGCAGGCTTAGTTCGCAGACCAGCGTGGCCCACACTCCACACTCTGCATGAGAGCTCTAATCATTTGTCTTTAAGCAGCACAGAAGCCCCCTCTACTGGAACAATAAAGGTGGAGATACTGGAGTATGAGAAACTGAAGGAGAGGGAGAAGGTGGAGATGTTGGAGATGGAGAAGCTGAAGGAGAGGGAGAAGGTGGAGATATTGCAGTGGACACTGCAGGAGGAGAGGCAGAAGCTGGAGACATTGAAGGAGAAGCTGAAGGAGAAAGAGAAGGTGAAGATATTGGAGGAGGAGAATGAGAAAGAGAGGGAGAAGGTGGAGATATTGCAGAAGGAGAAGCTGAAGGAGATGGAGAAGGTGGAGATATTGGAGAGCAAGCTGCAGGAGCAGAGGCAGAAGCTGGAGACATTGGAAAAGGAGAAGCTGAAGGAGAGAGAGAAAGTGGAGATATTGGAGAAGGAGAACCTGAAAGAGAGGGAGAAGGTGGAGATATTGGAGATGGAGAAGCTTAAGGAGAGGGAGAAGGTGGAGATATTGAAGAGGAAGCTGCAGGAGGAGAGGGAGAATGTGAGGATACTAGAGAAGAGGAAGCTGACAGAGGAGAAGCTGAAGAAGAACCAGAAGGATTTTGAAATATTGGAGAGGAAGCTGGAGGACAAGATGGAGATGTTGATCAATAAGCTGGAGAAGAAGGTGGTGATATTGGAGAGGTTGCTGAAGGAGGAGAAAGACAATGTGACGTCATTGGAGAAGGGAACGTTCCAGGAGGAGAGGGAGAAAGTGGAGATGCTAGAGAGGAAGCTGCAGGAGGAGAGGGAGAAGGTGAGGATATTGGAGAATAGTAAACTGAAGGATATGGAGATTTTGAATAGGAAGTTGAAGGAGAAGATTGAGATGTGGGTGGATAAGGTGGAGATATTGGAGAGGATGCTGAAGGAGGAGAAAGAGAAAGTGAGTATCTTCCTGCAGAGCAGCATCTCTGAACACCTCCAAGCTGGTACTAGCCTGACGTACCAGCCCTGAAGCCTATAATCCTCCACTTCTTTAACCCATACCTTAACTGTCCTGTTTACAATTGAGGACTAGTCTGTATGTAGCCCACCTCTCTTACCTCACCTCTGCCGCCAGCGCTCGCACAGCCACCGTGGAGTTAACCCTCACTGGTAATGGTCAGTGAGAGAGTGACTGATAACCATCTCCAACCTCAAATACACACAAACTCCAAGTTTTCAAATCAATAAACAATTAAAATGAGCTGTTTGATTCTTTATTGTTTCCATTGTGGCAGAGTTACAGACTAACCCATCCATTTGAGTCTCTTTGTCAATAATAACAGCAATAAATAATAATCACTACTTTCCTAAATTAAAACGATCATTAATGTGAAGGAAGTAAATAAAATAAAAATATGATACAGCCTCATAAACATAATAAAAATAACACCACAAGGGGCAATAAACAGGGCTCTATCACTACTGATAAAATCAGGAATCCCAGGCTGAATTCAGAACTTTGTGGTGAACAGAACAACATGCAGCACATTTCACTAAGAAACCGCTTTAGCAATGACACCAAATACAGGATTAGAAATCAGCATCGTGTTGGGCAGACTTGGGATTCGAACCCACACCTTCTAGGGTCACAGACAGGTCCTCTACCTCTTGAGCTGAGAGGATTCACCCCTTTGGTTTGGTTTGGTTTGGTTTGGTTTGGTTTGGTTTGGTTTGGTTTGGTTTGGTTTGGTTTGGTTTGAGTTGAGTTGAGCTGAGTTGAGTTGAGTTGAGTTGAGTTGAGTTGAGCTGAGTTGAGCTGAGTTGAGTTGAGTTGAGCTGAGTTGAGTTGAGTTGATGGGTCAGGAAGGGCATCCGGCGTCAAACTTGTAAAAACATTGAAAAACACGTAAAAGTAAATACATTTACTTTACTTTCTTTTATTTATTGAACTTGGTTTGTTGTTCTGGCTACATTTGTCAATTTTTTTCTTTCTATATGCCCTCATTGGGATCTTCTTATTGGCTCATTCAGGCCGCATTAGAGAATGCCTTACTAGCTTGTGATTGTTTAATCCCTTGTGATTGCAGTTTCCCTCTGGGATTAATAAAGTAATTCTGATTCTGATTTAACCTGCTGGGTGTGCTCTGGACCTCTGAATGGAGCATTTAGATTCTGCTGCTACTGCTGACATGCATTTAAAAGATAAAGTCTTCAGAAGAACGGACAGAAGTTCGGCTGGACCCATTATCCTCTGTGGAGGAGGCAGGACGCACAACCTGAGAAATGAGGGAGCCAGATTTATTAACTTGTGATTAAAAGTTATCGTGCCCATTGAAGGTAGAAGAAGAACTGCAAAGCAATATGGAACAATGATTTAACCTGACTGATGGTACTGTAGATGCATTCTTGAAGCTACCACCCTTAAAACATCTGCGATCTGAAGGACATTGAATATCCAAATGGGACTGGACAACCACAGTGATCTAATCCTCAGGTTATGCGAGTTATTAATACACACGTTTCAGCACAGTATCATTCTTTTCTACGAGACTCATAGCCTGTGTTTGGGCCTCCACTTCCAGTTATTTGTGTCAATCTACTGGAGAAGGAGGAACCTGAAAAGAAAGTGATGTACACAACCTCAGCACTACCCACAATATTCATTCAATGAACAAATAGTCATAACATAGTCTAGTAGAGATATACACCATGTCTGAATATGGCCTTCAGAAAACATCCATACACACCACCCCAATACCACATCACCAGGAGCTACACTGGTTACCTGTCCCTCTCCGTATTCGGTTTAAAATCAGCCTTCTGACATACAAATCTCTACATGATCTAGCAACAATCTATCTTCCTGAGAAGCGTTTTTTTTGTCAGTGCCTAGATTCAGACTGGCTTCAGTCGGTGGTAGATCATTCAGTCAGACTATGGTACTCTCTACCACAAGGCCTTCACTGCTGCTCTTCATCTTCCTCATTTAACACTCAGCTAAAATCCTCTCGTCTCCTAACACTTACTTTCTCCTACTCTCCTGATGTTTGTTCGAAATGTCTAAATGTGTGGTTGGTTTTCTAGATCAATTAAATTATTATTATTATTATTATTATTATTATTATTATTATTGTTGTAGTTGTTACAATAATACAATATATGGATTATAAAATTGTTTTCTTGTTATTTTTCTACTTTATTCTCCTCCTTTCACCCTGATCTTTAATGCTGAGGACCCCACAGGACCACCACAGAGCAGCTATTATGTGGGTGGTGGGTCATTCTCAGCACTGCAGTCACACTGACATGGTGGTGGTGTGTTAGTGTGTGTTGCGCTGCTACGAGTGATTAAACCCCCCAGGGTCACTGCTGGACTGAGAATAGTCCACGTGAGCAGGGGTTTTGCACCTGTTTGTAACTATAAAGCATAACAGCCCACAAGAAACCAAAATTGAACTTTTAATATTAAATTGTGTTTGTCTTCTGTTTCTCTGACAATGAAAACGTCAGAATTTGGGCCTGAACGGAGATTAAAAAGTAGCTTCTTCATTGAAACATCTGTCCCAACTGTAGCTCAAAGACCAAAACAAAATGTGGACTTTGTCTCAAAGCTGTCTCTAAATGTCAGACCCCATATCCATTCTTGATTTTTACTTACACTAAATAATCTTCTCATGATTTAAGTCATGATTATGACTTCATGGCACACTTGTTGAGAAACAATGCTCTAGATGATGACCAACACAAACTGTGCAGAAACAGTTGAGCTTCTAGGTAGGAGTGTCTACTAGAGTGGACAGTGAGTGGACACAGTGTTTAAACTGGCTGCAGTGCTGAGAATGACCCACCACCCACATAATAGCTGCTCTGTGGTGGTCCTGTGGGGTCCTGATCATTGAAGATCAGGGTGAAAGGATGCGTATTAAAATATCTGCAAAGTCTACACACAAGGAAGGTGGTCATAATGTTATGGCCGATCGCATACATTCAAATGGAATGCCCCATTCATGTGGTCTGATGTAACAAAGCATTACATCATTGGTGAAGTAAAGATTTTGCACGATTAGGACACATTTCATTTATTACGAGTTATGATGTATATGTTTATTGTGCACCGTGCTCATACAGGCTTTTTATTTTATTAAACTGAAAATACTCACAGGAAAGTGAATGTACTGTACCTTCAAGAGACACAGCTAGACCTCAATGACCGTTTGGTGCCTCAGAGAACATTTATTCTGCTTTTTCATTTCCTGGACGAATGTGTCTGATCAGGACTTTCTCTCGTTAAGCCCGAGAAGCTGACAGGAGGTGACTGTTAATTAACTCTGATTTGAGAAGCACATATTTCACGAAAACAACTGCATTTATTTCTAATTGATCAATATATACACTTCTAACTGAATAAACATCTGTCCAGTCTGTCCACTCTACCCACTCTGTCCAGTGTGCCCACTCTGCAAGTCTGCCCGCTCTACCCAGTCTGTCAACACTGTCCGGTCTGTCCAGTCTGTCCACTCTACCCATTTTACCCCCCTGTCCATTTTGTCCACTCTACCCAGTCTGCCCACTCTGTCCAGTCTGTCCAGTCTGCCCACTCTGTCCAGTCTGTCCAGTCTGCCCACTCTGTCCAGCCTGTCCACTCTACCCACTCTGTCCAGTGTGCCCACTCTGCAAGTCTGCCCACTCTACCTAGTCTGTCCACTCTACCCAGTCTGTCCACTCTACCCAGTCTACCCAGTCTGTCCCTTGAACAGTAAACAGCTTACCCAGTAAAACCCAGTGCAGCCTGAGTTGAGGAGTCACAGCTTTATTACAGAAGAGTCTCTGCAGCCATGACGACCTCTCATACACTTCCGTGAAATCCACTAGAATGCATTGTTAAAATAAAAGGTCTTAACATACTTTTATATAAAATGATAGTATAAACAGGGTTGCACATAACATTTTTGGTCTAGTTCTCAAAGCAGCTCCTGTAGACATTGTTTTGGTACTCACCTTTTACAACAAATATCCTACAGGCGCTCATCTTCACTACTCTCCTGACTGCTCTCAGCACTGCTTTTATCCGCAAGGCTGCGATTTTCTCGGCATATTTTGCACCACATTTTGGTGCGGTTGTCATCTGCTTGGAGCCATGCTACCTCCGAAAATGCTCTCCTCATACCTTCAGGTTCAGTCTGATGTTTCTTCGAAGGTGGCAGAACTCCAGACTAGTTAAAGTGGCTTTTTTCTTGGACATTTGGAGGAATCGATGGATATATTAAAACCAGTGGAAAAACAAGCTGGTTATAGCACACGCCAACTGTTCCCTGGAGCTAAATAAACTTGGTACGCAACCTGAAAATAATAATTATTTATCATTATTGACTATTGTTATTAAATAATTAGCCGAAGGAGATCGAAATATTGGAGAGGAAGCTGAAGGACAAGATGATGATTTTGGTGAATGAGCTGCAGAGGAAAGTGGTGATATTGGAGAGGATGCTGAAGAAGGAGAAAGACAAAGTGAGGTTATTGGAGAAGGGGAAGTTGCAGGGAGAAAGTGGAGATGGAGAGGAATCTGCAGGAGGAGAGGGAGAAGGTGAGGATATTGGAGAAGAGGAAGCTGAAGGAGTTATGTGAAACTTCTGATCCATGAGTGTTTTGTTTAATCCTGTTTTTATTCTTTTCATTTTAACCTTTCTAACCTCTTTGTTTTTAACTCCATCTTGCTCACTCCTAGAACCTAAGTATGATTGGGCTGGTTGGTGCTGTGACTGCCATATTGTCCTCTGTTCACTCAATCTCCTGCTTTCGTGGGGTTTTTTTTATTTAGATTGAGAGGAACAGCTTCATCCTGGAATCTCAGCGCAACCATCAGAGAAATCATCAATCTATAAACAGAAGCTAAAGAGATGCTGATATAAGAAGTAAAGATTTGTGAAAGAGAAGTTTGAGAAGTGTAATGATTTTAGTTTTATTGTCCTGATCCCGATCTGTGTATCAGAATCGTGGCCGATCCAGGTATATTTTAATGGATCGGTTATCGGCTACTTTAATCTCAATCCAATTTTGAGTCTGTTAACAGTGGTGCTCAGAGCGCCATCTGGTGTCCTGATGAGAACATAACATATCTGAAATTATATAAAACTATTGCTAAAACAGTGCTTTTTTACTGACTTGGGAACCACTTTTTGTTTAAACCAGTTCAGAACAGCACATGCTATATAAACCCAATGACAGCGCACTCACCACTCTATAGAATAGTTATTTAACATCAGTGATTAACACTATGTTTGTTTTCAACAGCATCTCAGTGTGAGGAATCTCTGGATTCTAGTCTCGTCTACTAGCTAAGGATATATTCCATTTTAATCATTGGGTTAATTTGGGTTGACCCACCATCACTCAAATCTCTTGTATCAGGTCAGAGACAGAGACACTTTAGAGATTAAGATTTTGTTATGGGGTGCAAACCAGGTGGGAATTAATGTTTGAAACCCACCCGGGTTGTGACCATGAGTGTGTGAATGCTTTCTGGACTCAACTGCCAACAAAGCAGATGTGTTCAGAGCTGAGCTTGAACACAAGCTGAACACAGAGCTGTTACCACTGCACTGTAGGAGTGGGAGTGGCTTGAGGGCTGAAAGGGTTGGAGTATTATGAGGCGTGTACTGAGAGGAAAGGGTTAAATGGCAGATTGCGGGAGCAGAAGAAGCCAGCGATCCAAAATGAAAACAAGAAGGAAGGAGAAGGATGCGTTGTCATTAAGTAATTAAATTAATAAATGTAAGGAAACAAAGAAATGATTTTGTCACACACAGGATTTGAACACAACCACTGCATGCAATTGCGAGTGCTTTAACCGAATGAGCCAACTGGTCACCTTGGGAGCAGGGCGGGCAGCTGCGGTTACAAGCAGCGAGTTAAAGGGGAGAACTGGAACTACTTCTCAACAGAGAAGGTGGGGATAACGTAAGATGCCTCGTTTGGAGGGAGGACTAGAAAACAAAACTAGTCCTGTCTATTTTTTTAAAGAAACCAAAAATAGAGTTCAGGCTCCTCTATTTTAGAGGAGGGAAGGAAGGACAGATCTCTCTTCAAAGGGAGGAAACCACTCCTCTTTTGGATGAGGTAGAACAGAGAGGAATACCAGATAATACCAGCGGCGTTTCAGCATAGATTCATCAAGCGACTGAGTGGATGGTAACCTTGTCCCATATATAACCACAGCGCACCTGATCTCAATTGCGCTGATTGCTGGTCGCTGGCAGCCCCCTGGTGGCTGGACGGCGGCATTGCAGGCAGCTCCTTACAGATTCAGTTTTACTTTGAGTACAAAAACATCCAGAAGACATCTGTAATTCCAATCAACTCTTTATTGTATTGAAATCTGTATGAAAATGATGCTTTAAACTTTTTTCCAGGCTCAGTCTTTCAAGTTCACTCCTCTGGGCTCCGTCCTCCAGTATCTTCCAGTTCAGTGTAAAAGCTCAAACTGTGGAGAAGAACGAATGAAAACAAAATGCACATGACTGTTAGAGTCAAGTAACAGAGTTAATTCATCATTGTGTGTGTGTGTCAATCAATCAATCAATCAAATTTTATTTATATAGCGCTTTTTACAACAGAACGTTGTCACAAAGCAGCTTTACACGGATCCGGGTCCAAGCCTCAAACGAGCAGCCAGCAGGCAAACAGTGGCAAGGAAAAACTCCCTCAGTTAGGAGGAAGAAACCTTGAGAGGAACCAAGGCTCAAGAGAGGAACCCATCCTCCTCTGGTCGACACCGGAGAGCAGATAACAAAGGCACAATGGAAAAATGGGAAAGAAAGAAAAAAATATAATGAAGGGAAAATAAATAAAATAAAAAATGTGTGTGTGTGTGTGTGTGTGTGTGTGTGTGTGTGTGTGTGTGTGTGTGTGTGTGTGTAAAATGCAGTTTAGTGAGAGGCTCCTGCTCTGAACTATACCATTTGTACACAATTCAGCTGATGGTGGCGCTGTTGCAAATGTCACCCAAGAATGAAACAATGTCAGAAACAATGTCAGAAATAAAAAGGAATGAAGGTGTTTTCACACCTGTAGTTTGGTTGATTTGGGTGGAATCACTTTGGAAACTTGGAGCATATTCACAGGTGGTTTGGATAATTTTCACACAAAGAAAAATCCTTGTTCACCGACACGCATCAAAACAAACCACGCAACAATGTTCTCTCCTCTTATTGGTCAGAGCCGAAATGGGATTTAGAAAGTAACTACAGGAAGGAGGTGCTGTGTTCTGGTCCAAATCGACTTAAACCTGCAGAGCCGTTTGACACACACCTACAGAGTACACCTGAGAGTTGAGTCAGATCGAGGTCAGATCATGTTCTCACCACAAGAACCGGGTCAGAGTTCCATCTACTTGTTCTGCATCTGAGTGTGATTACTGTTTTCACATCTGCCCAAACAAACCGAATCAAGATCCAAAATTATCCAGAGCTCAATTTAACTGGACCAGAAGATGCAGGTATGAAAACACCCTTAGAGAACCACGAGTGTTTGATCAGCATGAGTCCAGAGCTTTCTCACAGACTGCTGTTTAAACTGAAGCTGAAGGAGTTTTATCACATACCATCAGTCTTTGACTGGATCACTTAAGAGCCTCCTGGATTCCTGCGTCACTCTGGCCTGTGGGAGGACTGGTTCTGCTTCCACCACCGGCCCATGGAGTCATGGAGTGTCTTTGATGGGATGGGACTGAGACAAGAAAACTAAAGAAATAATGGTGTAATTATAATTATAGTGTAAGTACTGTGTGAATTATTGCAATTATTGTGCAAACAGTAAACTAGAGAGTGAAGAGTGATCGACACGTTAAGCACACTCACCTTAAACTCTTCATTAAATTTGCATTTTTCTGGATTTTAGGGTTTTTTGTGAACATTAGTCTCGCTTTAGTATTTCAGAAACGTTGGGGAGGCCGGATATCAGGCAACAACTCAGATGTTGGCGCGAAACATTTAAGTTTGCGGCCTCAAACCTGCAAAGAGCACAAAAGAGACATTTCTTTTAGCCAACAGCAGCTTTCACTGACTGAAATACAACCATCACATACGTCCACTCTTCCACATATGACACTGCTGACACAACCTGAAGACCGCGTTAGTTCAGTACAATAACAGTATAAAGCTACACTAAACTATAAACTATACAACTCTATAAGGTACATTTTGTCTGGATATTGTCAAATGTTGGTGGCAGTGATAAAAAGAACTGATTTCTATTTCCATTATTCTGTCCAGTGTGCAGTGGCCTTTAGAGTTAAAGCAGGTCATCACAAGTTCTACTCCACGTTCATGGACTGAGGTTCATACCACTTATCGAGGTTCTCGTCATAGTACTCAGTGTTGGATATTGACCTAAAACCATTGAAACCACCTACAACGTACAAGAAGCCATTCAGGACCTGCAGGATAAAAAGAAATGAAAAGGAGAGAAGAGAATGATGAAGAACAAGAACAGTACATTTTTACTGGTTTCACATTGATGTAAACGATAAAGAGTAAAAGTGATTTTAATTAGCAGGACGTCTTTTTTACCTGAATACCAAAATCGCTGCGGGTCTCGTTCATAGGGGACACAGGTGTCCAGGAGTCACACTGTGGATCGTAGAACTCAGCAGAATTCAGCCCCTGACTATGTGATTCATTATATCCTCCGACCTATTCACAGAAAAGCAGGAGTTAAAGTCTATATTATAGAAACGTTTGACCGCATTAATGTCCACACCATCCGTTAAAACAGGGGTTCTTAACCTGGGGGGGTCGCGAATGTGACATTAATTAAGATGTTTTGTCAGGTAAATGTGCGATGAATCAGATTTAAGCGCTAAACTTTTTCACACTGTATCATTCTCAGTCATGATGAGAGTCTCGCATGAGTGTCTCACATGAAGGACATGGCTTGTCACCCACTGCTGCTAAAAATAGAGCATTTTTAGAAGGTTTTGTTCACTGAATCAAACCGACTCACTCGCCGTTCTGCTCGACTCTCTTGATTCAGGTTCAGGCACATCGTGGCTCGGCACATCATCCAGGCTGGATTAAAATGGAGCGTTTTTTAGAATTGGAAGTGGGGACGCAAAACGGCCGCTTCCAGGAACATCAGAACAGAAAAAAATAGTGATGGCAAACCGAAGCACTGAAGCCTTTTTCTTAACTGTATCGAAAAGATTCATTACTCAGAGCTTCATAACACAGTGGACATTAGCGACATCTGGTGGACAAAACCTGAAAGTGCTTTGTGTATTTAGTGGATATGGGGCTTTAAAAAACAATAATTTAATGGATGGATAACGGATAATTTAATGTAATATATTAAAAGATATTACACTGTAATATATGTTGAATTAATATGTAATACACTCAGAATGCATCACTGGAGAAACCACACTTATAATTCTAATTGCACATTGTTGCTTGTTTCTCTTCACCATGTTATTGATCTGTTAATATAAACCAAATTCTAAAATTATTCACATCCTACCAAACCGAGTTTGTATCACTAGTCCATTATTGTCTCTCTCTCTATCTGTCAGTCTGTCTGTCTGTCCGCCTTTCTCTCTCTCTCTCTCTATCTCTATCCCTCTGTGTATCTTTATATCTCCGCTAACGACCCTTGAAGTGCGTGCCAGGTTTCGCTGCTTTCCCTAAAGCAGTCACGTACGTGATCGTGTGCCGAAATGAAGCTTCGGACGTCATTGGTCAGGTGATCGATGTAGAACGGGGGGTCGTGAAATTTACTGGAGCCTAGAAGGGGTTCGCACAGTGAAAAAGGTTAAGAACCTCTGCGTTAAACCTTTAGGCCCCTCACTGACATTTAGCAGCCTTTGATTTAATAAGCAGCCTGTCGGGAAACTAACAAATTGTTACTGATAATATTTCAGTAGAAGGTGAGGTGTCCATTTCTGATTCTGCTTTATGAAATAGTGAGAGCTTACTGCATATATTCGCTGGCCTAAAACAGCCACACGCAGTCCAGTCCTGCCCATGCTCATGTTCATGATAGAAGTCCACTGGTTGGTATCTGGGTTAAAGTTCTCGGCTGTGTTCAGATCATCAAAGCAATCGTGGCCTCCAAAGATGTAGACCTGGAGAACACAGCAAGTTATAAAATCCACAATGAAGACAAACTTTGAACTCTACAAAGAGCAAGACCACTGCCGTTCATTCATGCATTCATTTTCTTCACAAAGTGATGTGATAAATATAATATTCAACCCAATAACTGCTTAATGATTTAACGCACGTGTACAAGAGCATGAAGCCTTTAGCAGTTCTTGGTTGCTTTTTACTGCAGGGTGTTTTCAGGCGACTCTACGCACTTGTGATGTTGAAGCTCCACAGTTTGTGTTTACCTTGTTGTTGAAGGTGACAGCACTCGCGCCACTCCTTCGGAAATTCATGTGCGGTAGCATGGTCCACTGATTGGCCTTGGGATCATAGCACTCTGCTGAACTCAGACTCTGAGTGCCATTGTAGCCACCCATAACATAGATGAGTCCATCCAGCACAGCAGCACTTAAGTCGATACGGCAAGAATGCATGGGCCCCACTGGGTGCCAGGACTTTGTGAGGAGATTGAACTTTTGTGCACTTTTGAAATGATTCGTAATACCGGAGCCCCCAATGTAGTACAAAAACCCATCCAGGACCACTGTGCCATGACGCGCTCTTGGGTTGCTTTCTGCCCAGTCAGTCATTAACCAGCGATCAACCTTTGAGTCATAGACCTCGATGACATCGGCCCATCTGTCTCGATTCCATCCACCAGAGGCTACCATGATCGTGTGCGGTGACCGGGGCCGAGTTAGATGCTTCTGGATACTGGTGCTATGCACATTGTTCCCGGTGACGTGGAGCAAGATCTTAAGGGCATCATTAATGATGGGCTGACACTTCACTTGGGTGCTGATCAGCGGGTTGTCCTGTATGTTCTTATGGAAGTAGTCAGCTTCAATCAGGCCCAGCCGCACCTAATCACACAGAACACACAGCACAAGTTCATTAGTGATAGATAATCATGTTCACACCCCTCATTCACTTTTACAGTTAAATAAGCACAGCGGCAGCCTATGAATGCTATGGGGAACCGGAGAACCTTTCCTCCGTACATTCTATATATTAATCAAATTCAAACAAATGCATATACAATTCCAAGAGGCCTTAAGCCCTGAATCCTCAGTGGCCAATGAAGTTCAATGGGGTCTAAAGTTCAACTCAGTTCCATTTGAGAGAATTCAACTTTTTTCTGAGCTGCTGAAGCTGAAGCTGTACCTTCGGCAGTAGTGTTGCAAGGTTTCTGGAGCGAAGTTCAGGAGCGTGTTGAACCCATTTCATTACAGCTTCAAACACTGTCTCCTCCTGCTTCACGTCCAGCTTATCGTTCTCCAAGATGCTGCTCACTTCCTTCACGCTGAGTTCCATGAAATCCTCTGTCTCATCTAGAACCTCCTCAAAATGTTGTAGGAGGTAGGCGAACGCTCGCTCATACAGGGGATAGTGCTGCATCTCATCAGCGAGCCTGAAGCAGAGACACAAGAACATTTAATATTGTGAAGTGTCTTTACTGTCGTTTTAACTCAGTGAAAGAGAGACAATACAGAGAAACCATGAACCCACAACTGAAGATACATGAGGACACACTTGTGTATACACACACACACACACACACACACACACACACACACACACACAATGCCCCCCACCTCCCCCCAGCAGTAATAAGTCATTAACTATTCCATTCATTGGAATTACATTCATACAGAGTATCTTCACTGTGAAGTTTGTGTGAATCTTCTACAAAATCATTAGAAACATTCTCTGAAGGACGTCTTCATTATTTTCGTAAGTATTCTTAAGACACTTGGTTTTTTTTACCCGTTTGTAACATAGTCTGTTACTCTGAATGAAGATGCATCAGCCACAGTTAACATTTCAAAGTTTCCAAATCTGTGCGGTGGATCAAAATGCAGCGAAAGCAGAATTAAAGTTGGATTTTCTTCATGTGTCAGGATTAACAGTGCTTTAAGATCAATCTCCACTTTTCATCAGATTAAATCATCTATTTTAACTCATCATTTCAGAGGCCGACCTCGTCAACTGGTAAACTCTTACAATATCAGACGAGTGTAAGGTTCGTTAAGTTAAGAAAACATTTATTTATTTCAATATCAATTGTTCAGATTTTTTAATGTAAAGTTCAAAATTTCTCTCATTTCAGGTGAAAAATGATATCTTTTGTCCATCTAAGGACACTTTTTTGTGCAGTTCTGCATTACAGGCTGAGGATCAGCATAAAGATTCTGAATGTTATTAATGATGAATATTACAAACAAGCTCCTGCACCAAAGCAGTTACTGTGGCTGTTTACAATCCAATAAGGAACAATTCTATTAACCGGTGCTACAGGAAGATAAGATGATCCTACATCTGACGACTGTAGGATACGGCTGAAGTAGTCTTTGGGTTTCTTTAGGGTCCAGTGACCAACATGAACCATGTACATCACACTGTTCAGTTCCAGTAACACCTGTGTTGTTAGTCATTTTAAATCAAGCTGATTGTTTAGTTTGAGAGTATACGTTCTATAGTGACAGACCCCCTCCACCGTCCCCATTCCTTCTTACCTGCAGGTGCTGATGCAGTTCTCAGGGGTGAGCCGACTCACTATAGAGCTGCAGCAGAACTCACCAAGGTCATCGATACACAGATATTTGGAAGCGGTCAGAAGAGGTCCTGCATTGTCAGATGTGATGATAATGTCACAGGTGTAGATGTACAGCAAGACGACCTCCATTATGTCCGGAGTCACATCTGGGATGTCCAGCTCAGTCTTTTCAGAGCACTTCCAGTTGCTGCTTGTGAACAAAATTCTGCAAATGATAAATGAAACACAATGAATCTTCCTGAAAAAGATGCAGAGAAACAGAACTTTCAAATGCTGCAGAGAAATCGTCCCACCTGAAGTATTCACTGCCTGCACTGAGGACGACCTTATGGGCGTTGAATTCGACCTCACCCACTTTGATGACCACATCGCACAGACAGCTGTCTACACGCAGACGATTGAGGCAATCCCATGAGTGGTCAGGTTTGCTGCTCTTAAAGACTCCAGCTGCTCCTTCTGTTGTAGTCTGGGGGAAGAATGTGTGGACCTTTTAGAACGCTTGCATCACAACGGAATGAAGTAATGCTTCATTGAACTTAAACAAACAGAACAGACGGCCTCTACATGTTCCTTTGACCCAGTTGTTTGGGTCCGGTGTTTGTTGTTTATTTGTTTTGTTTGTTGTTTATTTTTGTATCTTGTAAAGCGTCCTTGAGTGTCCAGAAAGGCGCTTAATAAATAAAATGCATTATTATAATTCCAACTTGTCTCCCGATGACACCTGAACGATTGATGCACTTTTGAACTGTATTTTCAATATGAAGGTCTGGACCTTCTTCTTCTTCTTCTTCTTCTTCTTCTTCTTCTTTCAGCTGCTCCCTTTAGGGGTCGCCACAGCAAATCATGTGCCTGATCTGCATTATAGTTTTGGCACAAGTTTTACACCGGATGCCCTTCCTGACGCAACCCTCACCATTTATCCGGGCTTTGGACCAGCACCAAAACCTACGATTAATCAAAATTGTGCTCCACCAGTTCTGCCTCAAACCAGGAGAGCTCAGATTATACCCGTTTAAGTCTTCAGTTCTATTCTGGGTTTAGTAAAAGTAACTTAGGGTTAACATTCTTACCTTTAACATTATTATAAATGCTGGATTTTTGGCGTTTGTCTCTTGGTTCTAGATAATAAGGCTATTTATATAAGTAACTCTATATTCTCATGATGTAATAAACACAAACTGCGAAAGAACAGCCTCTGTTTATAGATGACAATCTGTGATGTCATCGATGATGTCACAATTGAGCAGTCCAATTGGCAGAGAATATGTTACTGCAACCAATCAGCACTTAGCATCAGAAGTACCAAACAATCAGCACTCAGCATCAGAAATAGCAACCAATCAGCACTCAGCATCAGAAATAGCAACCAATCAGCACTCAGCAGCAGTAATGACAACCAGTCAGCACAGAGTGATACAGAGTAATGTAGAGTACTGTAGAGTAATGAAAGGTCGTTTTCTGTAGTTCTACCAGAAAACTCCACTGCCATGCCTTCCTCCCTTCTTAACCAATGAACTGCCCCCTCCGGCACTCTCCTTCAGCCTGTTTTCTGCAGTCCCCGTTCAGCTTTGGGTCGGCCTATTCCCCTCAGTGGCCGTGTCCTCCTTGCTGTGGTCCGGTGTGCTTTGGGTTGGGGTTTTCAGAGACCTTCAGTTCACAGACCACGGTGGTACAATTCTCCAACTCGCCCTTGTTCCTGTCTCTTGGCATTATATACATATATCATGTATTTGTGGATTGCACAAAGAACAGTACCTTCACTACTTCATGTCTGAACCAAGAACTGGCCATTCTAAGAAGAGTGAAGCACCCTCACATCATTGAGATGCATGAAATGTTTGAGATACCTACTGAACGTGTTTACGTCGTGATGGAGGCTGCTGCAACAAATCTTGTTGGGAAGATGATGGAGATTTCTGTCGTCCCTACTGAAAGGGCAATAAGATGGTTCGTTCAGATCGTCAGTGCTGTGTTGACCATCTTCACCAGCAGGACATCGCTCAGCAGGACCTGAAATGTGAAAATGTTTTGCTGACAGAAGACGACCAAATGAAACTCATCGGCTTCAGATTTGGAAGTTACACAAAAATGTAAAATGAACATGTGTTTTTATTTATATTCATGTTTAAACACTTTATTCAAAGGATTAAACTGTATTGGATTCATGTCTGTATTGTGTTGTTTGGGATGATTATTCTCTTTGGCCAATCAGCTTTCTGCATGGTTTACAGATCACTCTCTTTTAGCTTTGACCGAGATACCAACATCCCAAATTTGCCAAACGGAAAAGCAAAGAAACGAGTTGAGTAGTGCAAGTACCATGTCGTGCAGAAGTGCCTTTGGTGTATCGTACTGTATTGTGCATTATATTGTACCCTGACTCTCAAATCCTGCCCTCACTTCAGGTCCAAGTTGTGAACTAAGAGGAAGAGATTCTTCCAGTTTAAAGTATGAGGTGAGTCGAGTGTTGAGTGATTATGACAGCCCTAATGTTTATACAGTAAAATCATTCACAATGTTGGTTAGAAAGGCCCACAGTGATGCAGGAAACTAGGAGACTGAGGCTTCAGCTCTGCTTCAGTTACATTAAATAGATTCAACTTGATAAGTTGAACTTCTTATCCCTGAGTGTTTTGTTAAATCTTGTTTTTTAATTCTAGTTTTTCACTTTTTTAACTCCAAAGAACCATCTTGCTCCTAGAACCTAAGTATGACTGGGCCGGTTGGCGCTGTGAATGCCATATTGCCCTCGGTTCACTCCTGCTTTCGTGTCATCGATTGTGCTCTCCAGTGTGGACCAGTGGAGGATGGGTTCCTCTTTTGAGTCTCGGTTCCTCTGAAGGTTTCTTCCTCTCGACCACTGTCTTCATTGGCTTGCTCAAAAGAGGCTCGGACCCAGATGTCTGTAAAGCAGCACTGTGACAAGAAATTTTCAAAAGCACTGAATTGGGAGAAACAGCTTCATCCTGGAATCTCAGCGCAGCCATCAGTGAAATCATCTGCGAAATGATCTGATGACAGAAAGCTTTAAAATCAGAAGCTAAAGAGATGATAAAGGGATGTTTAATCCTGCTATAAGAAATAAAGATTTGTTGTATTGATCCCGATCTGTGTATCAGAATCGTGGCCGATCCAGGTATATTTTAATGGATCGGTTATCGGCTACTTTAATCTCAATCCAACTTTGAGTCTGTTAACAGTGGTGCTCAGAGCGCCATCTGGTGTCCTGATGAGAACATGACAACATAACATAATATCTGAAATTATATAAAACTATTGCTGAAACAGTGCTTTTTTACTGACTTGGGAACCACTTTGTGTTTAAAGCAGTTCAGAACAGAACATGCAATATAAACCCAATGTCAGCGCACGCACCACTCTATAGAATAATTATTTAACATCAGTGATCAACAAACAACAAATATTAGTCCAGGGTGTGTACAATTAAAGACACACACAGACAGATTAGACTGTAGAGGTACTGGGAGCTGAATGATGAGGGAATCAGACTGCATTATAAAATATTGAACACAATATAAAAGTCAATTTAAGAAAAATAGTTTCTGGCATCTTCTAAACCGACCGTCTCCTTAACAACCTCCAACTCCATGCTGATATGTCTGGCATGCTGCGATATACCCCAGGCCATAATTATAGACACTACTTCCGTCACAAGGCTGGGTTCCAAAATTACAAATTAATTTAATAATAATAATAAAAAAAATATTATTTCAGAAAAATAAACCAGCGATAACATTTTTCAATTTAAATTTAGCGAACTTTAGTGAAACTAAAGAAAAGCATGAGTGTATAAACACTCATCTTTACACTGAGTATTTAACTGAAAATGAAAGCCACTACTTAATATTAATACCACACAATTGTATTTCCTGTAGAGGAAAAAATACTCATTAAAATATAGAAATTAAAAAGGCACTCAATTAAAGGAATACCCATTATAATGTAAGATTTAAAAATAGTAATAAAATATATAAAAATCCATTATTTTACACAGCAGTTGTACATACAGCAGGGTTGCCAGGTTTACTTGGTTTCACCCTCTATTGGGTGGGATCGTTTGAATGCAATTCAGAGGGCTTTTATGTTGGTTTTGTTTTATGTGCTCCTGGCAACCCTGAAATACAGCCAGTGAAGCCAAGGGAGAGTCACGTGCCTCGCGCTTTGGAATGGAATGTCAAATGACGTCAGTGACAAATGACGTCTTAGTCGCACGCCTTTATAAAAGGCGGGTTATTGCCTGCAGAGTGGGGGCTGAGTACAGTCTTCTCCACTACTCCCAAATGTTCCTCCCTCTCATGAATAACTCATACACAGCTCTTGAAACTGAAAACATGTTACTCAAGATCAAGTAAGCTCTAGATCTATCTATCTATCTATCTATCTATCTATCTATCTATCTATCTATGTATCTATCTATCTATCTATCTATCTATCTATCTATCCTCAAAATTTCACCAATTGTCTACATGGATTACTATCCTCGAATATTTCCTATTTGCTAACTTAAGACGGCCAAACATAGTGACAGTAAATGTAGGATTAGAATTGCATTGTTGAGATAAATGGATGATTAGAGCAGCTTGTTAACCTTCTAACTTTCTGCTCCACCTTTCAGAGGCCTCCTCAGCATGTTTGGCTACGAGGTGGTGAAAAAACTCGCCAATGGCAGTTTTGGCACAGTTCTGCTGGCCAATTCAGAAAAACATCCCAAACCGGTGGCCATTAAAGTCTTGAGGAGAAAAAGGGACTGTACCTTCAGTGCTAAATGTCTGAACCGAGAAATGGCCATTTTAAAAACAGTGAAGCACCCTCACATCATTCAGATGCATGAAATATTTCAGATGCCTTCTGGATACGTGTACATCGTGATGGAGGCTGCCGCAAAAGATCTTGATTCCAAGATCATGGAGGTTTCCTTCTTGCCAGTAGACCACGCAAAAAAAATATTCTCTCAGATCGTCAGTGCTGTGGCTTATCTACACCAGAAGAACATCGCTCATCGGGACCTGAAATGTGATAATGTTCTGCTGACGGATGATGGCCAAGTGAAACTCTGCGACTTTGGGTTTGCGTGCTTTACGAATGGCTTTCCCAGAACTGAGTAAGGAATTTTGTGGTTCTGACCTCTACGCTGCACCTGAGGTGAAGAAGCATCGGCCATATGATGCAAGAAAGCTGATGTCTGGAGCCTGCGTTATTGGTTCTCTTCATCATAGTCACTGGTGTCTGTCCATTCAAAGAGGGCAAAGTACGGCGTCAACAGTGCAAACCTCTGGTGTTTCCAACTAATGTCACGGTGGATCAGGATTGTCGTGACTTCCTTTCATATATCCTTTCCTAAGTCCATCGATCGTACCAGTGACAAATGTAGCAAGAACTTCCAACTGGCTGCAGGTGGAGCAAGAACCGTGGCGTTCACTGAAATAAAATAAGCCAGAGTAAAGTTTAAACCTTTAAACTTTCCTGCACTATTTAATACATTTAATTGCAGATACATTTTAATAACTTCTACAGGGTTTCAAGGGCTTTCAATGTAACATAGATTAAATAAATAAAACTGAACTTTAATCTTTTGATAAACTTTCATTCTCTCTTTTCTTAGTTTTGCTTCATTTTTTAGTTTCTTATTTCTAATGTTGATACTATACTGTCTATATTATACTCCATCTATTCTTGTACTGAGAACTATTTCCCTAAAATAGTTGATCAAACATGATCTATTATAATTGAAGCTAAATTTAATTAATTAAATTTAAATATTCTTAGAAAAAACACACAATAGCTCAAGATTTGTTAGTGAACAAGGCAGTCTCACTGACTCAACACATAGTCATGAGACAGCACTCCATCAAGTTCGTAAATGAAACACACACACCCACACACACACACACACACACACACTCACACACACACACACACTAAGGGCCAGTTTAGAGTCACCAATTCACCTACCGCACATGTCTTTGGACTGTGAAATATGACTTTAGGAAAGTGCATTCATTTTGAAAATTATACAATAAGTCATTGAAGGTTTAAGCTACTGTTTTGCTCTCTGTGCCAGTGATTACGATGGAGACATCCATGAGAACTTCACTGCTGACACTCTGTCTGCATACAGTTATCTTCAGGACATGCTTGATGTATCTGTCACTTTGGTCCTCTGTATTCATAGCCTGAAGCATATAAGCATAATATTATAAACACAAAGCAATAAACATACTAAAACCAGCCATAAACAGGTAAATGTTGTTTATGTTGGTAAATGTGTTGTTTATGAACTAATACTGTGAACTAATATCCTCACTGCTTCTATTCCATTTCCAGATATACAGGCAGTGACGTGGTAGCAGCTGAAGATCAGGAAGAAGGGTCCACCACGTCCACTTATAGTAGTCAGAGGTGTCCCGTCAACAGAAGAAAGCCAGGAGACCTTCAGTGCTAAAGAGTCAAATCCAGCTTGCCAAAGCACAAGCTGAAACAAGCCTCACAGATGGTCACTTTCTGGGTCACTCCAAGCTGCAGATAAAGAGCAGCTAAAGGACAGTTAAAACAGCAGTTAAAAGGCAGTTGTTGCCATCAAGACCTAACTAGCCATATACTACTCCAATTGAAGGAAGATGAGGTCCAGTTAATAGAACTAGAGGTGGAGAGTTCTTCTCCCAGTTGAAAGATGTAAATGCTGAGTCTGGTAAATAAGTTCATGTGACAGTCTGGTGGGTTCTTTTTTAAGATGAGAGATGTAGTTGAGATAAATATGTTCCTTCTTTTCATTGATTTATAAAATTGTATCCTATGTCACTGTTTGATGGCCTGTGAAACCTGCATGTCTTTACTGGTATCTGGTCTGTCCCCACTGGTTTTTTAGAAAAGCTGATCTAAGTTCCATCTCACTGGGTGCTGTTTGAAAGAACTGGTATCTCTGATTAAAAAATAAAAATTAGCTCTGTAAATGGATGTTTTATTCTAGGTAGTATGTTGCTCTTTTATTCTGCCCTTTTCTGGAGGTGTGGTGGGGGGACCAGAACCGCCAGAGGGGGGCAGTATATTCCACTGCACGGTGTGGACATAAAGGCTTACACAGTCAGTGATGTCATGGGGAAAGTCACAGCCACAGCCAAAAGACATGCTCTTGGTGATGTCATGGTCAAACATTCTCCTCTATATAAAGGGAGGTTCCATTTAGAACTCGGGCAGAGTGACAAAATATCCTCTACAACTGCCCCACAAAAAACAGACTTACTGTATCTAAAGCTGAGAGCAGATCATACAATATGGCGTAAGTGGTATTTATCCATCCATCTCTCAAATCCATCCATCTATGCATCCATCCATTCGTCCATCACAGCTTCATTTAATGTCAAAATCAAATAGAAAAATAAAAATGTTCTGATTGTTTCAACGTGTGAACTGATGAAGACTGAGGTTCTTACTGAGCGCTGTGCAAAATAAGATTACAAATGAATTAGAAACCTACAGAGAGGAAACCGAGGCTCTAATTAGAACCATTCTTTCACTCTGATAGGCGAATGTTCATTAATATTCATGAGGGAAACTAACCACCAGAAGCGTCATCTGATTGAACGACTGAAAGCAGGCGGGTCTGTAAATTGGTTCACACTATGGCTCCTCCTAAAATCTACCTGATTATTAAACACGTACGGCAAAGATGGTGACGGTAAATGTAGGATTAGAATTGCATTGCTGAGATAAATGGATGATTAGAGCAGCACTGCTCAGCTGCGTTTAGGATCAGAATAACAATGCTGAGGTATTTATGATCAAAACACTGGACAGTCACAGTCCAATCACACACACTTCTGTGTTTAGCTCAATGAATATTCATGAGCTTTCCATGGCCTTTCATAGAAACTTAAAATTGATGGTTCTTCAGGGATTTTTAATGTAAGAAAATGGTTCTCAATGAACACTCAAATGACCCATTATTCATACTTATGCTCTGTTTGGAACAAGTGAAGGTTCATTAAATTGATGGAGAATGCCCTGCAGGGGATTTCTGTACAAAACATTATATTTATAATAGTTTGTAAATACCAAAGACCATGTAAGCATATAAGACCCTCTACAAACATTACCGATCAATCTGAAGAACTCTTCATGCATTTCTTTCGTGTTTTCTTCTATATAGAACCATTTTTTGGCAAAAGAACCCCTGAAGAACTATCATTTGTAAGTGTGTTTGAAAAATTTCTACCTGTTAAAGCTACTCACTTTTCTGTCACCTTTCATCTACAGGGAAGAAATCCGAACCAGTGCTATCATGACAAAATTTGGCTACAGTGTGGTGAGAAAACTTGATGAAGACAAATTTGCCGCAGTGTTGTTGGCCACTTCTGAAAACACTGACAACCCGAATTGGTCATTAAAATCTTGAAGCGCAGAAATAACATGAGGTTCACTGATTCATCGTATCCCCCGAGAACTGGCCATTCTAAGACGAGTGAAGCATAATCGCATTATTCAGGTGTATGATATGTTTAGAAGTTACAGTGGACGTGTGCACATTGTGATGGAGGCTGCCTCCACAAATCTCCGTCAGATGATTGACGCTTTTTCTGTAGATCCCAAAAATGAGCAGGCCAGTTTGGTTCTCTCAGCTCATCAGTGCTGTCTCCTATCTACACCAGCAGAACATCGCTCATCGGAACATGAAATGTGAGAATGTTCTGCTGACAGCTGTCAACCAAGTGAAACTTGCCGGCTTTGGATCTGGGTGCATTAAAAATGGCTACAAATGCCTTAGTAGATATTGGTTTCGCAAGACCCAATACAGTCCCCCTGAGATGTTCAATGGGGTGCCACATATGATCCAAGAAGGTTGACATCTATGGGCCTGGGCGTGATTCTCTACTTCATGGTCACTGGTACCTTTCCGACTGGCGGCGGTTTCGTGATTCTAGGCGTCAGGCCAAAAGCTTTTTATTATCCAACTGATATCATAGTGCATCACGATTGTCGCGACTGCATCTCTTACATGCTGTGCTTCAATTACTTCATCCGGCCCTCTGTGAAAAAAGTAGCTGAGCATCCTTGGCTGCAGAGGAAGAAACAACTGTAAGTAAATTTTGTTCTGCAAAACTCATGTATCAAATATATATATCTTGTAATGACCTTAAAATATTTGACAAAACTAAAAGCTGTATTCTAATCATTTTCCTTTTATTTGAACTGAAAATGGTTCTTTATAGAACCACGAACACTCAAAAAACCCTATTGCATGAATAAAAGGGTCTTTGCATCATGAAAGCATTCTTCAGATTGATGGAGAATGCTGTACAGGTTTATATAAGAGGTATTTTTGAAAAAAGCACCAAAATGGTTCTTCTGTTATGATATGAAACATGATTATAGAGGAACTGTGTTTGCGCCATCGAACCCTCTGCAGCTCATTCTCCATCATGTGAAGAACCCTTTCACAATGCAAGCAACCCTTATGCAAAGGGGTTTATGAGTATTTATGGTTCTAAGTCAAACCATTTTCTTTACAAAAGAACCCCTGAAGAACCATCATTTCACCATCTGTTAACCTTCTCACTTTCTGCTCCACCTTTCATCTACAGGGAAGAATTCCAGGCCAGAGGTCCCCTTAGAAGTTTTGGCTACGAGTTGGTGAAAAAGCTCGCTGATGGCAGTTTTGGCACAGTTCTGTTCATGGGCTTTCCTCAAGGCATCTCTGTTCTGTGGTGGCCATTAAAAGTCATTGACAGCAGAAAAGCAACTTCCTTCAATTCATGTGGGCCAAGAACTGGAAATTCTAGAAAGAGTGAAAGCACCACTCCATCATTCAGGTGTGCATGTGTGCTTTAGAATCTTCTAGAACATATGTGGAGGCTGCTGTAACAAATCTTGCTGAGAAGAAGATGACGAAGGTTTCTGAGCTCCCAGCCAAACCATTGACATAGATTTGTGTTACTTGCGATAAGCCTATCTGCACCAGAAAAAGAACATAAGCTCGCCAGGAACCTGAATTGTGAAAATGTTCTGCTGATGGATGACAACCAAGCGAAACTCACCGGCTTTAGATGTGGTTGCTTTACAAGAGGCTTCCCAAGCCCGAGAAGGATAATATGTGGCTCTGATATCTACATATTTTCAAGGGTGTTATTAAATTGGCCATATAATTCAAAGAAGGCTGATGTCTGGAGCCTGGGCATGATTATCTTCATCATGGTCACTCATAAGGTGCCTGAATTATATTTTAAGGGTAGTCGTAGTGTTACAATTTCATCGCACCTATGCTGCGTTCCGCCCTTCACTCGACCCTCTCTTGAAAAAAAATAGCAGAGCACCCATGGCTGTAGATGAAGTAAGGACCGCAAATGAAGATGGCCAGAGAGTCAACAGACTTCTCCACTGGAGATTTGATCTCCTTTACCAAATAAAGCAGCACTGTGACAAAAAATTTTCAAAAGCACTGAGTCGGGAGGAACAGCTTCATCCTGAAATCCTGGGTAATATCAAAATCATCTGCGAAATGATCTGACGACAGAAAGCTTTTAAAACAGAAGCTAAAAAGGTGACAAAGGGATGTTTAAGGCTAATATAAGAAATAAGGAATTTAAAAATGGTTCATTAGTGTAGTATTGATCACCAGTCGATCTGTGGCCATATTTTATTGTGTAGGTTATCGACTGTTTAATCTCAATCCCAAATTTGGTCTTTTTATTTTATAGTAGTGCTCAGAAAGCGCCATCACAGTCCTGATGAGAACATGACAACATAACATCATATCTGATGGACAATTGCTGAAACAGAGCTTTTTTACTGACTTGGGAACCACTTTTTGTTTTAAGCAATTCAGAACAGCACATCTTCTCTCAGCCCAATGACAGCGCCTCACCACTCTATAGAATAGTTGTTAACACATCAGAATCAACCAAACAACAAATATTAGTCCAGAGTCTTCTTCCTCTTTCGGCTGCTATCTTTAAGGGTCGCCTATGATCCGCATCATAGTTTTGGCACAAGTTTTATGCCGGATGCCCTCCCTGACACAACCCTCGCCATTTTCTGGGCTTGGGACCGGCACCAGAAGTGTACAAAGTACACCCCTAATGGCTGGGTTAAATATTAGTCCAGTTTGTACTATTAAATACACACACACACACACACAGGCAGTACACTGCAGAGGCATCGGGAGCTGAATGTTCAGGGAATCAGACTGGATTATAAAATACTGAACACAATATAAAAGAAAATTTTAGAAAAATCATTTCTGTCATGCACACACGACCCAGGATTAGAGTTTTATTTTTAAAGGGCACAAGATGACCACAGGCACACTTACAAGATTGCAATTTAATTTAAAAGCCTACTAGGGACATTTGATCATATTTAAACTAGACTCAGATGCAACAAGCGGGGCTTGTGGGTGCTTATGGAGAACTTAGGGGAACTGAGAAATTCAGGGGTTAACAAGAAGAATAAGCTACAGGAAAAGGAGACCAGCGATCTGTACTTACAGAAAATAAGAGATATTATTTGTGTGCAGATTATCATGAAAACAGATACATAAAATAAATAATTAAAAAGTTACTGGATATCAATTTTAGACCAGGAAGAGGGCCATGTTTGGAGATGCGAAGTTCTTAAGAAAACAGGCCGAGCAGAAAACTGTTTTAGGATGTAACCAAACTCAAGGGACCTGGTAGAGGAAATACAAAATAAATAACTCCTCTTTCAAGAGAGAGAAAGGAAAACTAAAGTCTTTTCTTTTTTTTCTCTTTCTTTTCTTGTTTTCTTTTTCTTTTCTTTTCTTTTCTGCTGGAATAATGAGAGGAAAACTCTGCCCCCCTTAGCTTAGCCAGGAGGCAGAGGAAAAGAAATGTTTTTGCAAAAAGAGGATGAAACACTTACTTCTGGAGAAAGGAGAGGCTGAGAAGGGAAAAAAATACCAGAAATTACCAGCAGCATCTGTGGAGGAAACTAACCCCCAAGAAAACGAGGAGGCAAGCTAGAAAGCCTTAAATAGGCCAGCACACCTGGATCCAATCAGGTTCATCAGCACTCACCAGTCCCCTGGTGGCTGGTGTGGCATTCTTGGGGCTGCTCCTTACAGCAAATCAGCTCAGTAAGCAGATTAGTGCAGAAAATATGATTTTAAATATGAAATTGTATGATTATTATTATTATTAGTAGTAGTAGTAGTAGAAGAACCAGGAACAAGCATATTATTTCACAAAACTGTCATAGCACTATTTGCACTATAAAGCATTTATTTTAAAAAAGAAAAAAGAGTCTGGTTAAAAAGTCTGATGGCTGTTGGAATAAACAATAATGGTGATTGTCCATCTTGTCTCGGTAGAAATGGAATGTATAGGTTAAGAAAATCCAAAAGACATCAAGAGCCATTTAAATACTCACAGTGCAGGTTCCTATTTATCAGGTGAGAATACATCCAATTAGCAGTAGGCAGAGGATGGCATCTTTAAACCACACTGTCTCTTCTGCTTAGGTAACTCCACTCTGATATGCCTGGCATGCTGCGATATACCCGAGGCCTGGTGTTATAGACACTAAGTCAGTCATGTCCTGCCAGTTCAGGGAATCAAACTGGCAACCTTCAGTCACAAGAATGGGTCCCAAACTTTATTAGAAATTATTATTTATTATTAATCTGGGCATGTATGGTATGAAAGACAGAAATGCAGAAGGTCGAAGATGGTTGTAGATTTTACAAAGAATGGAAATGGTTTGTGGTAGAACTTGCCTTTTCGAAAGTGAAAAAACAGGGTGACACAAGTGGAGGAGGTGCACACAGGTGGATTGTATCGCCAGGGAGTACCACCCACAAAGACTAAGGAGATTGTAAAGTGTACCCGGGGAAAGTGGCAGCAAAGCTTGGCATGGGGTGGTTGTCTGTAAAATGAGATTAGAAACAAAGAAGAGGAAATGAGTGAAGACAGAGCCAAATATTAGATTGTGGAAGCTGAAGGAGGAGGATGGTTGCAGGCAGTTAAGGGAAAAGTTATAACAGACCCTTGGGGGCGGTGAGGAGCTACCTGAGGACTGGGAAAGTACAGCTAAGGTGGTGAGAGAAACTGGCAAGTATGTGTTGGGTGTTTCATCTGGTCAGAGGAAAAAAGACAAGGAAAGTTGGTGGTAGAATGAGGAAGTCCAGGAGAGTATTCAGAAAAGAAGGCCTTCTAAGAAGAAATAGAGATGTGGGAGATGAAGGAAATGATTACTGAGACTACTGTGTAGGTACACGTGACTACTGTGGGGAGGCTAGTGTATGAAAAGAATGGTGGCAAAGGCTCAGGCCGATGATGAGTTGTATGAGAGGCTGTACAGTAAAGAAGGAGAAAAGTATCGTTTGGCCGAACAGAGAGATAGAGCCTCTGTTCACTCACTAGTACATTTTGTTAAACAACATTTTGTACTAGTGTTGAGTAGATGGAAGGAGTACTTTGCTGAGTAGATGGAAGGTACTTTAAAAATCTAATGAATGAGGATAATGGGAGAGAGAGGGGGACAATGGGGGAGAGATAGTGGATCATGTAATGTAAGGTGGAAGTGAGGGCAGCTTTAAAAAGTATGAACAACTGAAAGGCAGTTGGTCCAGGTGATGTTTAGGAAAGAAGGCAGTGGACTTTTTGACCAGGTTGTTTAGCAAAATCCTGGAGAGTGAGAGGATGCCTGATGAGTGGAGAAGCGGTGTACTGGTCCCATTTTTAAAAACAAGAATTGATGTACAGAAACTGTAGTAACTAGAGGTATAAAGTTGATGAGCCACACCATGAAGGTAGCATGGAAAGAGTTGTTGGAAAGCAAGGCTAGGGTGAGGTTCAGATCATTGGGCAGCAGTTTGGTTTCACATGCCTAGAAAGAGTACCACAGATGCAATGTTTGCATTGAGAGTGTTGGTAGAGAAGTACAGAGAAGAAGGAACTAAATTGTGTCTTTGTGGATCTACAGAAGGCACATGATAGGATGTCAAGAGAGGAACTGTGGTACTGTATGAGGAAGTCAGGTTTATCTGAAAGGTATGTGAGGGTGGTGCATGTATGGGATAGTGAGACAGTGGTGAGGTGTGCAGTTGGGTGAAAAAATGGTTTCAAAATTGAAAGGTAGTTATATCAGGGAACAGCTTTGAGTCCCTTCTTGTTTCCAATGGTGATGGACAGGTTGACAGATGAGGTAAGACAGGAGGCACCATGGACCATGATGTTTGCAGATGACATTGTAATCTGGAGAGATGGAGGTTTGCACTGGAGAGGAGAGGAATAAAGGCCAATAGAGACAAGACAGAATATGAGAGGCGGGTGGGGAAGCAGAAAGGTGCCAAAAGGTGGGAGCTGATGTGTGATAGGAGAGCAGCAGCAAGAGTGAAAGGGAAGGTTTACAAGACAGTAGTGAGGCCTGCTATGATGTCTGGTTTGGAGACTGTGGCTCTGTCTAAAAGACAGGAGGCTGAGCTGGCTGGAGGTGGCAGGAATGAAGATGCTGAGATTTTTGTTGGGAGTGACAGGATGGACAGGTTAGAAATGAGCAGATCAGAGGGACAGTGAAGGTGGAGCTGTTTGGAGATAAAGCCAGAGAGGCCAGGTTGAGATGGTTTGGACATGTGTTGAGGAGGAATAGTGGATATATTGGACAAGAATGTTTGAGATGGAGCTGCCGGGCAGAAGGAGAAGAGGAAGACCTCAGAGAAGGTTTATGGATGTAGTGAAGGTGGACATGGAGGTGGATTTGAATTGTAACAGTAGAGGTCAGGGAAAGGAGCACGATGAGCAGACCGATCGCTGTGGCGACCCTAAAGGTAACGGAAGCGAAAGAAAGAAGAAGAAAGAAAGAAAGAAAGAAAGAAAGAAAAAAAGGCGATAAATTAAATAATCATACAAAAATAATGTATTACAGAAATGGGAATTAACCAGCGATGATATTTTCCTGTTTAAATTTAGTGAATATAGCATTAAATATAATAATATAGAAAAAAAAGATAAAAAGACACTCCAATTACAGGAATAAACATTTAACATTTTAAATAGTAATAAAATATATAAACACCATTATGTTACACAGCAGTTGTACATACAACAGGGTTGCCAGGTTTGCTATTTTCACCTAAATCGAGCTGGTTTGAAACCATTCATGTATTTGTGTCTGCACCACAACGTAGCCCTGACATACAGTCGGCGAGTGAGCGAAGAGTCACGTGCCTCTGCCTTTGGAATTGAATCAATGAAATGACTTTTGAATGCAGGTCTTTGTGACGTCATGGTCGCACTCCTATATAAAGGAGGTTATTTGCTGGGGATTGGGACAGAGGCACCAGTCTCCTCCACTACTCAGAATGGTCTTCCACGAACAGCTTTCTACTAAGATCTGGTCCGCGGGTTCCTAATACAAAGCATGTTGTGCAAGATAAAGTAAAAACTTTAGATCTATCTATATCTATCTATCTATCCTCTATCCCTATCTACTGTCTATCTATCTATCTATCTATCTATCTATCTATCTATTATCTATCCATCCATCCATCCATCCATCACACCCTTTCATCTGTCTATCTCTCCAGAATGAACCCAGCCTTTCTGTGATTATCTGTGATTCCTTGGCCTATCATATATAAACTTAGAATTTGTTGGTTCTTCAATGGATATTTTTAGTAAGAGAACTTGGTTCTAAATAGAAACATGAACACTCAAAGAAACCTTTGCATGAATCAAAGTTTTTTGATTTGAGGGTTCTTCATACTGATGGAGAATCTCTTGATTAGAGGGTTTTATATAGACCCTTTCAGGAAAAAGACCTCACATGGTTCTCTTATTGTTATGATATCAAGCTTATAATTATAGAGGAACTGTTTAAGTGCCATAGAACCGCTACAATCCTGAAGACCCCTTTAAATAGCATAAAGAGGGTTTCATAGTTCTATATAACCATGTTCTTTGAGAACCCGCCAGTGAACCATAATTGGTATATGAAAGATATTTCAGCATCTGTGAACCTTCTTAACCTTCTAACTTTCTGCTTCCACCTTTCCAGGGCCTCCTCCATGGTTGGCTACAAAGGTGGTGAAGACCTTGCTGATGGCAGTTTGGCACAGTTCTGTTGCTTAACCGGGCTTCCATCTCCAAACCCGGTGGCCATTAAAGTCTTGAGGTGCAAAAGGGTCCCACTGTAGAGTTGTAGTGGTCCAGAACCGAGAACTAGCCCATTTAAAAAGGTAAGCACCCTCATCATTTCAGTGCATGGAAGCATTTCAGATGTCTTCTGGACATGTGTACATTGTGATGGAGGCTGCCCTTAAAGATCTTGGTGACAAGATCATGGAGGTTTCCTTCTTGCCAGTAGACCATGCAAAAAAAATATTCTCTCAGATGGAGTCAGTGCTGTGTGGCTTATCTACTGAAGAACATAAACTCTGGGGCCTAAATGTGAAAATGTTCTTAGCGGCGGATGGCGACCAAGAGTGAAACTCTCGACTTTTGGGTTTGCGTGCTTCTGAATGGCTTCCCAGGCTGTGTGGGAATTTTGTGGTTCTGACCTCTACGCTGCACCTGAGGTGCTGAAGCATTGGCCATATGATGCAAAGAAGGCTGACGTCTGGAGCCTGGGTGTGGTTCTCTTCATCATGATCACTGGTATCTTTCCATTTGAAAGAGAGAGGGCAAAGTGCGGCATCAACAGTGCAAACCTCTGGTGTTTCAACTAATGTCCACGCGATGGATCCAGTTGTGTTGACTTCCTTTCATATATCTACTCCTACAAGTCCATCGATGGCCTACAGCGAAAAATGTGTGAAACACAACTGGCTGCAGGTGGAGCAAGACCGTAAGTAGCGATTCACTGAAATAAAATAGCGAGTAAATTTGAAAACCTTTAGCAACTTTCTTATATTTTAAATGCATTTAATTACAGATACATTTTAATCAACTTCTGCAAGTTTCAAGACTTCAATGTAACATAGATTAAATAAATTAAGCGAACTTTAATCTTTTAAGTAAGCTTTTCCATTCCTCTCTTTTTCTTAAGCTTTTGCTTCATTTTTGGTTTGTATTTTGTCATTGATACTATACTGTCTATATTATACTCCATCTATTCTTGTACCGAGAACTATTTCCCTAAAATAATTGATCAAACATGATCTAGTGTAATTCAAATGAAATTTAAATTGAATTGAGAGAAATTTAAATATTCTTAGAAAAAACACAATAGCGCAAAGATTTATTGAGTAAACAGAGCAAGTCTCACTGACTCAACACATGGATCGTGAAGACCAGCGATTTATATCAAGTGCTGCCTTAAGTTGTAAGTTGACATTTTACATTTTATTTTTGCATTTGAAATAAAGCTTCAGGGAAATTCATTTTGTCGTGAATAAGTCTCATGAAGGCTTTGCTGCTGTTTTGCTCTCTGTGCAATTGATTACGATGGAGACATCGGTGAGAACTTCACTGCTGACACTCTGTCTGTCAGTTATCTTCAGGACATGCTTGATGGTATCTGTCACTTTGGTCCTCTGTATTCACAGCCTGCAGAATTACAAACAAAAACCTTATCTCAGCATAATATTATAAACCTAAAGCCAATAATAAACTGTATGGGGGTGTACTTTTGTGCACTACTGGCGCTGATCCCAAGCCCTTGATAAATGGTGAGGTTTGCGTCAGGAAGGGCTTTATTAAAATTTTATTCTTAAAACTATAATGCAATCACAAATATGACTGCCATACACGGATTGATCAGGCCTGGGTTAACTGCGGCCTTTACCTCGGTGCTGTTGACCAGCAGGGTGCCGATTGGAAATTGGGCGACTTTGAGTCAAAGACCATCGAGGAGAGAAGGAGGGAAGAGCGGGTTAGAAACGAAGAAGGTGGACATGGAATGGTTGGTGTGTCAGTGGGGAGAAGGGAAATAGGGGCAAGATGGAGGCAAGAGGATCATGGCGACTAAAAGAACGCGGCGAAGAAGAAGAAAGAAAGAAAGAAAGAAAGAAGATGCACACACCAATCAGTGTTTATAGCACTGTCATTTAATATTCATCAATCATCTAATTGGTTAAAGACACTTTCAGCTTCATCGAAAATGATGCATTAATCAAATTGTTGTTCTGAAGCGATAGCAGAACAATGGCATGAATCATGATGCTTTTTACCTTTGATAATTTGGTATCTGAGTAAATGCCTTAGAAGGGAGGAAGGGAGGACTTCTAATTTTATTGGAGACATCATTTATCCTGAATATCTGTATCTCAGCTTCAGGGTTTGTCCATCCCTGATACCATGATGGAGCTATAACAACTATGGTTCTAGTAGGCAGGAGTCAGAAGAATGAGAAAGAGCAAAACTCAATGGCTCTCTTTTAAGACTTGTCCGAAGTATCAACATCTACCGCTTTCAGGTAGAGTAGTGTGGGTACCTTGAGATTGGAGAAGCACCTTTTGATTATATTAAATGTTTTTACTTAATAAAAGAAGCTGCAAAAGCTCACTCAGCTGAAGACATTTTTTATACACAGGTAATTGTTGATTATAAATGTGTTGTTTATGAACTAATACTGTGAATTAATATCCTCCTGCTTCTCTGTTCCATTTCCAGATATGCAGGCAGTGACATGGTAGCCAACTGAAGATCAGGAAAGGAAAGGATCCAGCACCACGTCCCCTTATAGTAGTCAAGGTGTCCTGTCAGCAGAAGAAAGCCAGAGGATCTTCGGTGCTAAAGGGAGTCAAATGAAGAAGAGATTTATTCCACCAATAAATATAACCTGATGTTCGGTCCTCGACAGGTCAACAGGAAGAGTTCAAGTCTGAGATGGAAAGACTGCAGCAGAAGTTCTGAGACAAAATCCAACTTTCCATACAGAAGCTGAAACAAAGGGCCTCGCAGACCTAATGAGTCATACCAGCTGCATTTAAAAAGGGCAGTTGTTTGCCATCTATCATAGTGTCATGTCTACTGCTCCCAGTTCGAGGATAGGGGTACATTGATTGTTTTAGAGGTGGAGGTTCTCCCCAGTTAAGTGTAAGTTCATCACTGGTGCTGTTTAAGAACTAGTATTTGTGATTAAATAGATAAAATGATTCTGGCAAATGGATGTTTCTTCTCATTTTGGTGTATTGCTCTTTTATTACTGCCCTTTCACCGGGGTTCCTGGTACTTTGAGGGCAATCCCTCTTGAAGGAAGGAGCAGTTCAATACAGCACCAGAACACTCCAGGGTTCTGTTAGTGTTCACGCTCGCTATTCACACAGCACGATTATTACATGCGAACGCATAATCAGTATCATGAAAGTCACGATCACTTATAAGGACAGCATGTTCTTGGTGATGTCATAGTGAAACTTGCTCCTCTATATAAGCAGGTTCCATTTAGAACTACGGCCAAACTCTAAAATCCTCTAATACTACTAAGAACCAGACTCCTGTTTCTAAAGAAGCTGAGGCAGATGGCACAATATGGTGTAAATTAGGTATCCATCCATCCATCCATCCATCCATCCATCCGTCCGTCCATCACAGCTTCATTTAATATTATATTTCTTTAAAATCAAATAGAAAAATAAAAACGTTCTGATCGTTTCAACGTGTGAACTGATGAAGACTGAGGTTCTGCTGAGCTGTGCAGAGCCAAAAAAGATTCCCAAATAATTAGAAACCACAGGAAACCGAGCTGTTAGGGCTGTTTTCTTTCCTCCCGATAGGCGAATCTTTCATTAATATTCATGAAACTAAACACAAGCGTCATACGATTGGCTAGGAGCTGAGAGCCAGGCAGGTCTATGGAGTGGTTCACTATAGCTCCTCCTAAATCTGCCTGATTATTAAACACATGCAGCAAAGATAGTGACAGTAAATGTAGGATTAGGAATTGCATTGCTGAGATAAATGGATGATTAGAGCAGCTGCTCGGCTGGATTTAGGATCGAATAACAATGCTGAGAGTATTTATGATCAAAACACTGGACAGTCACAGTCAATCACACACACTTCTGTGTTTGGCTCAATGAATATTGAGGCTTTCCATGACCTTTCATAGAAACTTAAAATTGAAGTGGTTCTTCAGGGATTTTTAATGACCCATTATTCATGCAAATGGTTCTCTGAATGTTCACTGTTCTGTTTGGAATGGTTTGATAAATTGATGAGGTACAGGAGTTCTATACAAGGGCTTTTATATTGTTATGA
The DNA here is from genome assembly GCA_034509495.1 of Acestrorhynchus altus. Lineage (NCBI taxonomy): Eukaryota > Metazoa > Chordata > Actinopteri > Characiformes > Acestrorhynchidae > Acestrorhynchus > Acestrorhynchus altus. Next base: position 35,602,186 of record CM067506.1, on the reverse strand, counting down.
TATCAAAGTTCTAAGTACTAAGGAACCATTTATGTGCCATCTAGAACCCTCTACAGCAATCTGAAGAACCCTTCACAATGCAAAGGGGGTTTATGACAAAGTGTTTATGGTTCTAAGTAGAACAATTTTCTTTACTGAAGAACCCCTATGAAGAACATAATTTTCAGTGAGCAGGAAAGATTTCCACTACATCTCTTACTTTCTGCTCTGGAAAAATTCCAGACCAGTGGTCTCCTTAGAAATTTTCCCAGCCTCTAGAGTTGGTTAAAAGCTACATTAACGGTTTTTGGCACAGTTCTGTTATCTAAACTTCTCCAAGACATCCCTGTTCTGGTGGCCATTAAAGTCATTGACTGCAGAAAGAACGCTTCCTTCAATTCATGTGTGAACCAAGAACTGGAGATTCTAAGAAGAGTGAAGCACCCTTACATCATTCAGGTGCATAAGAAGCATTTCCAGATGCCTACTGAACATGTGTACACACATTGTGATGGAGGCTGCTGCAACAAATCTTGCTGAGAAGATGATGAAGGTTTCTGAGCTCCCAATGTACTAGATGAAAAAATGGTTCTTTCAGATTGTCAGTGCACGTCGCTTCTCACAGAAGAACATAAGCTCATCGGGGACCTGAATAAGTGAAAAAATGTTCTGCGCTGTGACTGAGAGAACCGTGACCTAACTATGACTGGGCCGGTTGGCGCGGTGACTGCCATATTGCCCTATGTTCACTCAATCTCCTGCTTTCATGTCATTGATTGTGCTCTCCGGTGTCGACCAGAGGAGGATGGGTTCCTCTTTTGAGTCTCGGTTCCTCTGAAGGTTTCTTCCTCTCAACCCGAAGGAGTCTTCCTTCCACTTCATCCTTAATCATTTTAGTATTATTGCCCTGATCCAGATCTGTGTATCAGAATCAGGGCTGATCCAGGCATTTTTTAAATCATCAGGAATTGGCGACTGGTATGAGATGCTGATTTGAGATGCTGGTATGAGAAGCTGGTATGAGATGGTATAAGATGTTGGTATGAGATGCTTCTATGCAATGTTGGTAAGAGACATTGGTATGAGTTGTTGGTATAAGTTGTTAGTATGAGTTGCTGGTATGAGATTTTGGTATGAGATGTTGGTTTGAGATGCTGGTATGAGATGTTGGTATAAGATGTTGGTTTGAGATGCTGGTATGAGAAGTTGGTATGAGATGGTATGAGACGCTGGTATGAGATGCTGGTAATAGATGTTGGTTTAAGTTGCTGGTATGAGATGGTATAAGATGGTATGAGATGCTGGTATGAGATGCTGGAATGAGATGTTGGTATGAGATGCTGGTATGAGATGTTGGTATGAGATATTGGTATGAGATATTGGTATGAGATGCTGGTATGAGATATTGGTATGAGATGCTGGTATGAGATGTTGGTAATAGATGTTGGTTTAAGTTGCTGGTATGAGATATTATGAGACGTTGGTATGAGATGGTATGAGATGTTGATATGAGATGCTGGTATGAGATGTTGGTATGAGATCAGTTAAACAGTACGGCAAAGTCGATTTGAGCGTTTTGGTCCTCGCAGCTTTCCATACCGTCCTCCTCTCCTACTCTCCTCTCCTCCTCACTGCAGGGAGAGTCTGAGCAGCTCCATCTTCACACTGTTTACAGCGTTCAGAGGTGAGTTCACGCGCTGTGTGTGTGTGTGGGAGTGTGCGTGTGTGTATGAGAGTGTTTGTGTGTGTGTGTTTGTGAGTGTATGTGTGTGTGTGCATGTGAGTGTGTTAGTGTGTGTGTGTTTGTTTTTGTGTGTTTATGTGTGTGTGTGTGTGTGTGTGTGTCTGTGTGTGTGTGTGTGTGTGTGTGTGTGTAAATGTGTGTGTGTGTGTGTGTGTGTGTGTGGTAGCTCCTCTCACAGACTGAAACATCTGCTCCCCCTTTACAGCCCTGATCCTGGTTCTGTTCTGCTGTGGAAACAGAAACCCAAACACTGCATCATAATAATGTGAATCTAAGGCCATTAATGAGGTTCTAGATCACAATGAGGCACTAAAGCATAATGAGATACTAGACCATAATGAGGCACTAAAGCCCAATGAGGCACTGGGTCATAATGAGATACTAAAACATGATAAGGTACTAAATCATAACAGGGCACTAAATTATAATGAGGCACTAAATTATAATGAGGTACTAAATCATAACAGGGTACTAAAGCGTAATGAGGTGCTAAAACATAATGAGGTATTAAATCATAATGAGGTACTAAAACAATGCAGCACTAAATCAATAATGAGTAATTAAAATACAGTAAGGTACTAAATCATAATGTGGCACTAAATCTTAATGAGGTACTAAAACATAAAGATGTACTAAAACAACAAACTACTGACTCATAAGGTATGAAAACAATGAGGTACTAGAGCATAATGAGGTGCTAAGACACAGTGAGGTACTAAGTCATAACGAGGTACTGAAACATAATTATGAGACAAGTTATAACATATTTACTATAATGATGGAAATGAGGTACTAAGTCATAATGAGGTATCGAAACAATTACGAGAATAGTAATATTTATTGTAGTGAGGATAATGAGGTACTACGTCATAATGAGGTACTAAAACAATTACGATAGTAAGTCATAATGTGGTACAAAGTCATAATGAGGTACTATGTTATGATGTGGTACTAAGACACAATGAGGTACCAAGTCATAATGTCAAAGTGTGGTACTACATCATAATTATGATGGTAAGTCAATATGTTGTACTAGGTCATAATTATGAGATAGTACATCAAATTATCAGGTTCTAAGTCATAATTATGAGGTACTAAGTCATAGCTAGTAAGTAAGTAATGAGATTAGAACTAATGCTATCTGAATCGGGTTTCGACCGCTAGTACCGCTGGGAGAATCCAGTGTAAACTGTAGTGGTTTCTTGATGTCATGCTGAATTTCTCTGTTTCTGCAGAGTGTCCTGCTGAGGTCTGAACAGGGGTTCCGCTGATCCTGTTCTAATGAGAGTCGGACAGGATGTCTGAAAAACCAACTCGCATTGCCATAGTCAACCACGACAAGTGCAAGCCAAAAAAATGCAGGCAGGAGTGCAAGAAGAGCTGCCCAGTGGTTCGAATGGGTAAGAACAGAGGAACCTTTTAAACAAACCGCTGTAAAAAATGAAGGGAACAATTCATCATCACAGTATAACACAGTTAACATCTCCACATGATGGCCAGTGGTACCCTGAATGCTGTTAGGTACCAAGGTGAAATCTGAGCCATTGTCAGATCTTACACTGGTACAGTGGACCCTGGGATCCTCCTGGTGCAGGACAATGCCTGGCCTGATGTCACCAGTGTTTAGGCAGTTCCTGCACAATAAAGGCGTTGATGGGCCCTCACGTTCCCCAGACCTGAATCCTGAATGAGTCCAGGCCTCATTGAGGTCCGAAGTGTGATTTAACTGTTCTCCTAAGGTCTTTTGAGCGGCATAGTTGTGGTGTTCCTTCAGCTATAATCTTGCCTTCATATTATTTTTTACTTTTTTAGTAGTTTAGTAGTTTAGTAGTTTGTGCTCCAAATGCTTCATCTAACTGTAGGTTATGTTTGCAGGCAAACTGTGTATAGAAGTCACACCGCAAAGCAAAATTGTTTGGATATCTGAATCCCTCTGTATAGGATGTGGTATCTGCATTAAGGTACGTAATGCTTAATACAATACAACCACACTGGTTTATGCGCATCCTGATAATCCGTCCGATGGTTTAATTGGAATACAGTACAGTACATTACAGTTTCTACTGAACATGGTGGGCAATCCTTTAAATAAAGAAGAATAATAGCCCCGGCTACATTCCCAATCCTGATGTTTAACGACATTCTGGTTGGAGATAAATGTCGTAATCTGCTGAGGAGCGTGGTGTGAATGAGAACTCGGCAGTGTGCACTATTACTGGAATACCAGTGTGGGCTTTATTGCTCTAACAGTATATTTTGCAGGAATTAGATCGTCTTTCATCAATGGCTGCTCTCAAAAACAATTTCCTTCAGTTCAGCACTTTCCCATCAGTCTTTTCTGTACCCTTTCGTCCAGATGTTTTGTGCTATCGGTGGTGAGACTGACATCCAGCTCACGTGCCTCGTAACGCAACAGGACATGACTGCTTCCTGTTACAGGGGTTGGACAATGAAACTGAAACACCTGGTTTTAGACCACAATAATTCATTAGTTTGGTGAACTAGGGCCTCCTTTTGTGGCCAGTACAGCGTCAATTCGTCTTGGGAAGGACATTTTTTGGATACAATCCGGGTTAGCACCCGAACGTCCCTTTCAGACAGCTTTCTCTTGCGTCCACAGTTAATCCTGTTGGATGTGGTTGGTCCTTCTTGGTGGTGCTGACGTTACCCTGGATACCGTGACTCTTGATACATCACAAAGACTTGCTGTCTTGGTCACAGCTGCGCCAGCAAGACGTGCACCAACAATTTGTCCTCTTTTGAACTCTGGTGTGTCCCCCATAATGTTGTGTTCATTGCAATATTTTGAGCAAAACTGTGCTCTTACCTGCTAATTGAACCTTCACACTCTGCTCTTACTGGTGCAATTAATGAAGATTGGCCACCAGGCTGCTCCAATTTAGCCATGAAACCTCCCACTACAATGACAGGGGTTTCAGTTTCATTGTCCAACCCCTGTACCTATTTTTTATTAAATGAATGTAAATGAACATCCTCCTGAATTTTAGAGCAATTTAAAGAAGAAACACAAAATGCAAACTCAGTCTTAATCTATAGTCGTAATGAATTTGCATGTAAACACAGACATTGTCCCATTTTATTGGATAACTTGGATTTTTCCCTGCAAGTACCAGCATACAGAAGGGCAGGTAGAGAGGCTGAGACAAATAAGGACTGTTTATTAATCAAATTGTTTTTTAATAATTTCTGTAGAAATGTCCATTTGGGGCCTTGGCTATTGTCAATCTGCCCAGCGACTTGGAGAAAGAGACCACTCACAGATACTGTGCCAACTCTTTTAAACTACACAGGTGATATTCTGTGTTCACTCTGTGTTTTAATACAGATTTGTACATATTGATCTATTAGAGATGCACCGATTGAAGGTTTCTTGGCCAATTCAAATTTTTAACCTGACTGATCAGTTCCAGGAAGATTTTTGTGAAACTTTTGTGCAAACAATGAGCTTCTCCACGACTTCCTTGCTCGAAACATGACCCGATTTGTGCCGAGCATGCAGAAAATGGTTCAAGCGATGCAGGTCAGGTCGCCACTGTGAGACAGTGTTGCGCTCTGGTGGTTGCATGATGGGTTTGGTACAATATACCTGAGCCTTTAAGGGACCTTGAAAAACAAATGGTACATTTTTGCTGGTATAGACTTCCTTTGTTACGTTCAAATGTCGTTTTTTATGTCCGTATCTTTTGGAAAATTAGAGTTTGAAAGTGGAAGTCCTTAAAACGTAGGTAGATCAGCTGTTTCACAAACTGATCTGTGCATCTCTACTATCTGTGTGTAATGTCAGTATTGTAATGTGAATATATAGGGATTTATATCATACATTTTCCTTATTTATGGTAGATTTCATGCACTCCTTTGTTTTTGCCCATATTTACATTTTGTTGCTTTGTACTTGTGCTGAGCAAAACTAATAGTCTTCTCAATCTTTGTAGAGTAATTAGCTGATTACTACTTATGCAGAAACGCATGAGCTAAAGGTTTTGTTTTCTTCACAGGTTACCAATCCCCAGACCAGGAGAGGTTTTAGGGCTGGTTGGCACAAACGGCATTGGAAAGTCAACGGCGCTGAAGATCCTCGCAGGAAAGCAGAAGCCAAACTTGGGGAAATATGATGTGAGTCCATGAGAGCAGCACAGTATTAGGGCTGTATTTTGGCAAGAACCTGGCAATAGGACATGTATCACGATACAGGGGTGAAGAACTGTAATTAAAGTGATGTATTGTGATTCAATTTTAGGACATTTATTCAAATATTAAAAAAACAGTGAAAGAAAAGTTGACTTATTATCCAATCAGAACAGGGAGATCTGTGTCATGTCTGCCCTGTCAGTCCAGTCCACCTCTGTCTTCCTGTCTTCTTCTTGCTTCCACCATGTGCTCCTAAGCACATGGGTTGTTTGTTTTTGTCCTTGTCTCCTCCTTTGCTCCGCCCATTCCCATCTGTATCTGATTTGTAACATGAATCGAGCAGTAATCAGATTTCTAGTCTGCATCCAGCCAAATAAGGTCACATCAGTGCATGAATGTGGTGGGAGGGCAGGTGGAGTCCTTGCTGTTTTGCCCCTTTGGATCATCCTGTGTGCTGATCCGCAGCATAGCCGCAGAAAGAAATCGGAGTATGAGGTATACATGTGCTGAGAAACGTGATTACTGAGTTAAATTCCAGCTCTCTGTTTCAGAATTCTTAATCAGGTTTCTAGGCCTTACTCAGATTTAAGAAATCGAGCCACTTGTATAATCAGATAACTGCAGAAATCTGTTTGATTGAATTATTAATGTGGCCCACTCATCCAGATCCGACTGGTTCAGATGTAACTGGCAGATCATGAACACCTTGTCTCTTTTCATTTTTCTCAGGCTCCCCCTGACTGGCAGGAGATCCTCGCCTACTTCCGAGGCTCTGAGCTACAGAACTACTTTACTAAAATCCTGGAGGATGACTTGAAGGCCATCGTGAAGCCTCAGTATGTGGACCAGATCCCCAAAACTGTCAAGGTCTGTAGCCCTCATCCTGAAGTTGATGCCAGTGATCTTTGATCAGTTTTGATTGGATATTAACATTGATCATAAGTCTGTGATTGTTTCATAGGGCAGTGTGGGCTCTATTCTAAGCAGGAAGGATGACACTAAAACAGAGGGAGTTGTGTGTGAGCAGCTTGGTATGTTCATAAGATCATGCAATGTGACGACAATTTGCTGGTTGAAGAAATTTGATTTGGGCAGTTTTCCCCAACCCCAGATGCAGACCACCAGTTTACGTAACGTGCAGATCCATCCTAGGTATCTCCTGTTCTGTCAAAGTTTGTATGTCACACTTTAGGGAGTTGAAAATGAGCATTTGGAGAAGGAAGGGAAGGGCAGGAATGGTTGCCAGCAGCTAATCGGAAGCTCACTGCCCACCTCTGTGTAATAGAGGGAAACGTCCCTTCTATTTCATCATCAGTTACAGCTACAACCACTTGGGGGCGCTAACAGTCAGGTTTTGATCAGCAAAGGTGTAATTTATGCCACAAGGAGTATGCGTTTACTCTAACAGCTATAATGTTTAAACCAAATTGTGCCAAACTTTAGAAACATGTTCAGCACAGGGTTCTGAGGCAGCATGTCAAGGTTGGTGGGCGGGGCCAAAACGGTTTCATGTACAGACGATCAAGCTAAAACTTGTTAGTAGAATCTAATGAACAATTTCTAATTGATTGCAAATGGACGTCTTGATAAATCAGAAAATGTGGATGCCATCAGCCAATCAGCTTTCAGTATCTATTTAGACTTCTTGTTGATCAATCAGAGCAAAACTTGAATTGCATGTTTGTCTAGTGACAATATAATTTGGCCAACAAGTATATCTTGTTAATCTGGTTCAGATTTTGATCTATTGACATACAATTGGAATTGCCTCAACCTGTGCAGACACAAGTTGCAGTATCAGCTGATCTTGACACTCTTATGATATGAAATGTCCATGCCGATTGGACACTAGCAAGAATACAAACCTAAAATGATAAAATTCTTATTGCCATTACATCATAAGATATATGTCACACATCAGTCCTGTTTGGCTTCCTTGTCTGTCCCTTCTCATCTCTGTTCTGTTTTGTTTTGGTTCCTCCACATGCTTCTTTGCATGTATCGGTTCTGTTTTATTCTTGTCTCTGCTTTGCTCCGCCCCGTTCCCATTTGTGTCTCATCTGTTACCTGGCCTGTTGGTCATTCAGCTCCAGGTGTTTGTAATCTTGTGAGTGTATTTAAGTTTGTTTTGTTTCATTTGGTCTTGGCGATTCTTTTTGTTAACGTCAGCGTGTGTGCTCTGCGTTTCATCTGTGGATCCTGATGTTTGTTTTGTTTAATAAACCTCCTAAAACCCGTAAATACATCCGCCTCTCTTCGTCTGCTCAGCGCTCCGTGACAGACAGACTCACCAAATATAGCAGGGTTCTCTGGTTATGAAGGAACTTGTTTAGCATTCTACCACAAGCCCTACAGTGTGGATCCACTCTGGAGAGAGGATCTGAATGGGACTGGGGAAGCCTCTGAAAGCTGTGGCCGGAGGAAGCGACAGAGGGGCCATGCTCAGGTCTCCCACTCGCCGGAGGGCTTAAAAGGTGGTGGAAATTTAGGGGGGCTACAGGTAGTCTCAGTGATCTACTTAGGAGAGGTGAGACATGGTTAAAGGGGGTTCTGGGCTTAAAGATATGGAGTAACTTTGGAGCTTCATAGACTTTGTCCATGACCTTCAAGCCCAATGGCGGTGCCCCAGCATCTACGGCAGCGCCAACTGCCGGTGCCCCAGCATCTACGGAGCAGATGTGTCTGGAGCCGCGGACACTGGAGCTGCGTCTGACGTCGCAGATGCTGGAGCAGATGCAGCTCCAGTGTCCACGGCTTCTGCTGCACCAGCTACGTTGTCGAAGATGCCCGACGCATCAGCTTCAGTGTCTGAGGCATCTGCCGCATCGGCTTCAGCATCAGAAGCACCTGCACGTCGGCTTCAGTGTCAGTGGCACCTGCCGCCAGTGTTCCAGGGTCATCGGCCCATATGTCTGTGCCCATGTCCCAGTCCACATCAGCACCCATATTTATGCCTGTGTCTACTTTTGTTTTTGTACCACTGTTTGTTCACGTGTTTGGTTTTGTTGTCCCAGTCCACGTCACCTTTTTTTTTTTTTTTACCTGTCCCTGTCAGTGTGTTCATTCCTATTCCATCGCCCAGTCCAGTCCCCTGTCACATCTGCTGTTTCTGCAGTCCAGTCTCATATTCCCTATGTTATCCACATCCAGTCTCCTGTTCCCCAGGTCCAGTCCCCTGTTGTGTCTCCCATTCCCCGAGTCCGGTCTCCAGTCTCGTCTTCTGTATCTCCAGTCCAGTCCCCTGTCCTGTCTTGTGTGATTCCCAAGTCCGGTCTCCGGTCCTATCGGGAAGAGGGGCCTATTGTCCTGTTTGGTTGCCCTATCTATCGCTTCTCATCGCTGTTCTCTTTTGTTTTGGTTTGTAATCTTGTCCGTTTATTTCACTTCATTTGTTTCAGTCGGTCTTTGAGTCTTTATGTTAATGTCAGCGTGTGTGTTCAGTGTTTCATCTGTGTATCGGGATGTTTCATTTGTTTAATAAATCTTCTAAATCATGCAAATACATCCGCCTCTCTTCATCTGCTCAGCACACTGTGACAATATACAGCTGAACAAACAGTACCATTTGATTTACGTCTCTATCATGAAAAACTTTGCAAACACATATCAGAAATTGGACCACTTTCCTGATATTTTAGAATAGAATAGAATAGAATAGAACTTTATTGATCCCTTGGGAGGGTTCCTTCAGGGAAATTAAGGACTTTGACTTATTCAAAGGCTAAAGGTCAGTGATCTTAGCTGAAGGCTACACTTCAAAAGGTGTAATGAACAAGTTTTATGGCTGGAGTTCTAACTCAAGCTGCCCAAACTGCATCCGGTTCATTTGTGCCGATTCGCGCTTAAACCCACAGATTGCCACTTAAAAAAATGTGTTATTTCATTTTGTGGGCTGTACAAAATGAAATGACACATTTTCTACTTTAATGTTCTTTAATATAGATAACTGTACAGTCATATAAGATTATCCTTTTTTAGTCCCACAGTGGGGAAATTCACCATCTTATGTCTGAAGTTCATGTGTCTGTTGTGTTGGGACAGATCTGACTCATCTCAGGGACAGGAACGTTGAGGATCTGTCAGGAGGAGAGTTGCAGCGTTTTGCCTGTGCTGTGGTGTGCATCCAAAGGGCAGACATGTAAGGGCCCCGAAAAAGGATCATAAGGAAGAGATTCTAAGATTTTTATTGTTAATGTTGTACTTTTTCCTTAATGTTTCTTTTAAGAATCTTCCTAAGAATGTTCACAGCTCTGCTTTTATAATGATGGAGTCCAAATTCCATGTAAGGCAGCACTGAGGTCAGAACGTTTGTGAAAACAGTTGGTGAATAAGAACCAATCTGTATTTTTACAAACACGGTCTTAAAATTTTCATAACCCCGTGACCTGACCATAGACTGTAAGAATTCAGAAGGTCAGCCTCTAAAATGGAGAGCCTTATTCACAGTTCTTAAGCAGAAATTTCTTCTTAAATTAGAGGCAGTTTTATCGAACATTCTGATCGACGTTTACTTGTGAGTGATTTGTTCAGTTTATGAGGATGCGTTCGATGATAGTGGGATACGAGGAAAGTGAGATCCATCACTTTAAGAGCAGAGCTGGGAACATTTTTGCCCTTTAAAGCACCAAATTTAAGACCTTTTAAGATCTTGGTCAATGAGGCCCAATGTTGTTGAAGTCGTGTTTCTGTGTAAGCAATATAATGGCTTTCCAATCTCATTTTCAGATGATGGCTGTTTCATCTTTATGTAGTTCCTGTAGTTTTCTTTCCTCCGTCCTGCACAAATTTAACTGAATAATGGAAATTAAATAATGTTACTGAATTAAAATGTGTTAAAAAGCAGCATAAATGAATAATAAATTGCTGCATCAGTATATTTTAAATTTTAAAGACTCCCTTAAATGAGATCTTTTTTGGAACAGGGTGAATCTTTCACTCTAATGAATTAAATTAATAAATATGGAATAGTGTATGGAACTTATAACACTATAATTTTTTAAAAAGTCTGCTCTTTTGTATTCTGCCTCATTCTGTTGTTCATTTTATTTATTTATTTTTTTATAGTTTCATGTTTGATGAACCCTCGAGTTACCTGGATGTGAAGCAGCGGTTGAAAGCTGCCATCACCATTCGCTCCCTTATAACACCGGACAGGTGGGTGGGATCCAGTAGAGCCACATATCACCACTGTTCCAAATAGGACCCCTGCTTTGTGTTTTTTATGAACTGTCCTCTCCTGCTTTGTTTGTAGAACCTGGACCAGAGTACAATTATTCTTGTCAGTAATCCGATCAACATACATGTACTTGAGTAATCAGACGATGGGAAAACTCCGGGTTTACATGAGTCAGATATCAGATTTCTACATTGCAACCAGCCAGTAAAGCATTTGAATGTGGGTGACGGAAGGGAAAGTTCCTGCTGGTTCGTCCCACTGGTTCGTGCTGTGTGCTCATCCCTTGATCAGAGAGGTGCAGCTCGTCTCCGGTAGCGTGAGAAAACCAAACTAAGGAAATTCCTGAACTGGGAAATCTGTTGTCTGAGCAACAATAGACCGTATTCCGATCTAAGAAATGAGTGTGTCGTATATGTGACCGTTTGAATAATCAGATAATTACAGACATCTGATTAGGATCGGATAGTTGAGTACATTTGGCCCCCTCGTCCAGATGTGACTCCACGAGTCCAGATTAAATCCCAATGGATCCAGGTCAAGATCCGCCTGTGATCATTTCCTAAATGTCTGAAATCCGGATTATTGAGCGCATGTAAACTTGTATCTCCGTCCTGATCTCATGCTCACACCAGTGTTTCTCTCTGACCTTTCTCAGATACATAATTGTTGTGGAGCATGACCTGAGTGTTCTGGACTACCTGTCTGACTTCATCTGCTGTCTGTATGGAGTTCCGAGCGCATACGGTGTTGTTACTATGCCTTTCAGCGTACGAGAAGGTACTGAACATGTTCATATTTAAATAGCTTCACCAGCAAAATCCCATTTAAATAAATCGTAGCAAGCGCAGTGTATTAATTAAAGGTATTATTATATTATGATCAGTAGACTCGTCACAATAATTTAAAGTCTACACTGCTTCTGGAAGGTTTTCACAGCACTTCACTTTCTGCCCATTTTCTTATTTTACAGCTTTATTTTCAAAATGAATTCAATTCATTTTTTGAAAATTCGACACACAATACTCCATGATGACAAAGTGAGACGTTTGAACTCTTTGCAAATTTATTTAAATTTATTTATAAAACACAAAAATATAACGTACAAACGTATTCACAGCCTTTGTTCAGTACTTTGATGAAGCACTTTTGGTGGCGATTACTTTACTTACTTTAAGCTGCACCCATTGCTGACACAGTTTAGCAAATTCACACACAGCATGTCTGCCAATAGAATAGGACTCTCTGGAGCAGGTAAACAAACCTTAACCTATTGGCACCATGTCTAATAGCAGGTGTGAGTTAGAGGGGTATAAAGCCCCCCAGCATTGAGCTGTGGAGCAGTGGAGCTGTGTTCTCTGGAATGATGGAGCTCCATCCAGTACTTTTGGGATGAGGTGAGAGAGTAGAGGATTAAGGCAGACAGAAGAGAGAGTAGATTAAACTTTTTAATAGCCCTGATTTTGGAGGAAGCGTGAATGAGTAGGTGTCCCAGCATCTAAGACTTTCACTCACCTTCAAACATGTTGTGTGAGATGACAATGAAAGTGATTTAATTTTATTATTATTATTTAATTTTATTCCCCTTTTATTTATTATACAAAAAGGAAAAAAAGAAAAAAGAGGGGAAAACGTTTCTAAAGCCACTATAAACAATAAGTGTGTAAATGATAAATTATATGAACATATTTAATATTTATAAAGTAATCTTTTTTGTTGTATTCTTTAGTAGTTTTAGTTTTAAATTATTGGTGGAAATATAGCAGATACAGAAAACTGTGGGTCATCAATATTGACCGATATGGTCAACTGATATATCACTCAGGCTCTAGAATATCATTCCTGTCATCTGTGTCATTTTTTTTTTTGGTAGTTCTTTACATCGCATCCAAATTCCCTGATGAACGGACGAATAGAAATGCTCCGACATAACTTGCAATAAAATATTTTCAATGACTTCCATTGAAAGCATTTTTCCCTTTTTCTTTTTCTTTCATTTTGGAGAGACGTATGATAGTGTTTAGACCATTCCCTCTCATGTTGTTCCCAGGCATCAACATCTTCCTGGATGGATACGTGCCAACGGAGAACCTTCGTTTCCGTGAGGCCTCTCTGGTGTTTAAAGTGGCAGAAACAGCCAACGAGGAGGAGGTGAAGAAGATGTGCCGTTACCAGTATCCCAACATGAAGAAGATGATGGGGGACTTTGAGCTGCAGATCGTGGAGGGCGAGTTCACAGACTCTGAGATCATGGTCATGCTTGGAGAGAACGGTGAGACACTGTTCAGGGTAGAGAAAAGAAACTGCATAGGTTTATAACATCAAGCCTGAGTTATAGCTTAGTTCTCCATAATGTACAATACAGTGCAAAAGCTTTAGACTCTGGTGAAATTCCAAAATTAAAGCTACTTATCTGGGCTGTAAGTGTTCATTTAATCAGTGAAATACAGATACCTTCTGTGCTTTTCCTTCATCGTGTTCATTAACCTCTTAAAGCCTAGACCATCAAATAATTGCCAATAAATCTAAATAAGTGTTTATTTGACTTGAGCATTAAAAAAAAATAAATAAATGAAATTCCAGTCTCTATGTATGACTTCTATTTTGTATTAAATCTGATAAATCAGAAAATCACTGTGCACAGCAGTTTGGTTTTAAAAACGAAAACATAAAACAACAAAATCATAATCCATAACCCATAATCAGAGCTGCCTTTTCTAGTGCATGCAGTGCATGGATGACCCACCAGGGGGCAGAAAACATGGATCTGATTTTAGTCTCTTCTGTCATTCATTTATTTTATTTTATTAATTAAATGTTAATATTTCAGTATAATTTAATAGTTGTTAGATAATAAGAATTTGGTCAATCAGTGCTTAATGATGTTAAAGCAGGTGCGCTGGTGATGGAATTGAACGTACCCATGCACTGGCTGGGGAAGTCCAGGAGAAATGGAACTGAGCTTTGCTTTTCAGAGTAGCCCTACTTTGCACCTCAACTTTCTTGAAAATGGGAAATGATTCCTTTTTCACTGTATTTATGTTGATCTGCATCTCTTCTACTGGGATCTGAACTCTATCTAAACTCTATTGATCAGAGAAATGATCTAAATAATGTTTTTAGGAACCTAAATCTTCTACACAGTACTGGAAAAATTAAAATGAGATACTGGACAATGATCTTTGACACTGCTGGTTGACCCACAAATACACCTCCAAATTCAGCTCCTGGCAACACGATGGCCCAGTATCGCCCAAATGCAATCAGGACTTTTAGCCAATCATTAACATCTGCATTTTCCACACATCAAACAAGACGTTCGTTGCATTGCACAACCTCTTACCAGTCTGTGAATACCTTTGCACACCCTGCAGGTATTTGTAAAAATCCTCGAGCAGTGCCGATGACAGATTTCTGTCCTTGGAGCTTACAAATACAAGTTGCAGATGAATATAAAGTGGGTTTGTCCAGTGGTTCCATGCTGTGCTTCAAATAATTAAACTTATAAGGTCTAAATCTTTCCTACGGTTCCTCTTTTTGGAATGGTTTTAATATCAGATGAACTCTTTCAGGCACAGGAAAAACCACGTTTATCAGGATGCTTGCTGGTCGACTGAGGCCCGACGATGGGGGTAAGTGATTGTCGTCTGTCTGTATTACTGTCTGGCTGCCGCCTGTACACATATGTAACAGTCTAAACTCTACCTCTTCCGTTCCAGGAGAGGTACCAATCCTCAACGTCAGCTACAAACCTCAAAAGATCAGCCCCAAATTCAAAGTACGATGCTGTGCCGTAACACATGTTGTGTACAGTGTGTACTGAGTCACCCCCAATAAGCCCTAATGCTCTGTGTGTGTGGTTTTGTGTCCCTTAAGGGTAGCGTTCGTGCTCTACTCCACGAGAAGATCAGGGACGCGTACACACATCCACAGTTTGTCACGGACGTCATGAAGCCCATGCAGATTGACTGCATCATCGATCAGGACGTGCGTGTTGAAATCCCCTGCACTTTTTCATTACTTACCAATAATCAAACATCAGTTTACAGTAAGAATCTTGTATGTTATGTAGAATAAATATGAATATAGGAGTCTAATCTGAGATCAAGCAATCCTGGAAGTCCTAGAATTTAGAGACTTCTTCCAGTAATGGAAAATCACAGAGTATGTCCCGTAGCTATAAGTGAAGTCTGGAAAAGTCTACATGTTGAGTCATTATATGGACAAAAAGTATCAGGACACCTGCTCATTTATTGCTTTTCTGAAATCAAGGATAATTAAAAGAGTTTATTCGACTGGAGTACTTTTGTTGGAGTAACTGTCTCTATTCTATTGTTCCAGAGAACAGTTTCAGTCCTCTACAGCTCAACGCTGGGGGACCTCTCTATCTTATGCCTGGTATTAGACAATCTGCCAATAGGTTCATGTTTGTTTACCTGCTCCAGAGAGTCCTATTCTGTTGGCAGTACTTCTCTACAGGGACTAGACAAGCTGTGTGTGCATTTGCACATCTGTGTCAGCAATGAGTGCAACCTAATGTAGCTGAATGAAGGGCTGGTCATTAATCGAAACATTCAGATCCTCTTACTGATGTAATCTTGCCTGTGACAATCTTTTTGTTATTTTTTCATTCTGTTAATACTTCCCTCCTTTGTATTTGTTCATGTACTGTCCCTTTAAAAACGTACTTTCGCCCCGTCCAGTCCACGACACGGAAGCAACATGGAGGAAAACTCAAACACAGAGCCGACCGAGCTTCTCAAGCAGCTTGTACCAAAGAAAAATGTTGTGTCTGTGATTTGGAAAAATTTTGGCTTAGTGATGAAAACACAGAAAAACAAAATAATCGTTCATTAATCGTAATCGAGGTAAAATGTTTCAATTAATCGTTATCTTGATTTGAGGTCATATCGTCCAGCACTAACTGAATGCATTCATTAGAAGGGGTGTCCACTCACTTTTGCACATATGTAGTTTAGCGACTAAAGTTTTATATGCTGCACCTTTATGTGGGCAGATCTCCCGCCACCATGTTTTACAGTTTTAATGTCATATATTTATACATTCATTCATTTATTATTGTTGAATAGAACATTGCTCATCAGAGTCTCGTGCAAATTGGCACATAAAGACATTAACTGTGTTGGGAACCTTTTCAGAAAACACTCTCTTGCTGTCTGGAGTCATAAAAACAATACACAGCTGTGTATAAAAACAGTATATAGGCTTAATTGTATGTATGTTTTCATATGCACAAGTCATGGCAAATGGAAAGGTCCTGGAAAAGGATTTTCAGCATGAATTCTCCATAATCGTCTTCACCTCCAGCAGGCTGTGGGAGGAGAATGAACGTAAGGCTGTGTTTTAAGCCTGTTCTGGTTTGTAGGTTCAGAACCTGTCCGGAGGAGAGCTTCAGAGAGTGGCGCTGGCCCTGTGTCTGGGCAAACCAGCGGACGTCTACTTGATAGATGAGCCCTCTGCCTACCTGGACTCGGAACAGCGCCTGATGGCTGCCAGAGTCATCAAACGGTAACTTCTTAAATTAAAACTGAGAAATGTTTGCACTGATCAGCCATAACATTAAAACCACTTAGTTTTGAAGAGAACAATATCCATATCTCAGTGGTTCAGAGCTGTTTTGGTGGCATAAGGGGCATCTACAACATGTTAGGCAGGTGGTTTTAATGTCATGATTGGTCAGGGTGCAGTACTCTTGTCTTCAGAAAGCAGTTGATATACACTATGTGGACAAAAGTATTGGGACACATCGTCAATCATGGTAATTACTTATTTATAGCTGATTAATCTGGTTTGATACAGTTGTTATTATATTGTGACTTTCCCCTCCCAGATTCATCCTTCATGCAAAGAAGACCGCCTTCGTAGTTGAGCATGACTTCATCATGGCCACATACTTGGCTGACCGCGTCATTGTGTTCGATGGTGTTCCATCAAAAAAGACAACTGCTAACACGTAAGAATGCATTATATAATATTTGGAGAAAAAAAATATTTGAAATATTAGTTATGTACCGTTCGGCCTGTTGTGATAAGTACGTTATTGACTTCTTGTACAACAAATGGACGTGACTGCAATCATTTTTGCTGGGCTTAATATTTTCCATAATCTTATATTGTTAGGGCTGGGCAATATATCATAAATATTAAAATATCAAGATATATTTTGTACCGTATATGAAAAAGTATATCGGAATATCACATTTGTTATACAAGATACCATCTGTGTGATGATTAAATTCCAAAAATAAGTGAGTGGATCGTTTGTGTGGAAAAAGGTTTGGTTTCTGGACGTATCTGTCCTGTTCTTCTCTCCTGTCTTCCCGGCTCATCTTGTTTTGTTTATTCCCCATGTGCTTCTGAGCACGTCTTGTTTTGGTCTTGTCTCCGCCCATTCACAGCTGTGTCTAATTCGTAACCCTGCCCATTCATCAATGTGTCCCAGGTGTGGTTAATGTTGTCCGTTTCAGTCAGCCTTTGTCAGTCCTTTTTTTCTGTAAATGTGTATTTCCAGTCTAGTTGGTTCGTTTCCATAGATACCCAGTCACTGCCTTGTGTTTGTTACTGTCTTGTTTTTGTACACCGTGTTCCATTTGCTTCAAAGCCGCATTCCAGCTTCGGTGTGGGAACATTTTCCAAAAGAGCAAGGCAAGCACAATGAGCAAGGGTGAGTCTGGTGGTTAAGGGAACCAGCCTTGCGATTGGAAGGTTGCCGGTTCGATTCCCTGAACTGGCAGGACATGACTGAAGGGCCCTTGAGCAAGGCGCTTAACTCCCCAGCTGCTCCCCTGGTGCCGTGGATGGGGATGCCCATGTGTGCTTACTGCCCCGTAGTGTATGCGTGTGGAGGAGGAGGAGGGTATCTTTCACTGTAGAAGAAACTTACACTCACATCTCTTACTCTGCCTCTCAGGCCACAGATGCTACTAGCCGGTATGAATAAGTTCCTTTCTTTGCTGGAGATCACGTTCAGGAGAGACCCCAACAACTTCAGACCAAGGATCAACAAGCTCAATTCCATTAAGGTAAACAACAGTGTATAACATGATTTTTCAATGCAAACTGTCTAATCAGAATGTCCTCCATCAGTTGATACTGGGACAACGGGCTTAAGATATCATGGGTTTTTGGGCTGTATGTTCAAGTGGTTTTATAACTGGGCTATACAGTGAAATGATGCATGGGGGCAGCAGCGAGCACCCTGTGGAGTGAACGTCTTTTCTGTGAGCTCCCTTCCAGCACTTGAAATTGGAATTCATACTACTTTTATGTCAGTTTGACTCGGCATTCCTCATGAATGCACTCGGAGAAGGGAATATAAACAGTGACGGAAGTTTTCGGTGATGGGATAGTGAAGTAACAGACCTGATGATAAATATTTGGGGAGATCATACCATCACCACTGTTTCTAAAAAGAATGGCAGAACACGGCTTGGCGTGGCTGCAGCTTGGAAGGAAAATAAAAAGCTTCAAAGCCAAATTTAAAGAAACCAAGAACACAGACCAAAAATGTGTCTCGAACAATAGTCCAGCTGTTGGTCACTTCAGCTCTATGATTGCTGCTGTGATGCTGGAGAAAATGAAAATAAACCTCCAGGAGCAGACCTGTTGAATTTAGTATATAGGTCACATTAAAAGTTGGTGAACAGCCAAAATAAGAATCTGATTTGTTGAGAAAATCAGAATTGGGCCAATTTTCCTGGTGAATATAGCCTAGAATGTCTGAAGGCAGTAAGTAGTTGGATGAGGTGGCCTGGATTAGGGCTGGATCTTGAGTCTGCAGAAAGGAAGCTCTCCAGGAGCAGGGTTGGTGACCCCTGATCTATCACAATATATATTGTCTCATTGCCCAATTCTTATACTTAATACTTCAATACATAAATCATTACATAAACCTGGTGTTCGGATTGATCTGCTCGCAGTTTCCACTCATTTTGCTTCTTTTGTTTTTGCTTAATCAACAGGATGTGGAACAGAAGAAAGGGGGCAACTACTTCTTCCTCGACGACTAGCTTCATGACTCACAATGCAATCCGTCCATCATCCAACTCGTGCACTTGAAAGAGAGGAAGAAAACAGAGAAATGTGTTTGCTGCTTATAAGGTCCTTCGTATGGACCGTGGACATGCTGCTTTAAGCTATCTTCTGTCTCTGCTGATAACCTGGATTTGGCTTTCCACCAACATCCACGAAGATTCATTATCTATGTACTGGTATTTTAATGAAAACACTGTGCCAAACGTACTCCTCTCCTCTGCATGGTTATTCTTAATGCATTTGCAGTGTTTGACCACCAGAGGGCAACTGACTACCTGTACTGACACTGTCTTGACACATGCATTAATATTACGGCTTTAGACTCCCGTGTCTTTTAGTATGTGGAATAAAGGTTCTGTGGATGACATGCTCTTTTCTGTGTCTGATGTTTAGCTCTATAAACCTTTTCCTGGCTGAAGAAATGCAGATTACATTGCAACCTGACGTAGGATGACCAAATGTCCTCTTTTCTTGAACATACCTTTGGATCTAAATACATTTTTAAATGTCCAAGACCATTTTTTTCATGTTAGTGATTACCATAGGCCCTGGTAGGAATGCGTGAAAAGGGGGGTGTCTCCCACACTTATTTCATTGGTTCTCAAAAGATGATTTGGTCTTGTTGGCTATTTAGACTGTTTAGATTTGGTAAATGAGATGGTCAGTATGTGTTGATGTTCATTATATAGCTGCAATTTTAAAAGGTTTGTTTTATGCCTTCCACAGTCACAAACATCCCAGTCCTAGAATGGTGCTTGAAAGTTGGAGAGTTTTATATATTTCTGCAAAAAAATTGACCTAAAACAAGTCCTAGAAATAGAGGAGAACCAAAGCATACTGATACAATACAATATTATATATTAATTGTATGTGAACCTTTGCTTTCAGTGTCTGGTGTGACCCTCTTGTGCAGCTAAACATTTAAGGTAACTGCTGATTTTAGTCCATTCCTCCGTACAAAACAGCTTCAGCTCTGTTTCCTCTCATGAACTGCTGCTTCAGGTCCTTCCACAACATTCCCTCTGGATTAAATTCTGGACTTTGACTGGACCATTCCAATTTTATTCTTTTTTAACCACTCTTTGGAACAACTTGTGTGCTAAGGGTCATTGTCTTGTTGCACGATCCACATTCTCTCGAGATTCAGCTCACAGACAGATGTCTTGATAGAATTTGCTGGTATAGTTCAGAACGAATTGCTCCATCAGTGAAGACAAACCATCCTGGCCCAGAAACAGCAAACCCAGAGAACTGCTAGGGTGACTGGAATGCACATAGTCAAATCACTTAAATTGTGTTGTAAAGATCAGACTTTGACAGGTGTAATATTGGATCATTTTCCTCCAAGATCCACAGTGATGCCACAGCCAACTGTAAGTCCAAGAGAGAATATTTCGCCTTGTTGTCCAGTGACATTGTATAAACAGCATTAATACACATGCAAGGAGTTTAGTGTCTTCTCCCCATGTCCGTCAGGTTTACTCCTGGTATTCTGGTTTGCTCCTGGTTCACAAAAATTGACTCAGTAAGTGAACTGGTTGCACAGTCTTGCCACCTAGGTCAGTGTGACTCTGTGTGGTACCCTGCTATGGACTGATGCCCTGTCCATGGGGTAGTCCTTCCTTGTGCCAATAATTCTGGGTCATCTAAGGACCCACTGTGATCTTGACCAGGATGCAGATGATAAGAAGGATGGATTGATTAAATGTCATTGTAGATAATTTCTATTGGTCTTCTCTTCTAGTAATGGTCTGGGTGTGGTCACTTTTAATCGGTTTAATTTAGTTGACAGGGGGCTGGGGTGCCCACACCCATAGTGGTTTATGTGTTGGTTCAGGAAATCTTCAGTCAAAGTTTCCAGTCTTAGTCAATTTGCAATAGTATAGGACTATTTTGGCACAGTATCCTATAAAGATAGATGTGTAGGATAAAACCTAGATAATCAATAAAATATCATGCATTAAATATATAAACATGTCCCCTCCCATGTTTACACAAATACATTTATTATATAATATAAAGGAATAAATACAAATAATGATCATATAAGCATAAAATACAGCATTTACTGACCTAAAAGCTACAAGTTGACCACTAAGGACTAGTGACGTGCACTTGAAGCCTAGAGAAATGAACTTTTTTACAAAGTTAGGCCTGAAGGCTTCAATCTCACCATCACTACTAAACAGTCTATCCGTACATAGTGCATTACTAAAGTGGGAATACAGATCCATGTTGGTTACAGCCAAATGCAGGGTCCGAAGGGCCACCTTCTGTTTTCTGGACTTTTGTTCCTACAGGCATTTCGATCCTATGTGAAAACAAGTGGCCTCGACACCTCGACAAGCGTCAAAATTGGGGCGATATAAGCGAATTTAGAGTCATGACTTTACACATGGGCTGTAAAAAATCCAGTCACTTGCTGGTGACGTTCCTGATGTTCAGTGTAAGACCAGCAACTGACTGGAGACACGGGAATACAGCAAAAGCAGAGAGCTGTTAGTATGCTGGGCACACAACCAATCACCACCAGACGGCTGCAAAGTGACATCCGTAATAAGGAGAGGTTATCAGAGGCCAGTATCTGGTCAGCGGCTGCGTGTGTACTTGAGTGTGTGTGTGCGCAAGGGGCCTGTCTCGCTGTCCTTAGAGAGCCGTGGTAAATTGGCGCTGATCGATGGCTCTCTTCTGCTAGAGACCGAGGGGCCGATGGGGAGGAGGGCAAGGGAGAGGGCTGTTCCTGTGCAAGAGAGGGGGAGGGGTATTATGGGCAAACCCGATACCCGCGAGCCCGCTCCGAAACGAACTGCTTCGATTAAGGCAGTTTACTGGCCGATCTGCATGACCTTTGACCTCTGCTGCTATAGTTACAGTGCAATAGTGGACAGGATGGCACAAATGCGATCAATGGACTGATGGAGGTGACATCATAGCTCAGAGGATGTGGAAGAGAGAGAGCAAGTGGCTCGTTAATGCTGCACTTTATTTTTATTTGAACATATTCAGATTCACCACATGAACGGATATTTATGGGCAGCCCTTCTAATGAAGGCATTCAGCTACTATAAGCTGCATTTATTTATTCACCAAACATAGGTGTGTCCAGCCCTAACCATAGGCCCTTTTGAGTCTCAGCACCAGAGCAGGGGTGCCACGGTAGTTCGGTGGAACTTTCGCTTTCAGTTTTTTTGGGGATTTTTGCTGATGTTTTTCATTCGATTAAATGAAGAAAAGAAAATCATAGAAGGTATATAGTTAAAAATAATATTTTACCAAACAAAAATATGCTTGCTGCTTGATGTGATTACATATACTGTATACTGTAGCTCCATCCTTAAACAAAAAGAGACAATCAGCTTGCCGTTTTAACCGCGATTACAGATATAGCCCCACCCTTTAACAAAATGAGCCAATCAGCTTGGCTATTATACTGTGAGCGTGGCATTGTTGAGGAAACCCATGCAATCAAGTGTTTGTTGTTTGTTGTTATTGAACTAAACGTTACCGGGTTTTGGTGCGATTTTGTTCGTTTTAAAATTTGACTTGCAGTTTCCTGTATTTTTTTTCTCTCCCAAATGAGTTAGATGATGCTCCATCATGTGTGTATGTGTGTGTGTGTCTGATAAGGAGAGCTGTGTGTGTGCTGTATCAGTGATTCCTGCTTTCAGAGCAGATAACGGAGAATGGAGCTGCTACTGTGGGAGAACCTTTATATAAAATAACTATTTAAAAAAGTGCTCCGAGCAGTTTTGTTACCTTCTTACCTTCCTGTTATCCAATCAAACCTCAGATATGAATATATAAAGATAAAGAATATACCTCTATGTAATATTAACAGAGTATTTACACATTAACTTACACTGTACATACACTATGCATACATAATTGCACTGTAGATGTTCTGCGTTTATAGAAACTATAAAAGAACGTTTGCATTATATACTGTATACATGAGCACTGGGTATAGAATTAGATATAGCTGTAGTGTGAGCAGGTGGTGGGGGACAGTCTTTGGTGGGTGCAGTGGGAGAACCTTTTCATTCCTCTCATTATTACTTTCATTTATTATCAGCGTTATCACAAAGACATTGTCTCCACAGATCTCCAGAATTACTACAGTCCGTTTATCCACTTCTGTTCTTCCGTCCGTAAAAGTGGTGGCCTTATTTATAGCGGCGATCCAACTCGTGTGCTATTATTCCACTCTTACACAAACAAATCAGACGTGATGGGAAGCGTGCTCTTTATTCAGTCCAGCACTGTGTCCAATGCTCCACAGGAAAAGGGTGATGTCAGTGTCTCAGTGTTCTAACGCTTACACTATCTCCAGATCTTTCTATTATGCCCCCCCACCCCCATGCACACACACTAACTCACACTCATGAGAAATGACCTCACTGTGTTGTACTAGAGGAACATCTGTGAGATGCGTAGTACATTATCTCAGCTTTAGGCATGCCACTCTTGAGAAACGCACTTTGGAAAAAAGCTCACTGGACAAAAGATTAGTCACTTGGTGTGTCAAAGGTGGTAGTAAATTCAGGCTCTTGCCTGATGGAGTTGCATGAGGATGATCGGGCTATAAATACCTGTGGGGTGTGCAGAGGGATTCATGGATTGAGAAGAGGTGGTACAGTGCAGTGAATGTCTTGTTCTATGTATGGAAAAGGGGTCTGGTGTTAATGATTGGCTAAGTGGAGTGATTGCATGCGGGCATGCCAAAAGGCCACAGTGCGAAGGAAGGAGGAGCCCCTAGGATTGATCCAAACAATACCCCTGAGTAGCAGTGTTATTACCTGGTCTAGGGTCAGGCCATAAAAGTGAGGGCAGGCTCTCAGCTGAGGAAATATGGTTTCAGGGACCAGAGGTGTAGATTTGCTCTTAACATTGGTGGGGACCAAAGGGGTGGTGGTGGTGTGTTGGTGAAAGTCAGGTCTTACCTCTTTCTTATTGGTGTGGGGAAAATTCAATGATCTACACGCTTGCCCCTCTCTGAGACATCTACACACACCCCTGCAATCTATACCAAAACAAACAAAACCTAGCAATACCTGAAACCAACCAAACAAAAATGCACGTTTTCATTGATGAAAACATGCAAGACAGAGCAACAGAAACAAACCATAGAATATTGCGACTGGGGGTCTTAACAGCAGCAGACCTCTTGCATGCCACTCTGCTCCATGTGCTGATGGTCTGCGGTTCTTTCAGAAATGGTTGTGTCTAGTTGACTTCTAGAACCAAGCGAAAGAGATTTTCATTCATAAGCCTTGAAACATGCCTGCTGTCCCTGTAGATCCAACCTCTTCTCAATCTATGAATCCCTCCACACACCCCACAAGTATTTATAGTCCAATCATCTTCATGCAAGGCCATCTGACGTTACTACTACCAACAACACACAAGATGACTAATTATTTGTCCAGACAGCATACAGTATAGAACCATACTGTAGTACCATGTCTTACTGATTGACGTTAAGGCTTCCTGGGAGATGGGGGGATGAGTAAATACCTGCAGTAAATACCTCTAAGAACCATTTAAACATCCAGTTATTACCAAGGAACCCATAAAGAACCTCATTTATAAGAGTGTGTTTGTACACTAGCCAAGGGATATATAGTGTTTGAGTCAGGGGACAGCTGTCCCCATCAGTTCCAGCTCACATGCAAAGTCCCACTACTGTCCCATTATACCTCTCCTCTACCCCGGGGACATTGCTGCGAGGGTGATGTGCTTGCGTTCAGCCACAAAGTCAGGTATTGATTGGATGATAGGTTTTGGGTTACAAACGCCAATCTAACTCCCAAATGTATTGGATGGAGCCCCATCCCTCCAGAGAATGGAGCTCCAAAGCTGGTGGGGTTTATACCCCTTAATCTGATGCAAGGCATTGGCCACAGTGACTCCAGGCCCATGAGTGCCCATTGGCACCAGTGTACCTTAAAGTAGCTCAATTTACTAATTAGATGGACACAAATATTGGGACACCTCTTTACTGATTGTTTCTTCTGAAATCAATCAAAACTGGATGGCACACCATCATTAGATTAACATTATGACCACCTCCTTGCTTCCACACTCACTGTCCATTTGATCAGTTCCTCTCACCGTAGAGGAGCACTGTGTAGTTCTATAATTACAGACTGTAGTTCATCTGTTTCTCAGACTTTATTCTCCTCCTTTCACCCTGATCTTCATTCTCATTCTCAGCAGTGCTGTTGGAGTGTTTAAACACTGTGTCCACTCACTGTCCACTCTATGAGACACTGGTACTGAGTGTCTCCACCTTGTTGATGTAAAGTCAGAGATAGAAGCTCATCTGTTTCTGCACAGTTTGTGTTGGTCGTCCTCTAGTCCTTCTTCAGTGCTCAAAGGATGCTGCCCACAGGATGCTGTCGGTTGGATGTTTCTGGTTGGTGGACTGTTCTCGGTCCAGCAGACACTGAGGGATTGAAACACTCCAGCAGCACTGCTGTGTCTGATCCACTCGTACCAGCGCAAAACACATTAACACACCACCACCATGTCAGTGTGACTGAAGAGCTGAGAATGACCCACCACCCACATAATAGGTGCTCTGTGGTGGTCCTGTGGTGTCCTGATCATTGAAGATCAGGGTGAAAGAGAAAGAGATGAACTACAGTCTGTAATTATAGAACTACATAGAGCTCCTGTGTGGACAGAGGAGCTGATAAATTGGACAGTGAGAGTAGAAACAATGTCATAATGTTATGGCTGATTGGTGTATAGTGTCTATATGGAATGAGCTGTATTTTATGTATGAGAGTGAAGTTTGGGTTCTGAATAGATGAGCAGCTTTTCAGGTCATTTTCAGACCCTTTCTTGCTCAGTCGTCTTTCAGCTTTCTTAGTCTATTAATAATCCATTAAGAGCTTCAGCCAGTGACCTTAAAGAGCTCCATTCACCTCCTGCTCTCTGACATCATCTCACTAGTCTTACAACCTAGAAAATAAACCAGCAATAAGTGTCAGAGATGTGGGAGAGTGTCTGCTCCATTCTTCTTGGCTTTTTGGACTTCAGTCCAAAAATTTGTAATTCTGACTAATCAGCCATAACATTTGAACCACTTTCCTTTGTGTAGGTGCCCATTGTGCCACCAAAACAGCTCAGATCCTTTAAGACATGAACTCCACAATAGAAGATTTGAAGATGTCTAGTGGCATCGGGCTCCAAGACAGTAGCAGCAGATCCTTATCAGCTGTGACGTGAGACCTCCATGAGCATCACTCAGCTTTAGGCAGCCATGACCTTCCTTGGACCACTTTTAGTAGGAACTTCCAGATGTTCTTGGACACACAATAGCCCTAGTCTTTTTTATTATTATCTGTTTATTTCAAAGAACCCTTTTTAACCAGGCAAAGAACCATTGGAGTATGCAAATGGCTCTCTGGCTTCTCATGGTTCCATGTAAAACCATGTTTTTTTTACTTAAGAACCTCATTTGTATGAGTGGAGATGTACACTAGTCATGGGTCATATAGTGTTCGAGCCTGGGGGCAGCTGTTCCAGTCAGTTCCAGCCAACATGCAAAGCCCCACAACTGTCCCATCATACCTCTCCTCTGCCCTGGGGACACAGTATGGCAGACCACCCTCCTCGCAGTTTTGGGGGGGTTGGGGGTGAGGCCAACTGCGTCTTTAGAGGCGGCTGTTGGGTCGCAGAGGGAGGCTCATCTTACACACAGCCTGTGTACAAATAGCACATTGTCCATTTAAACAAACGCCAGTTATCCAAACTGTTATCCAATCAAGAGAGTGGGGCTATGAGACAATGGCTGGCATGGATGGAGTGATTTGTGGTGCCACCAAATAAACTCAAATGGCAACACATGGCATAAGTGACAGCTTGATGGATTAATCAAATGTAAGGCCACCAGTCAAGATACGACTGGTGTTTTAGGTTCTATGGACAAAAGTATTGGGACACCTGCTCATTTATCAGTATTAAAAAGGGTTTATGCTGCTTTTGCTGGTGTCTTTCCTGTCCCGGGAAGATTTGCCATTCGATTTCACTGTGCTGCTAAGAGATGCATTCAGTGAGAAGAGCATTGGTGAGGTCAGGATGCTGGATAGTCATCACCCCATTTCATCCTCAACTCCCCAACCCAGTCCCAAAGTATTGGATGGGCCATCATTCCAGAGAACACAGTTTCACTGCTCCTCAGCTCAATGCTGGAGGGCTTGAAATCCTTCTAAGCATGAGGTCAATGGGCTCCTTGTTTCTGCTCCAGAGCATCCTATTCAATTGGCAATACTCCTCTACAGAAACTAGACAAGCTGTCTGTGTGGATCCTCTCAGTGGGTCTTTCCTCACGCCTGAGAAAGAAATTCTAAAAGTAAAGAAAGAAATTCTAACATTTCAAAGGAACCAAGACTCAAAGCAAGAACCCCTCTTTAAGCTGGAGGAAGACTCATTGAGGAGAACCAAGTGGTAAACCTTTTGATCTTGAAGGCCAATTGTGGGGAAGCAAGATTCAAAACAATCCTCACAAAGAAATAGAAGAAGATCAATTGACAGAAACCAAGATCCAAAAGAGCAAAAGAAAGAACCATTCACAGGAACCAAGGCTCAAACCAAGAACCCCTCTAAGAGCTTGAGGACGACCAACTGAGGGAAACCAAGACTCTAAAGGAGAAACTCCACAAGCACAATGGAAGGAACTACTAAGAGGAGCCAAAACTCAACAAAGGAACCCACACCACACCAGCATTTACTGTATGAAGGGACGGGGGTAGATGCTACTGAAGATAGATCAGTATTTATTTATGTGAAACAGTTGCCATTGTGTCTATAAGATTCAAGACCAAAACTATTTTAGTTCTCGAACAATACAACTAACTCAACATCATACCTTCAGGAATTCAAATAAATCTGACGTGCACTTGCCGTCCTCTAGAGTGCAGGACAGCGCTGAAAGCAACAGGCAGATCCACTGGGCTAAATGTAAAAGGCCTTGGAGACAGACAGCATTTAAATATCACCACTACAGCCCTTATTTCTAGAAAGGCTTTGGCAAAGCACCGTGTTACTGGAGGCGCCTGTTTGTAATGTGAGCTGGCCTGGAACACGTAAGAATGAAACTGTTTGCATGACTGGTTCCTCATGAGAATCCTTTTTATTTGCCAAGTGCAAAGAATATCTCTTGGTGGACGTGTCATTGAAATGTCATTTAAGGTCAATGCAGGCTTTAAAAGGCAAATAAAATGAAATATAAAGATCACAGAGTCACAGCAAAGGAACAAAACAATGAGATATTTTACTTTCATTATACTTTCTTTCAAGATGTTGTCTTGACGACACAGATACTACGTCGTGGTCGGTCTCATCTCCGGACCTGTCCCTGACTGAAAATGTGTGGGAGGCTATTGGACGCTCTAT